>JACVEC010000070.1:0-230000 GCA_025215565.1 Flaveria ramosissima | reverse complement strand
CTCCTCCTCTCCTCCTCCCTCCTCCTCCTCCTCCTCCCTCCTCCTCTCCTCCTCCTCCTCCTCCTCCTCCTCTCCTCCTCCTCCTCCTCCTCTCCTCCTCCTCCTCCTCCTCCTCCTCTCTCCTCCTCTCCTCCTCCTCCTCCCTCCTCCTCCTCCTCCTCCTCCCTCCTCCTCTCCTCCTCCTCCTCCTCCTCCTCCTCCCTCCTCCTCCCTCCTCCTCTCCTCCTCCTCCTCCTCCTCATCCTCCTCCTCCTCCTCCCTCCTCCTCCTCCTCCTCCTCCTCCTCCTCCTCCTCCTCCTCCCTCCTCCTCCTCCTCCTCCTCTCCTCCTCCTCCCCTCCCTCCCTCCTCCTCCCCTCCTCCTCCTCTCCTCCCTCCTCCTCCTCCCTCCTCCTCCTCCTCCTCCTCCTCCTCCCTCCTCCTCCTCCTCCTCCTCCTCCTCCTCCTCCTCCTCCTCTCCTCCTCCTCCTCCTCCTCCTCCTCCTCCTCTCCTCTCCTCCTCCTCCTCCTCCTCCTCCTCCTCCCTCACCAGCCTTCTCCCCCCCCGCCAGGCCCCCCCCGGTTGTCCCCGGTTCTGGATCCGCCCCGGACCCGACCCTCCCTTCCCCGGGTATATCGAGTAGGGTATTTTCGAAGGTGAACCTGACCCGGGTTCATACCCGGGTACACTAATATCGGGGTACAAAAAGACCCGATTGGCCAAACCCGATTGTACATGGTTTCGGTTCGGCCCATAACCCGGTTTGCCAACCTCTACATCGGAGTACCTATGGTTTTTATAGTTACATTTTTGGCTCATTGAAATAAACCCTAACAAGGTATAGTGGTCCGAAACTCCGAACATCCCAAAGAGTTTCCACTGCACCCTCCCTCACCCAATCACTTCTCCCCTTTTCCCGCCATATCCTCCTTCCCGCCAAATACCTGAGAAATATGGCGCGACAACAAAGACAACAACAACGCCTCTGCCCTCACCGCACACAGATCATCATATCTCCGTAGAGAAACCGAAAGAAAGAAAGCAAGCAAGAAGAACCCTAAGAAATCGAAGATGTCTGGTTGGGATGAAGGTGGTGTGTACTACAGCGATCAAGCACAGTTCCCTCACGGCGGTGGCGCCGATCAGGAACAGGCGGCCACCCGCCACACCGTCCTCCGCAAGTTCAAAGAGTTCATCCGCAACTTCGCTCGTCAGAACGAGCCCAACGTCTTCCCTTACAGAGAAAGCCTCATTCAAAACCCTAAGTTTCTTCAAGTCAACCTCACAGATCTCCTCACCTATGACAAAGATCAGGATCTCCGAGATCTGCTTCGCAAAAACCCCTCCGATTACCTCCCTCTCGTACAGTTCCTTATTATTTTGCGTTTATATGATTTCATTGACGTTGTTGTGGCTTTGTTGTTTATTTTTTTTTTGGTGTTTCTATGTTGTTTTGTTAGTTTGAAACTGCTGCGGCAGAGGTTAATGCGAATTTGAAGTCGAGAGTTGCGGGAGAAACTGGTGAGATGGAAGAGCCGCAAACAGGGAGGTTCAGATTTTGTTGAAATCAGATGAGGATCCTGTTTCAATGAGATCCCTTGGGGTTTGTGACTTTACTTTTATCAAATGGTTGTGTTAGCTTGCTCATTTTTGTTATGATTCTGACTTGTGTAATTGGTTAATGCTTAATTGATAGGCTCAATATATATCCAAACTGGTTAAGATATCTGGGATTACAATTGCTGCTTCTCGGACGAAGGCGAAAGCGACTTATGTGCATTTGGTGTGTAAGAACTGTAAGAACATGAAGGTGGTTCCTTGCAGACCTGGGCTGGGTGGGGCAATTGTTCCAAGATCATGTGACCATGTAGCACAAGTAATTACATTCACTGACTCTTTCTTGTTTATGGTTGAATTTGTTTTCATATGGAATGTATTTGCTGTTAATTTTTACAGATGGGTGAAACACCATGCCCCATTGACCCATGGATTGTGGTTCCAGATAGAAGCAAGTACGTTGATCAGCAGACCTTGAAGCTTCAGGAGAACCCTGAGGTAAAAATATTGATTATTTGATGTTTTCTATCAAGATTTACTGTTGAAATTCTATGCACAAAATCAACCTTATTATTTTTATTAATTGAAGGATGTCCCAACTGGGGAGCTACCAAGGAACATGCTTCTGTCTGTAGACAGACATCTTGTTCAAACAATTGTACCTGGTACAAGATTGACTATAATGGGAATTTACAGTATTTTTCAGGCGGGCAAATCGTCTACAAAGTAATAATTTTTGTTCCATTAATTCAGCATTAGCATTAAATTTTTATACAATTCCAAACGTTTGATGATTATGTACTACTTTTTGTTCTTTTTGGTGGTTTTCTAGTCACAAAGGTGCAGTTGCAGTTAGACAGCCGTACATAAGAGTTGTAGGAATTGAAGAAACGAATGAAACTACTCGTGGTCCTGCCAGTTTTACTACAGAAGAGGTAATTTGTTTTGCAAAAATAGTATTATCACGTAAATTCTTTTACAAAGGTGATTTATGCATCTTGGTTTTCAACCACAACATACTGAGCAGCTTTTTTACTTTTAATTATGTTTTCAGATTGAAGAATTCAAAAAATTTGCATCAGAAGGCAATGTATATGAAAACATATGCTCCAAGATTGCACCTTCCATATTTGGCCATGATAATGTGAAAAAGGCGGTTGCTTGTCTTCTGTTTGGGGGATCAAGAAAGGTATTCTGTCAACTTTATTTTTAATTTTGTTGTCTACACTTCATTATTTGGTAGCTCACTTCCTGTGTTTGTACAGACTTTGCCTGATGGTGTGAAATTAAGGGGTGATATTAATGTCTTGCTCTTGGGTGACCCATCTACTGCAAAATCACAGGTCAGTTTAAACTGCTACTTGTTTTTTTTTTGTTGCTTTTAGTGCAACTAAAGTGCTAAATATAATTGATGATTTGTGTACAGTTTCTTAAATTTGTTGAGAAGACAGCTCCTGTAGCTGTATATACTTCTGGAAAAGGTTCATCTGCTGCTGGGCTCACGGCTTCTGTCATTCGTGATAATAGCACTGTAAATTTTTATGATGATTTGTAAAAGTTTTGTTATTAGCATAATCAGTTTCTTATACAATTTGAAATTGTGTATGATCCAGCGTGAGTTTTATCTGGAAGGAGGAGCCATGGTGTTGGCAGATGGTGGTGTTGTCTGCATTGATGAATTTGACAAAATGAGACCAGAGGACAGGTTAGGTTTAAATACCATATTGTTGGCATCCTTTTTTTTTATTTTTTAATAGTTACTGAATTATTTAATAAAAATGTGGAATTAGGGTTGCTATACATGAAGCCATGGAACAACAAACAATATCAATTGCTAAAGCAGGAATAACAACTGTTCTCAATTCAAGAACCTCTGTGCTTGCAGCTGCAAACCCTCCATCAGGGCGTTACGATGATCTTAAGGTACATAAAAGTGCCACAAATTACATTTTAGTTTTCATCTAAACCATTTTCCAGTCAGTTAACAGCATCTTTGTATTGCAGACTGCACAAGATAACATTGATTTACAGACTACAATTCTTTCAAGATTTGACTTGATTTTCATCGTGAAAGATGTTAGGTTGTTCAGCCAAGACAAGGTTGGTTTTGTGAAATTCAAACTTGGATTATAAATTTATAACATTAAATAATTTCTTAATCAACCCTTTTTATTTTTGTTGTGCAGATTATAGCTTCTCATATCATCAAAGTCCATGCATCTGCCAATGCAAGCAATGATCCTAGAGATCCCAGAGAAGATAACTGGCTTAAAAAGTATGTGCTCTGAAAAATAATATTTCTGTTGTAACCTTTTTAACTTCATTTTAAGTTTTGGTTGCTGTATGTGTGAATTGTAAAACCGTAATCTGACTAATCTTTCCGGTGCAGGTATATTCAGTACTCTCGAACCACAAGTCAGCCCCGGCTTTCAGATTCTGCAGCCACATTGTTGCAGGAGAGTTATGTTAGTTCAGACAGGTATTTGCCATAATAAACACTAATTGTTCAAGGATTATTATTTTTAAATTTTATTTACTCTTATGCCATGAAATATTAACCTTTTGTATGGGATGTAGGATATGAGGCGACAGGCAAACGAAACTGGGGAATCAACTGCTGTACCAATTACTGTAAGACAGTTGGAAGCCATAGTAAGGTTGAGTGAGTCACTAGCAAAGATGAGACTGTAAGTTACTAAATTAGCTTTCTTCCTTCGTCATGAATGAAACTAATAATTAAATTAACTAACTTTTGTTTTTGAATCTTAATAATTCAGGTCAAATGTTGCAAATGATAATGATGTTCAGGAAGCTATTAGGCTTTTTAATAATTCAACCATGGACGCTGCAAAATCCGGAATAACCAACATATTAATCTTACCCCGGAGATGGCAAATGAAATAAAGGTCGGACTTGCCCTTACAAACCTTTTACTTATCTTTATAGTTTATATGGACAGGCCAAAGTTAAATGTTTTATTTTGTGAACATAAATTGTTGTGCAGCAAGCGGAAAGCCAAATAAAGAGAAGAATGGGAATAGGAAGCCATTTATCAGAGAGAAGACTGATTGATGATCTTACAAGAATGGGTCTTAATGAATCAATAGTGAGATTCTATTCTACAATACCATGTCATCAGTTATTGTAATTTATTTTTTTTGTTGTCTTGTGAATATTAATAACTTATGATCTTTTGTTTTGTTTTATGACAGGTTAGGAGAGCATTGATAATAATGAATCAGAGGGATGAAGTTGAGTACAAGAGAGAAAGGAGGCTCATTATTAGGAAAGCTTAAGAACTTTTGGTAACCTGGTATTTAAGCATGATTGTTTGACATATATTTGGTTACTGTTCTAAGCTGTTGTAGTGGGCCAAATTACAAGTGGGCTTGGCCCATCTAACTTGTAGCTAACTTTTTTTATATTTGGCTTGGTTATGACTTATGATTGATATTCAACCAAAGTTTTACTACCTTATTTCAATTTCATATCCACTAGTTGCTTGTAATATACGAAACAGAAGTATTTTTTGCTGACATGCTTGGGTATTAAAAGTATTCCTTATAAACTTAAAACAGAAAATATTGTACCTTGTAGCAAGAAAGCTTCATGAAGGTGAAAAGCAAGCAAAATCTACAACTGTTAATAAGTCAATAGTCATCGACTATAGTGATGCAATAAAATCTCATTTATATGTGTTGGTGTTTCATATACCTTGTATTACATCCATAACTAAATCTGGTCATGGTTATAAAGAAAATTATGAATTAGGTTCCACTTGGTTGTCTTTTCTAGACGATAAAAGTAAGGGTGGTATATTTTAACACGACTTGAAACATAAATAAAACAAGAACAAACATGTTTTTAGTTAGATATGAGTATAGAAATAACCATTTAATCAAACAACTTTATAAAAACAATACCTATGCATGTTGTATTATCATATTGTTGGTTCATTGATACATAATCATATTGTATCACCAAAAAGAAACAAATATCACTTGCAAGCAATATTACATGAATCTATGGTGCTACCGTATTACTGATTGCGATACACAACCTCTTGTACGGTTGGTGATAGATGAATAATAATGTTTTTCTATTATTATAGTTTTTTTTTTTAAATATGTAATCAAGAGAAATGTGTAACTCATTTGGATAAGGGACACATCTATTGGCTCCTTGTGATTCAAACTATTGAAAGTACATCATCATGTCTGAACTTAGTGGATTTGTTTAACGGTGTTTGTTTGATTGCTTTGATTATTCATCAAGAATAATTAATCTTTATAAGTTTATATGATAATAATTAGGCTATATGTTGTGGGATGAAGCCTAGGCTCGGGTTATCTTAAAATCTCGTTTCATATGACGTCGACCGGATACTAACTGCAAATTATGTAGGGCTCCTGATCAACTAGTCTTACTCTGTTGTGGATCAAGAGGTGATTAGGGACTCTAATGAATTACTTAATTTATATAACTTTTTTTAGATGTAAATCAATAATATATAATTAAATATTATAATCAAATAAAAATCATTAATAACCTAATAAATAAAAAACACATAATAAATAAAAAAGTAATCTAACTAATCTTCCTCTTTCAATTCCTTTTGAATACGATCATTTTCTTTTTTCATTAAAGATTTGTCTGATGCCAAGAGAGAACTAAAGTCCCGGGGTAAGAAAAGCTAATTTCTTCAACCTAGCTTTAGAGGCTTTCACATTTGGCGTCATCTTGATACTTGCCGTTATTTTGTCGATGTTTGAGCCAAATTCTGGATCGACACTTTGAGTCGACTTTTGCCCCAATCCCTTTCAATTGGCCGACTTGGTCCTTATGTTTGGGGTGTTTGAATCGACTAAGTTTAGGTCGATGCCAATGCCACCATCTGAAGTTCCAAACTGGTTGAAGTCCCGTACGAGGCGGACGAACCAGTATTTGTTCGTGGTTGCGCTTCCTTCGCATCCGGCACAACTAATTGGAGCCATTTCGAGCACCCCTTAAATATTTCGACAAATAATCTTCGTCAAAAACTTTATTGACGTCGTATTTTCAAAAACCTCTTGTTCCCAATCTTCACGTGTGAATTCAAAACTTGTTATTTATCACAACCATTTGGTCGCACTCGGCGACTATTTCGATTATGTAAATTCGTAAATAATCCGACATATTTTCGAACTTGGCTCAACGACTTGATATCATATCGGCGGTGTGTTTTTCTACTACTAACTTGTTCGTAGAAAGACTCCCTAATTTTCGTCTAAAACACCTTCAATTTTTGATACTCGGCTACAAAAAATATTGAATCAAAATGTGAAAAATAAATAAAGTGAAACTAAATTTTTAGTAAACAAAAATTAATTAACAAAATACCGGTTTGGAGATATTCAGATATTATCCAAGCACGACACAAAGTAATTTTCTCATCTTTTGACCAAGGAGTATATTTTTCGTTTACAAGATCACGAATCTTTTGGTTGACTTGAAACTCCTGCTCCTAACGTACTCTTTTGATGAGAGCGTCTCTTTACTTGATCATTCGGAACATTTTTAACCGGTTCGTTTTGAGTCGCTTGTGTCACCAGAATGACCTCGCTGATATAATCATATTAACTAACGTAAAGTTATAAAACCCTCGTTGTCCATGAGATCAAAACTTTAATGAAACGAACCTTTCCAATTACCCGACATATTCTAGTGGAAGGGTTTTTTAAAAAAAATAGAGAGAGAAGAGATAATAGATAGGAATGTTGCGAATTTTTTAAAGTGTGTGGAAGTATTTATAGGGTAAAGGTAAATTTTGAATTTATTTTACATTAAATTAAGCCCGACGACTTTTTTATCTCCACCCTCGAAGCTAACGGCTCTTTCCCTCCGCTACCCTGCCCACGCCCCACCCATCGCACCCCAATCACGCCACCCAGCTGCGGTGTTCACGACCACAAGGGAGAAAATGGAGCTAGAAGCATGTAAAGAACTGTTAGACCATAAGCACCCTACATAAGATATACAAAGGATGTTTGGAGTTGGTGGGATGAAATGGATGACACAGTTAGTAAAACAAATCAAGAACGGGCTAGTATGGTTTTGAAAACCGGACCGGACCGGCCGGTCCAACCGGTTGGACCGGGAACCGGACTCCGATCCGGTCCGGTGTTTAAAACCGTTTAAGTGTTGAACCAGTGGTCGGACCGGTTTGAACCGGTCGAACCGGGAACCGGACCGGTTGAACCGGTGGTCGGACCGTTTGAACCGGTTTTTTTATATATATTTTTATTTTTTGTTAAATTTTACATATATTTATAAAAATATTTATAATTTTATCCGGTTCTTATATACGGTCCGACCATCGGACCGGTAAGGCGTTCGGTTCACTGTCCGGTCCGGTTTTAAAAACATTGCGGGGCTAGACAAAGTGAATACAAACCCAGTCAATCAGAAAACCATGTGGAACAACTGGGTCCCCATCAAAACCAACACTTTAGTTTGGAGAGCCAATCTTGTAATGATACCGACCATTGATGTGTTACAAAAAAAAAGAGGGTCCGCACCAGTTGCAATCTATGCCCATGTTGCAAGGAGTATTTGGAGTCACTGGATCACGTCTTCACCTCATGCCTATTCGCAAGTCTCACTTGGGTCATCATTAGTTCATGGATAAAAATCGAGCCCATTTACACCTTCTCCTTCAAGATTTAATGGAAATCCAAAACTTCACCCGTGGTGGGAAGAACAAGAAGAAACTCATACAAGCAATCATCTTTGTTATAATTTGGAGCTTATGGAAACACAAGAATGAAGTGATCCATAATGGTAAAAGGATTTCAGTGGAGGAAATCACAACCATGATCAAGGTTGTATCCTTTCTAGTTTCTATGGATTAAAAGCCAGCCCAAAAAACCTCCCCCAATTGGGATTCATGGTGCTCTTTTAATGTTAATCTGTAAAGTGTAGTGTGGTAAAAGGTGTTGTAAATTTTCATGAATTAGTGCATATTAGTCCCTGATTAATGATCTTAAACAATCGTAAGATGCTGCAACTTAATATAAAACTGTTCTAATATAATTGTTTTAACTTGACTCGTTTTCAGCTATCACTAACTAAAATTCTTGTATCTACTATTGATTGACGGGTTTGTATAATCTTGACCTTTATCAAGTTGTGCTAAATGCACTCAATCCCATCAATTTTAATTGTTATACTTATCCTTTAACTTGTTACATTAATAATATTCAACCCTATTAACACTAAAATAAATCAATTAATAAATTTCATTCATTTTAAGTTTTCAAAAGGGAGAACAGTAGCAATTGAGGGGAACGGATAAGGGGTAACGGCACCCCCCTTTACCCTTTGATGCCAACCCTATCAAAATCCAAGTCCTATAAATACATACTTCTGTCAAGTCATTCACTAAAAGTTGAGTGAATACAATCTCAAAATCAACCCCTCTTTAACATGCAATGGAGAAAGCTTTAGATCAACACTAACAAACAACTCATAAATTACAAAAAAGAAAGAAACAAAGTGCTAAGTCATTATCTAAAACCAAATGGTTTCTGAAGAATTTAAGAAAAAAATTATACATTATATAGGTTGGCATACCATTATTAGCTCCAGATATAGACCTGACCGCCACTAGTGGCACCCGCAAGCATCCCAGGTTTGAAGGGATGTGGATCAAACCGACATGGGATTGCAGTCAAGTGAGGGCTTTCAAGAGTAGTCACAAGTCTCTTCTGCTCTGTAGAAACTACATCAACTCCTCTCCTCATGTTTCCCACAAAGATGTACGAATCATCCCACCCCCATACACCTCTGCTTTCCAAATAACAAAGAAAAGGATAACAAAAAGACATAATTAGAAAATATAAAAATAAGAGTATAAGACATACAATGTATTGTCTTCTACTTAAACGGAAAGAGAGGTTAAATCAGGCCAAGTGTATATTAATGCATGCAAGCTCCTAAATTGGTCTATTCAATAACTTCAACTATGATTATGATTATAAAAGTACACTTATTTCTAATCATATTTAATGCACACTACTTAGTTATACATTTTTATCAAAAAGATTAAAAATTGTTTATAGTCAACTCTCATGTTTTAACCCATACCAAAATTACATTTTTGAGATGTAACCCAACCCGTCCAAGCTGCCCATTTAGCCACATCTACTGAGTACAAATAAGCTCAGTAACTCCTTCAAATACATTCTTATAAAGTCAGATCACCCTACTAGCCTCAAACTTTTCTAGGTTATGCAGTTGCACCACCATAGTGGCTAAAAAAGTGTGATGAAGTCTAATAAAAGTAGACTGAAAAATAGACAGAAGCTTACTTGAATGAAGAAAGCCATCTGCCCGTCTGATTGTTATGGTTAATCATGAATTCATCCTCATAATTCGGTCCACTTAGCACTCCAATCTTATCATCAAGACTACATGAAAACATAACAATATGTCAACATAAGAGAATTCTTGAGTACAAACATGCTTACTTACCCCTAAATTACTATAAAATAAAATTAGGATATAGTGTACCTTGTCGTAGCAAGGCAGCCTCCTGAAGGAGAAAAATAAGCAGAATGTATGGCCCTCTCACGAGTAATCACCTTAAGAGATTCTGACCTTCTCTTAACAAGTTTTCTCAAATCCCAAATGCAGGCGGTTCCATCTGAAGAGCTTGTAGCCATCATGTTCGTATTTTCTGGATTAAAATCGATGGTATTTATCCTAGAATCATGTAATTCCCATGAAGATGATGACCTGGCAGACCTCTCATCCCAAATACGGACTACTCCATGGCCCTCCCCTATATATAAGGAGTTCACATCATCAGGTTGTCGAGACATAGAAAAAATTGCATGTTCAGTGGAATACACCAAACCAAATGTCTCTTTTTCGACATCTAATGACCGCACAAGACCTCCATAACAACTTGTAATTATCTGCATTAAGTAGCATGTACATATCAGCATTAACATAATCAAGGATTCAAGATTGCAAATATGCTATAGTGACACTGAATAAGAAGCATAATAAATCAACACCAAAAGATTTGCACTTTGCAGCATGAACCCTCAAACATGATCTTAATCAGTCCCATGAAAATCAATAAGTAATTGAGATGCTAAAGATTTATAGTAGAACGGCTAACTCACACACCCTCTAATCCCGCTCTTTAAAGTTAAATCTACATATTTTGTCCATCAAGAGAGTTCAACCCTCGACCACATGAAGAGGGAAACCTTTCCTACGCATTTTGGTACCGCTAGTCACAGGCACTTTCGGTAATTCAAGCAAATATGCATATTGTATTAAGAAAAAACAAAGATTTAAAGTTGAAAGATTGTATGAAAATTACCTTGTTCAAGGAAAATGGTTGAATCAAAATCGCTGAAACAGGCGATGGATGAGGGTGATACATGTAAATCCCATCACCATCTTCATTCTCCGAATCAAAATTCCAAAACCCTAAATTTCCATACTTGTTTCCCACAGCAACCATCCTCAAATCTGCTGATGGAAAGAACTTAACACTCAGTATCCTGTTGGGCACAACACGAGCAACATTCTCAGGTGCCAACTCCATGGACCCCAAATCAACCGAACCCTAACCCTAAATTTCTTATCACCATCACCATCACCATCTTCCAATCGATTCTCTCTAGAAACACTCAAAATCTTCTTCACAAGTGTTTCATCCGATTCAGAACAAGCATTAGCATCTCGCATACTAATCGGTCCCAATTTTCGAGGAGACACATTAGGGCTCACTTGGGATTTCAGGGATGTTGATTTCTTCGTCGGTTCACTAAAATCATCCTTCAACCCTGCAGAATCTGGGGCTTTTCCTTGTGTTCTGAGAGATCTACGTATCACAATGGGTGTTTCGGATTTAGCCTTCTTCTCCGGACTAATTCTGTAAGATTTAGCTTCTACCCTGTTCAACACAACATCAAATAACACACAGAGATTCACCAATTGAACAAAAACATAACCAAATAACATCAATCAATGTGTTTCACTTTGTACAAATGCATAAACACATACCTGTGGCGTTTAGCAGAGGCAGATAGATCAGATAGCTTTGATTTGATGTTGAGTGAAGCGAGGAGTTCGTCATTACGTTTGATGTTCTCGATGCGTTTACGCTCGTAGTCTGTGAGTCTCTGTGTCGCCATTTCTAGAGTGAAAGTATAGAGAGATAGAAGATGATGATGATGAATATAAAGGACGGCGGGAAGGGGAAAGTAGCGGGAAAAAGTTATTCGGGTCACAACCAACGGGTCAAGTTGTGGATTTTTATTGGATGATTTTGGCGGTAGGTTTATTTAGTTTCAGTTTGGCCCTCCTATTTTCTTTCATTTTGCAAAAGCTGCTTAACATGAGACACTGACAAATATGGTTGTCAAATCTACAAGTTTCCGTACGAGACGTGAATGTAATGTACAAGAACCTGTAACGCTGTTTATTTGATCAAGTCTAGCTGAATATATACATTCCCAACTAATTACTAACTAGAAAAGTTTTTGGACAAAGAAAATTTTCTAAACTATTTTTTTGTATTTTATTAAAGAATATCACTAGCAAACAACTATTAAAAAAATAGATTACATTGAATCACAAACTATTGACTTTGGTTTTAGAAATAGCTACAATCTCTAGGTTGGTCAGACCATCCGAAACAACAAAAACAATCGAATAGACAAGTTGGACAACACCAGGATAAAGGTAAGTGCCCAAATCCATATTTTCAAATCACCAACACATCAATATACAAGGTTTTTCAAACGATAACCTAAAGCTGCAAAACTCATACAATTCTTGTTATAAACGGTGCAGCCAATTATTAATTGTATGCCGTTTTGTTGATTTTTAAAATCTTATGCTTTAGAATTGATCATTTAGTCCTGTTTCGGCAAATAGGTTTAAACAAAAAGCCTTCACAAACCAGAATCACTTTCACATTTAACTACAACTCATATCTCAGCCCGTGTTGAGGTTACTTCAAAACCATAAACAAATTTTGATCAAACAATGTATTTTTTTGAAACATTAACCCACACCACTCTAATACATTTCTAAACCTACACCTTTAAAATTAAGAAGGATTGCCTTTTCCACACCTTTGGTACCGCTAGACTACAAATCTTTAGCTGATCAAACAATATATATAACAATGATTCATGTTTCTAAATCAAACATCAATTGCATTACTAAAAGGACCATTGTCAGCAACATAAAAGTCTCATTTAATTAAGTAAACACAAAACTCGAAGAAAAAATAACATCCATTCTTCGTTGAATTTGACCAACTGCAAAAACACCTTAGAATCCAAGCTTAGTTCTGCGCCAATGCCTGCGCTTAGCATTATACCTGAATCAAATAAAAAAAAGTATGTCAAGAACAACAAAAAAACAGAAACATTGTGTTAAGTCAGTTATACAGTGTTCAAATTCGTGTTTTTTACCTGATGGTATTGTCTGTCCTCATGCGAATCCAGTGAGGAATAGGCCTGTTCTGCCTCATCTTCTTCGCGAGCTTCTTCTTGATCATAAATGTCTTGTGTGACGGCTGCAAATAAGATATAAACATAAAGTTAAGTTGCTTTATTCAAGAATTATAAGAATATTGATGAGTGAATACTATAGTCCTAACATCACATGATACCTTACAACTGAAACAACATAGCTTAAGCAAAATGTTCAAGTCAAGTGTACCCCTTCAAATTTCAAAATTAAAAATTGGGTATCATGATAACAACCAACATCTTGCCAGCAAAATATATATATTTAGACTTAAATTCATGTAGAGTGTGAAAAAGTTGCAAACTTGTTTGTAGTTCTGCTGTTCTGTAACAAAGTTTCATGCAGGTTGAGAAGAAACAACTGCTACTAACCAATTGTGTCTGACAAAATTTTCACCAAATGATTGACTAAGATTTCAAATAAAAAACATACTAAATCGGCTGGTTGGTTGGAGCAAACAGGCCAGTTCAGTTAGGAGGTCTAACCAGTTTAAATATTTTTTAAATACAAAATCATAATTGTTTGTTTGTATTAGACTTTTAAAAGCAAAAAAAAAGCATTTTTCTTGAATATCATACCAATTGGTTGAACCCGATTTTCAAAAAGTTCACAATCACAGATTTGCTTTGGTTTTGACAGTTAAATGGTATAAGAACATCCCGATCACTAATGTAAAATATCAATAATTTATAATAGACCTCAGTACCATGATTACACATAATAGGCATGAAATGGTGACAATGTTGTACAGAAAACCACAAATTGCAAACTATCAGCTCAACACAAAGTCCTAATAAAGAAACGCCCATTTCACTAGCTCTAAGCCTGATATCTAAAAAATTATAAACAAATATCATAAACAAGATTTAACCTTAATAATCAGTAATAATGAATGCATAGAAGCTATATACCAAATGAATAACATATAATAGCAACTAAAGCAATTCAAAACCCTAGATCAAATATAACTCAATCTAACCACTTCAAAACCCTAAAAACCAACCATAAACTACAAATTTCTCAAATAGAAACAACTAATTTCGACGGAAGTCAAAATTTTATACATGAAATCAACACGAGACCAAAGGCACGATCAAATTGCATCAAACCCTAAACAAGCACTTTCAAATTCGATCTCCATTCTCATGTACCAATAAAAATAACTACAAATAACTGTTATAACTAGATAATATGAATCGATGATAGATCTAACAATGAACAGATTACATAAAGAAACGTTACCATGGTGTTCGTCGAATGAGAGCGGCGGCGTAGTCCCGTGAATCTGAGACGCTAAATAGGTTTATATATGTAGGTAGGTTTCAGTGGCGAATGAGATGTCTGAAAGCCCAGTTATTATGTGGGCTTTATCCAGTAACAACTGAACAAGTTAAAGTCCAATGGGCTAAATGACCCACACAGCCATATTAGGTTAAAGTCCAATGGGCTACTTGAAAGCCAGGTTATTTTCCGATTCTAAACAGGTTTAAAACGGGTCCTAGTTCGGGTTAATGAGAGTGAAAGTCGGTTTTTGTTGGAACTGGTTTGTATTGGGATCAAATTTTGAAGAGTGAAGTGATCGGTTTGGTTATATTCAGTTTAGCTTTTTTTGCCTGGTCGGTTTGGGTTAAAATGGTTCAAGCATGAAAGTATGTTTAGACACGATAAGATTTGTTTAGCAAAAAAGTGCACTATGTATTCTTTTACTTTTTTTAAAATAATTAAAATTAAGAGGATTTAACATTTTTTCTTCTTGATACCTAAAACATATAATTGTCACACTCAAACCACCAAATCTAAGTGTTAAAGGTGTCGTTTTCATGTCTGATACTTGTGCTAATCGCATCGTCTGTAACCTGTTAAACACGATAAAACACGATTTGCCAGCCCTACATGAAAGTTTACAAGTCATATCAAACGGTCAAATCAGGTAGGAACTGAAACCGGTTCGTGCCAAATGTTTTTTTTTCGGTATTGCTTCGAGTCAGGCTTTTGATTTCGATTTCTATTCAAGAACTGAATTTTAATGCACCTCTATTAATACTAGGTTTGAGTTTAAGTGAGCTTGATCGTAACAGTGTTATTAGTGATATAAAAGGTTAATTAATAGATTGATAAGTACATTCAGTTTAAAGCCTTACCATAAAGGATGGTGGAATTTTGTTTTAACGATTTACTTCTCATTAAAGAAATCAACAAAGGTACTTGAAGGGGTATCACCCTAAATAGATGAATGAAGGGGTACCACCCCTAACACTAACCAAAAAGACCGAACCGCGGCTGAGAAAAAGACACCCCAAGCCGCGGCTGAAGCGGAAAAGGAGGAACCCCAAGCCGCGACTGAAGCGGAAAAGGGGGAACCCCAAGCCGCAGCCGAAGCGGAAAAGGGGAACCCCAAGCCGCGACTGACGCAGAAAAGGGAACCTTGACCGCGGCTGAAAAAGAAAGGATCTCAAACCACGACTAACCACAAACCGTGACGCCCAACTTGCGTAACGTACCTAAGCCGCGACTAGCTTATCACGGGAGCAAGCAGGAGAGGCCTAGAGCCGCGGCACTGGGTATGTACCCCCAGCCGCGGCTCAGTATACCAAAGCCAGATCGAACACCAGACTTCGTAAAATTCCCATGTCAAGCACTTGTGAAAACCCTCACGTAAACTTGGCAACCAAGGAACCATTTCATTGGTTGCAAAGGAATAAGAAAGAAGACAAAACGATAAAGCCAAAACAATGGCAGGAAGTCAGAACAGCCACCGAATCTCTAAGTCAACTATCAAGACAAACCACATTAATATTAGTCAGAAACCCTTTACACCAGAAGGGTATGAAACCCTAAACTAGGGAATTTCAGTCCCAGATCATTGACTACAGGTTTCCAAGAATAGAGCCATGCTATGTTCAGTCTTCATGTATCAACACTATAAATACTTCTAAAAATCCACAGGAAGAACCAGATTGAGATCCATACACACACACATTCACACAACATTAGTTACAAACAATTTACTTATTAATCCTCTCAAAGCTCTCTCGATACAAATACTTATTCTCACGCCGGAGTGTGGTCTCGGGGAGAAATCTCTTTCTGTCCGAGGCGAGGCTCACGGTGTTGTTGTTGTCTCACAGGCATTCCAATCAGCTGAAGCTCGCATCAAGTCCCAGCCAGGTTCTTGGTACTCTGCCCAGCCGAAGCCAAGTTCAGCCGAAGTTCAGCTTAGTGAAGTCCAAGCCCAGTCGCATCCCACCTTTCAGCCGCATTCCGTTTTCTCAGCAATCAAAGCCCCTGCCTAATCCACAACAGCAACCTCATTTACGCACTGCTCCCGAGTCTTAATCCCTTGATTAATATCTTGCATAACATCAAAAGAGGCGACGGTGAGTCTATCGAAAACTTTATCACAAGGTATTCGAAAGAAAGCATGCAGGTACGGGAGGCCGGGGAGACGATCAGAATCTCGGCCTTCATCCATGGAGTAAGGAATGACCAGTTGGTGGAAAGATTTCACGAGCATCTCCCAAAGACGGTAGACGAAATGTTGGAGAGAGCCAAAGCATTCGTCAGAGGAAAGAAGGCATGTGAGTAGTTGAAAGACAGGACGCCAAAGAAACTTGTGTCCCCTATGTGGGACCCGCCAAAAAGGCCAGGAGGGTCAAGGTCGTGGGAGAAACCACGTTTCCAGCCACGTTACCCACAACGAAGCCCGTCTTTTCAACCTCGTTTCATGCCTCCAATTCGGAACCCGCAGGGTCCCAATGTAACCCTTCCACCTCTGATTAAAACCCCAAGTGAAATCCTAGCCACAGAAAACATCAATTTCACCAAGCCCACACCATTGAAGCCAGGAGTAAAAAGAGACATGAGCAAGTACTGTGAGTTCCATAAAGAAAATGGGCATGCAACAGATGATTGTTTCTCGCTAAAACGACAGATAGAGTTGGCAATAAAGACAGGAAAGCTCTCACACCTGTTGAGAGAGTTGAAGAAAGCACCCCAAGCGGGGGATAAAAGGAAGGAGATATTCATGATAAGGGTCGCAGAGTGTAGCATCAAGCGTCATTCTGATCACATGGAGCCTTGGATGGCACAAGAAATTTCATTTCCTCCAATACATGGTGGAAGCTTTGCCAACGGCCCTCTGACAATTTCAGCCATCATCGCAGGACACCAGGTACACAGAATATATGTAGATAGTGGGAGTAGTTCGGAAATTATGTACGAACACTGTTTCTTGCAGCTTGACGAGGAAATCAAAAGAACCCTAGATACAAGGACACACCTCCTCACTGGTTTTGCAGGAGAGGTAGTGCAGACCCTGGGCCAGATACAATTACCAGTTGTGATAGGAAACCACACAGGATGGCGGGAAGTCACTATGAATTTCCTGGTGGTGAGATCCTAGTCATCTCACAATATTCTACTTGGAAGACCAGGTCTATGTATGCTTGGAGCAGTCATATCCACAGTCCATGCCGCGATCAAATTCCCCACTCCAACTGGAGTTGTCACTATATACTCCAGTAAAGAATGCAAAGACGTGAAGGCTATCGCTCCAGGAACATCAGATGGGGAGGATGAGCTGGTGTGCCCAACACTGGAGAAGTGGGTAATCAACCCTCTTTTCCCGGAACAAAAAATTACTATCGGTGGGCAGCTGGGTGATGCAACTAAAGAACGACTTCGTCATCTGCTGCAAAACAACTTGAACGTTTTCGCATGGCAACCCACCGACATGGAGGGTGTCCCACGCAGCACAGCAGAACATAGATTGAACGCACGAGCATCAAAGGAGCCAGTTGCTCAGAAGCGTTGGCACATGGGCCAGGAACGAAGTCGGGCTGTGGTTGAAGAAGTCAAGAAACTACTTGAGGCAGGTATTATTCGAGAGGTACGTTACCAAACCTGGGTGGCTAATCCAGTGATGGTAAAAAAGAGCGATGGCACATGGAGGATGTGTATTGACTTTAAAGATATCAACAACGCGTGCCCTAAGGATTGCTATCCACTCCCGGATATTGATCTGAAGGTGGATTCTCTGGCAAGCTTTCCTTTGAAGTGTTTCCTTGATGCTTACAAGGGATACCACCAGGTGCAAATGGCCCCCGAAGATGAAGACAAGACTGCTTTTTACACAGATGTTGGCATCTTCTGCTTCACAAAAATGCCGTTTGGTTTGAAGAATGCGGGGGCTACTTACCAACGATTAATGGATAAAGCTTTTTCTCGGCAGACAGGAAAGAACATTGAAATCTATGTAGACGATGTGGTGATAAAGAGTCGCGACGAGGAGGCTTTGCTTGCGGATATCGCTGAAACTTTTCAAACTTTGAAAGCAATAAACATGAAGTTGAATCCCAAGAAGTGTTCGTTTGGAGTAGAAGAAGGGAAGTTTCTAGGAGTGGTGGTGACAAAGAAGGGGTTAGAGGCCAACCCTGAGAAGGTGGCAGCTGTCCTTAATATGCCATCCCCAAAATCAGTCAAAGAAGTGCAAACACTTAATGGGCGGCTGGTAGCCCTGAACAGGTTCCTTTCGAAACATGCTGAGCGTGCTTTGCCTTTCATGACCACTCTGCGCAATTGCTTGAGCAAGAAGGATTTTTTATGGACGAACGAAGCAGAAGCAGCATTTCAACAAATGAAGGTATACTTGAGCAACCTGCCCCGGCTGGTAGCTCCTTTCCCTAAGGAGCGACTGGTAATGTACTTATCCGCAGGAGAAGAGGCTGTGAGCGCTGTGTTGATGACGAACAGAGAGGAAGAGCAGACCCCGATTTACTTCATCAGTCGAGCCCTCAAAGATCCAGAAACCAGGTATTCGCCTATGGAAAAACTAACTCTTGCTTTAGTGTATGCTTCTAGGAGATTGCGAAGATACTTCCAGGCCCATGTGATTGAGGTCTGGACCAGCCAACCCATACAACAAATTTTGAGAGGGCCAGAGATATCAGGAAGGTTGGCGAAATGGGCCATAGAATTGGGAGTCTTCGAGATAGAGTACAAGCCAAGAGTAGCAATCAAGGGGCAAGTCGTGGCTGATTTTCTAACAGAAATGCCACAAGAGAAGGGAGGCAGTGATGTAAACGAAGAATCCGTGAGTCAAAACAATGGGGAATGGTGTTTGCATACCGATGGAGCGTCAAATGATGAGGGATCGGGTGCTGGAATGATACTGGTAGGGCCGAAGAAGGAAGAGGTAACTTACGCCTTGAGGTTGGCTTTCAAGAGCTCCAACAATGAGGCGGAATATGAGGCACTGTTGGCTGGCTTGAGGTTGGCCAAACAAATGGGAATCAAGAAACTCCACGCCCACGTAGACTCATTACTGGTTGCAAATCAGATTAATGGGTCTTACGACGCCAAGGAAATAACAATGAAGCAATACCTCGGCAAAGCGAGAGATCTTATCAGCAGTTTTGAGGAGTGTAATGTCTCACACGTTCCGAGAAGCCAAAACAAAAAGGCAGACGCTCTTAGCAAACTTGCCTCAGTCACTTTCAGCCACCTGGCCAAAGAAGTCAGAGTTGAAGTACTGCAGTCCCCATCGATTGAAGAAAAGGAGGTAGTCTCGGTGAACGCCGTAGCGCAGGAATCTTGGATGAGTCCAATTGTCAAATTCCTGGAAAGCGGCGATCTACCTGAGGAAAAGGGAGATGCCAGAGCAATTCAAACGAAGTCACTGCAGTACGAGCTGTGGCAGGGGATCTTGTACCGCAAGTCCTATATGGGGCCATTATTACGATGCCTTACACCAGACGAGGCGAGCTATGTCGTAAGAGAGATACATGAAGGCATCTGTGGCATCCACGCAGGACCAAGAATGGTAGTAGCGAAAGCAATGGGAGCGGGATATTATTGGCCCGGGATGCACAGGAGTGCCACCGAGGAGATCCAAAGATGTGACAGCTGCCAGAGGCACGCGCCAATGTGCCACAGGCCCAAGAATGATCTAATCCCAGTCCATGCTGCGTGGCCCTTTCAGAAGTGGGGGATGGATATTGTAGGCCCATTCCCAGTGACAGCCGGAGGGGTTAAGTTTCTCTTAGTGGCCGTGGATTATTTCACCAAGTGGGTGGAAGCCAAGGCTCTAAAGTCAATCACAGGGCAGCAGGTAAAGAAGTTCACGTGGGAAAACATTATATGTCGTTTTGGACTCCCGTTATTCATCGTGACAGACAACGGAAAGCAGTTTGCGGAGAATCCATTCAAATCATGGTGTAGAGAGCTGCAAATCCAACAAATTTTCACGTCAGTAGCACACCCACAAGGTAACGGTCAGGTCGAGAGAGTTAATCGCAGTATCGTGGAAGGAATAAAAACAAGATTGGGCGTTGAAGGAAAGAATTGGGTGGAAGAGCTACCCAATGTCTTGTGGGCCTATCGGACCATGCCCAAAACCAGCCACGGTGAAACCCCATTTAGTCTAACTTACGGGTCGGAAGCCATGATACCCGTTGAGATAGGCATACCAACAACTCGAGTCACACAAGCCCCCGGACAAGATAATGAAGACAATCTGCGGTTTAATTTGGATTTGCTTGAGGAAAGAAGAATGGTGGCGGCAATCCGAGAGGCAAAGCACAAGAAGGAAGTTGAACGATACTATAACTCTCGTGTGAAACATCAAACATTCAGGGTAGGTGATTACGTCTTGAGAAGTAATGAGGCAAGCAGAGTTCAAGATCAGGGCAAGCTGGGCCCGCGTTGGGAGGGACCTTATCAAGTCATCGAAGTAGGGAACAATGGAGCTTATAAACTCAGCCAGCTAGATGGAGCAGTTATCCCAAGAACTTGGAACGGAGCTCAGCTCCGACGATGCTACATGTAGTAGGTATTTATGTTTAAAAAGTGTAACTCATTTTTTCAGTAAGAAGGTGCATGCGAGCACCAGCAGTTACACCTAGTTATTGAATCTTTTTATAACCAGTATCTTATTGAGTCTTGAAGCCACAATAACGTGTGAGCAAAGAAAGAAATATGAGATACCAATACTCGGACGATATTTGCGAATAAGTAACCAAACAATGCAAATGTTTGTCAAGCTAAGATTAAACGAAACATAACTAAACATAACTCGTTGTTAGTAACCAGATCTTAAAGGAAACAAATGCATTCCTCCATGTACATAACCATACTTTGGCAAACAGTTAGAGCCATTCAACAATGTACATTTTCATTAGGCTAAAAACCCAAGCCAAAAAGAAATCAAAACGAGTAAGAGGAGTGCCAATACGTCACGTGTAAGGCAAAATGACATCCTTTATAAGATAAGTAGCAACAATAACCAGAAAATGCATTGTTGCATAGGGCCACGGCAAAAGTTAAAGTCACGGCCTAAGTCTCATTCACGGCAAAAGTTACGAGTCGTAACTAAAAACATAACCATAACAATATTGAGCGCGTGGCAGGTCATGGCAAAAAGCCACGGTCATGCAACAAGGGTTACAGCCCGAAACCATGGGCAATCACTCCAAAGTGGGCCGCGGCTAAAGAATAGCCCGCGGCCGCTGGCTGCACCAAGGTTTATATTCGAAGGTTAAGTCATACCTATTATTGTAACGAAGCCACAACCACGAGTCACAACCAAGGAGAGCCACGACCAAAAGTAATCAGAAAGGCCAGCCGCGAAGCGGCATGTTACGGTTAGAAACATGATCATAATAATCTTACGTGGCAAGTCGCGGCCATAAGCCACGAACACAAACACAGCCGCGGCGCTATGATCAACCGCGGCACCGTGATCAGCCGCGGCACTCTGACCAACCGCAAGCCCGGCAATGGAGTCCGCGAGATCCGCGGCCGCAAGCCATCCGCAGATCGTAAGACTGTTCCTTATTTGGATGATTAACATATACAAGGATTACAAGCCACGGTCGAAAGGAATCGATCAACCAAAAGTCGCGACTCCTTGGCGAAGCACGAGACATCAACGATACACAAGTTCGATAATCGCAACACACAAGACATGAAGCATAAAAGCATAAATATCATTACGAAACAAACATCAAGTCGGGGTACAAGTTTAATAACATCACAAAATAAATATCCAACAAACAAGCTAACTACGCTGGAGCAGGGCCTTCAGCCGGGGTAGTCAAGAATGACTTGATCTCCTCGAGAGGTGAATCACGCATTGTAGCAATAGTCTCGGTCATGGGAAATGTGGCCTTGTCAAACGAGTCCGATTCAGCTCGTAGCTTCTTCAACGCATTTTTATCAAAGTTCTTCGCCATCTCCGGTTTCTTGCCTTCGGCAGCAAGGCGTGCACCATCCAACAACCCAGCATTGTAACCAACTTTGTCCGACAAACTGTTAATCTTTGCCAACGCATCAAGGAACTCGTCGCTATCACGGATCTTGTTGAAAGCCAAGCCAACACCTTCTGAAATGATCCATTTCTTCTCAGATGTGAGAAGAGACACTTTCTCCTCAAGGTTCGCAATTCGATTTTCAGAGGCAAGTTGATTATCCTTCAAATCCAAGGTAAGTTTCTTCACTGCAGCCCGCTGAATACACAACTCCTCCTGGGCACCACTAAGATCCATAGTAAGCTTTTCCTTAACAAGGTCAGACGCATCACAACGGGACTTGAGAGAAGCGTTTTCAGCCTCCAGCTTGGACACTTGCTTCTTGAGGTCACGAATCTCATTAACACCGTCCACCCAACGGCCGTGAATCTCAACAAATGAAAACAAACTGTTCACCATAGACAAACAACCGGCATTCGACAGTGCTCTATTTTTCAAAGCTTCTCCACGAAAGAATTCTGCAGGTGTGCGGGATGCAAACATAAAATCCCTACACGCATCTGGAGTCTCGAAAGTTGTTCCGTTGGTCAGCTCCCAATCGGGAATAAACTTATCCTCCGCATTCAGCTCGGAGTCCTCAGAAGAAGTAGCCGCTTTTTCGTTACCTGAACCACCGACCGAATGATCGCCAAGATTAGAAACAGTTAACATATATACATATGAATGTGAATAAATGTTTGAATATGAGGAGCAGCTCTCACCAGGAGACGAAGAAGCAGAACCAGAACTGCCAGAATTCGAACCAGAAGCCGCCTCAGCCGTGGCTGAGGGCTCTCCTTGAAGAGCCGCGGCAGGCGAGAGGGGGGGGGGGGGGGGGACGGCCGCGGCCGCAAACCCGGACCGCCCAACCCCTGTTTGCGCTTCATCTTTGGGCGACTAGTGGGAACAGAAGCTTCATCAACACTTTTTCGCTTGCGGATAGGCGGTGGCATGGTTTCACCCGGTTGAACAACGTAACCAGCGTTTGTGTCCAGAATAGAAGTCGCACCCTCAGGCAAAGCTTCAGCCTGTTCAGAAACATCCTCTTTGGCAGACAATTTCATGCGCTCGAACAGACCCATACCTGTAAAAACACAACCAATAATCAGATGGATAAACATGTATATTAAGACACAAAGTAGGGAAGCAACTTACGTTTCCCTTGATAAGTCATAAATGGAACCGCGTTAGGGTCAGCCCAGTTACGACTAACACCGACCATCACAAGGAAATGCTCAGAATAGCTACGAAGTGGAGTGGGCTCGGCTCTGAAGAGGTCATAAGCGGACAGATCAAACGTGTCAGGCTCGGGAAAGGGATCTGAATGGGTCTACTAGTTTCCAACCAACACATCTCAAATTGAATTATGCTAGATGAAATAAAAAAGAAATGATCTTTCCAATGTTTTAAGCTAGTTATGGTTCGAGAAATCAAAGGAGGCTTAGGAGCTTTTCTCTTCTCAAAAGTTAGCCAATCACCTATCCTATTCAACTTATAAAAAGCCCTAAAACGATTAACTTCGGGTTCCATGTTACGAGCACGGCAGCATATCTCAAAATGGTATACCTTAATAAGTCCTAGGGGAACAAGTTGTGATAGATGGATATCATAATGCCTAACGAGCAAACACAAAAACCGACTAACCGGGATGCGAAAGTTACAAAAGCTAAAAAATGAAGTATAAAGAGCTATTGTCCCAACCGGTGCATCCCTCACGGTCGACGAGGGGGGAGGGACAGTAGGGCCAAGCTCGGAAGAAATACCATAGCGAAGCGTTTAAAATTGTTCAAAAAATCTTGAGAGATAACCGAGTGTTGAAGAACCACGTCATTTCTACACTCCATTAGAGACGAAAGAGGAGAAAAGATAACTTACCAGAGAGTTTTGTGATCTTGAAAGTTGAGAGAAAAACTTGAAGGTAGATGAGGAGGATAGGAAGAAAGAGTATGGGGGGAAAAGAATGAATGGAGAAAAGGGTTTGTTAGTGGATTTATAAGAAAAAGCCTCAAAGGCTCGGTCAACAAAGCGGCTAGTCCGCGGCTCGAGGAAAGGGGGATGGCCGAAAAGACAAGGCGGCGGCCGTATCTCGCAACACGAGAACTTTAGGCACTTCGACCTAGAGCTAGGTGGCGGCTATAGGGGATTTGACAAAGACAAACGCGTGGCTCGAGGACAAGATGCACAATGATTCGATTGATGCGAAACTGGGTCGGGGCTCAAGGCAGAAAGAACTCAAGGGTTGATGATGATAAAGAGACACATCAATAGAAAATAATTATTCCAATGACATGGTTATAACCATGACATTGGACTGGGGGACATGAAGGGGTATCACTCTAAATAGATGAATGAAGGGGTACCACCCCTAACACTAACCAAAAAGACCGAACCGCGGCTGAGGAAAAGACACCCCAAGCCGCGGCTGAAGCGGAAAAGGAGGAACCCCAAGCCGCGACTGAAGCGGAAAAGGGGGAACCCCAAGCCGCGGCCGAAGCGGAAAAGGGGAACCCCAAGCCGTGACTGACGCAGAAAAGGGAACCTTGACCACGGCTGAAAAAGAAAGGATCTCAAACCACGACTAACCACAAACCGTGACGCCCAACTTGCGTAACGTACCTAAGCCGCGACTAGCTTATCACGGGAGCAAGCAGGAGAGGCCTAGAGCCGCGGCACTGGGTATGTACCCCCAGCCGCGGCTCAGTATACCAAAGCCAGATCGAACACCAGACTTCGTAAAATTCCCATGTCAAGCACTTGTGAAAACCCTCACGTAAACTTGGCAACCAAGGAACCATTTCATTGGTTGCAAAGGAATAAGAAAGAAGACAAAACGGATAAAGCCAAAACAATGGCAGGAAGTCAGAACAGCCACCAAATCTCTAAGTCAACTATCAAGACAAACCACATTAATATTAGTCAGAAACCCTTTACACCAGAAGGGTATGAAACCCTAAACTAGGGAATTTCAGTCCCAGATCATTGACTACAGGTTTCCAAGAATAGAGCCATGCTATGTTCAGTCTCCATGTATCAACACTATAAATACTTCTAAAAATCCACAGGAAGAACCAGATTGAGATCCATACACACACACATTCACACAACATTAGTTACAAACCATTTACTTATTAATCCTCTCAAAGCTCTCTCGATACAAATACTTATTCTCACGCCGGAGTGTGGTCTCGGGGAGAAATCCCTTTCTGTCCGAGGCGAGGCTCGCGGTGTTGTTGTTGTCTCACAGGCATTCCAATCAGCTGAAGCTCGCATCAAGTCCCAGCCAGGTTCTTGGTACTCTGCCCAGCCGAAGCCAAGTTCAGCCGAAGTTCAGCTCAGTGAAGTCCAAGCCCAGTCGCATCCCACCTTTCAGCCGCATTCCGTTTTCTCAGCAATCAAAGCCCCTGCCTAATCCACAACAGCAACCTCATTTACGCACTGCTCCCGAGTCTTAATCCCTTGATTAATATTCGTGTAGCAACAGTACTGAACTAATATTAACAAGCAAGGCCGTTGGTTTCGATAATATTGAAATTGAGAAGTAAACTAGAACACATTATTTAAAATTATATATTTGTTTAGAAACAATTATATAAGCCTCAAACCTACTTATCTTTTATTCCATCATGACATGTGTTTCCATGCTACCTCAAAATAGTTAATAACATGTTCAAATAGAAGGATCTAGAACTCATATTTACAAAATGCACGAACCTTCAAGAGCTAACAAAATGCAAGGGAGAATGATTCATGGTACAATCACGAGTTTTTAAAACCATGTGAGTTATGTTAATAGTAGTGCATAACTATATAGTAGACATCACTTGAGTTGGTAAAGTGATAAAAGTAAAATATTTTTAAATATCATTCATATTTGATCCGATTAGGAATAGTTTAAGAAGTTCTAAGATCAAGTATTGTTGTTAAAAAAAACTAGCAAAGCCGAATATTCTTAAAATTACAATGAATTTGTAAATTTCACATGTATCCGTAGCTTTGCAACAACCAATTAACAAAAAGTGGTTGTTTTATTTGATAGTGTTTAATTATACAGACATGTATCTTTATTCTCCAAGTTCCAGAAATTACGTGCATGGTCCCAATTGTCAAACGGGCTGACCCGCTGACCGAGTCAGCCGGATCAGCCGAAAACAAACAGCCCCTAAGATGTTTGGAACTGGCTTTTTGACTAAGTATGATGACCCCTAGTTCTTAATCTTTATTAGTGCATATTTTTAACTCAACATTTTGCATGGTTCAAGACTATCCGACCCTGAATGGATGAAATAAATATGCAAAACCTAACAAAGTAACAAGGGGCAACATTATTACTTTCATTCACATAGCATGCTTTTTCACATCATTTCCTAATATGCCATGAGAATGTGATTGTTATGCAATGAGCGAGCTAATTGAATGCCAATATGGAGAAGCTTTAAGCAAATAATGTTATGCTAACCACTCATATGGATGAGCTCGATGTTGCTCAAGACAAGTTGAAATATGACTTCTTCTAATTCGAGAACATACTATAGTATGGCTAAGTACGCAAGGTGGTTGCAATAAACCCTAATGAACTCTAACATCTAAGACGAATCTTACTCTAGCATGACAGGAGGTGAATCGACTAAGCATACAAAGACAACTGATGTACGTGTGTGGTATTGTTATGGGAGAGATGACCCCCACACCCTTTTGTCTATCTCCATAACCCCCCTTGAAAAACACTTATGGATGGAAGCACAAACGTTGGGTTTCAATTAACATGACATCCAAGTGAGTACAAAACTTATGTTGGATAAAGCTTTAGGGCACTCGAAGAACCCTTGTGATGTGCTAACGGGTTGGAAGGGTTCAAGAAGTACATTGTTTCTAGTGAGGAGGTTAGAGTTAGAGGGTTAGGAAAGGGGTTAGGTAACCCATGATTGAACCCTCATAAAAGCATTTCATTTCTCAACCAATCAATGAATATATTTCATGCATCTCTTTCTTTCTAAAAGGGTTCAAAAGTGAAGTGCCCCACCTTACGAAGATAGTGAATGGTATTTGAGAGGTAGAATAAGTTGTTAAAATATTATTAGGTAGGGTTCAAGGGCTCAAGGTTCACAAGTGGAGTGCTCCCGCCTCCCACCACCCTTATATATTACATGTTTATTTTCATGTGGTCATAAGTATGTATTTAAGGACGCGGTGGATAAACATTAAGCCCTTGAACCTCACCAATAGTATTCGACCATCTCATTTTACCTCTCAACAACCCTTCGCTACACTTATAAGGGGGTGCACTTCACTTTAAACCCTTGAACATTTTTGCGAATTTAATAAAAATTAAAACATTTTACACTATTCAATAAATAATAATTTAAAACATTACATAATTCATTAATTATAAAATTTACAACATGAAATAATAAAAAAAACATTACATAGTTTTACTACTTTTTGGATGTTCAAATTTGGAAGAGTAGCTATGTTTTCGACTAGATCATATCGTAGTATATGATGCATACTACGTTATAACCTCGTGTTTTATACGTGTTAAATAAAAAAATATTAAAAGTTAATGAAAAGTTAGAAAATATAAAACACTATTTTGATATAAGATATAACTAAAATTATGTGTGATTAAGTACTTTAGTTAATAAAATACTTTTATTATTTTTTAAAACTTTCATTTAAAAAAGTGTTATTAACTATCGTTTTAGAAATATGTTAAGAGAAATTTCATTCTAAGACAATTGTTTTTGAAAAATGTCATTTTAATAAAAATCTCATTATTTCAAAACTATGGGTTTTAGTTATTTTTGTTTTATAAATAATTTTCCATATTTTATAAAATTTTTCTTTGACAAAATATTATTTTTATAAATATTTTATTATTTAAAAACTTCAGGTTTTAGTTACTTTTTAAAATTTTTAAGGAAAATTTTTTCATATAAAACCTTTATTTGAAAAAAGATCAGGTTTAAAATATTTCATGTGTAGAAAGATACGTTTAAAAAAATCATAGTTACTAAAAATATTTTTTTTTCAAAAAGTGTATTTTTTAATCAAAATGTTTATTTTTTAATTAATAAAAAATATATTTTATAAAAAATATTGATTTTAGAAAAAAATTAAAATATTTAAAATAAGAGAGAGAGAGAAAAGTAAAAAAAAAATATTTCTAAAGCTGGCACAACCATTTGATAGGCCTAAAATGAAAAAAAAAAGAAAAATTTGGAGGGTTTTTTAAACTTTTTTTTTTAAAGACTCTCAATCTTTATCCTAGTTTGGTATTGGCTTTTTAAATCGTTTTGACATATATGATCAAATCTAAATAACTAAATGATTCAATAATCAAAAGGAGATTGCATAGCAATTCTTAAGTACTAAATCCAAAGCATATCCTAAGGGGTATGTTATAGATACACCATATTTATTTCATCTTTTCTATATCTCTCTATACATACATATAGATACATATAGAAAGAAAGAGACAATAGGGTGTCTAAATAACAAAAAAAAAATGTTTGTATAACACAACTCTATCCTAAATGAGTCTAGTTTCCTAAATTATTCAATAATTAAGACGAGGAGAGCCGAGAGCAGAAGAAAATTATATAACTACAAAAAACAACTTAATGGCAGGAGTATTACGGTTATGGTTACGGTAGACGAGTAGACGCCAATAACCGACTACGACAACTAACGGTCATGACGGTTCATGGCAAAGCTTCACGGTGACGTTCGGTTAGTACACCGATCCAATTTTCTATCAAGGATAGTTGCAAGCAAATCAAAGAATATAAAATCATATAGAGATCATATGAAACCCGGTAACAAAAATCAAATTGATTAAAAAACATCATACAGTTCGAAAATCAAACAAAAATAAATCAAATTCAAATAAATATTGGTTCCTATAAAACAAAATCAAACATATCGTGGTTTTCTTGTGAAATAAAATGGAACAGGAACAGAAACAAAACCAAGATTGAAATAATTGAAGATGAATAACCAAAAATCAAAGATGATGATGAGCAGATCTAAGACACCGAACGATTTTGGAGACGAAACGACTTTCCTTAACTCAAAAATCAAATATAATCAATAGTACAATGTTTTCTCTCACCTACAAGATGAATGAAATCAAAATCGTTTGTTTACGAATACAAATTGTTGATGATCGGTAATCGTCAGGAGAAAGAAAAAGAACATAGCAAACGATCATGTCGAAAAACAGAGAAGATAATCGGTCAAGAACCCAAGATGTTAAAGTCAAAATGAAATTGAGTTTTATGAGTTTGAAGTTAGTAAACATCTTTTTATTTTTTTATTTTGCCCTTTAATCACTTAATTCTTGCATGATTCACCCCTCACATATATATTCTTTTAAATTTCAAACACACCTTCCTGTTATTAATTTATTATTATATATAGTATTTGTTTTATTACATTAATAAAATATATTTGTCCTCATTTTACTGTGTAAATTTTATATAACTCAAGAGATTTTGTATAATTAGTATAAAAAGATCCCAAAAATTTAAATTGAAGTGTTACTTAAAAACTTAATATGTTTTGCATACGTATTATAATACATATTAAAAAATTTAGATGCTACAAGTATATTTTTCATTTCTTTACTCTTAAAATCTTTTCATAAATCCATTAAACTACGTTATCGTCTCCACCGCAACGTACGGTAACACCAACTAGTTATAAACAATTACCAAGTGATGAACAAGATTAAAACGATGACACCTGTTCGTTTCTTCGTTTAACCTTAGGTCAATGATTTTTTATTTATGATAAAAACGGCCAACTGGAGTTCAAAACTTCAAATATAAACTCTTTTCTGGTCTTGGACTTGAGATTCCTGCCTCCTGGGCTGTAATAAAATTTTATTTTGTTGTCCTATTAAGTGTGTTTTTGGTGGCTTATTAAGTTGAGGGGACTAAGGCTCAAGCCTATTTTTTTTAAAGTTTATGGGGCTATGGGCCGCCCCTGTTTTCGTCGGTCTCCATCTGGAATTCCAGACTCCCCTCTTGTCCAACACGACGGATGGAAGCTCCAAAGCTTGCATTCGATTAAAATGTGCCATCCAAGCGCGTCCAACAACTTACATTGGATAAGGCCTTATATTATTTGTTTGTATTGTTGTGGTCATAAATACGTGTTTAAGAGGTTTGATTTTTCCTGGTGACTTATCATAATCATTAAAGATTGTAGGTGTACATGAGTAATAAGTAACGAAGCATGTGGGACTGGTGACAAATTTTGAAGTCTTGAACACGCTTTTGAATTGAAATACAATAGTCAAATAAGTGAAGCTTGTCGAAATGATAATGTGTTTGACATTTCTTATTCAAATATTTATCTATGAATTGGCAAAACTTCTTTACTGTAAATATAAGTTTAAACTAAACAGAAAGTAGTTTATAATGTACTTTAAAGATAGTGTAATTTTGAAATTAAATTTCTTTTACTTATTATAATTTTTAAATTAACAAAGTAAACTAAAACACACTACGTTTATACGTTCATACACACTAAAATTTGTTGCTCATTATGTATTTATTATTGTACATACTTTTGGTTCGAGTTTTTTAGGAATCATGTGTGAATAACATCAACACATAACTTATAACGAAAGCAGAACTTTGAAGTTCTTACTTGAAATTACAATCAGATTGTAAACTTTATATCAAAATTATGTATTCATAACTTTGCTACACCCAAAAACCAAGTTGGTTGTGTACTTATTTATATCAAACTTTACAATCGAACTGTAACATTCAGACTTATTAAAAGACACACATACATTTTAGGGTATTATAAACATATATATAATTTATAATGAAACAACACAATAATGCACGTTTCACTCTAGTCACTTTGCCATTCCTCGATTTTCAGTTAGTCCATGTCTCCGAAGCTGCATATATGCATAGACACCAAGAAGACCATTAAGGTTAACGTTTCATCTTTTGACGGATAATTACTTATGGATTAGTATTTATAAAACAACAAGTAAAATCATTGACGAGTAAAAAGATAAAATTAAATGTGTACCTAGTCGGGAGATTTTCCAATCTTGGTCACCTACGACGGTCCAAAAGAAATATCCTCCTATGTTAAGTGTTTGTGCATATTCTATCTTTCGTTTTACTGATTCAACATCGTCGTATCCAATCCAAGAGGTTCCTGAAACGGAATAATAAGATACAGTTGGCTCGTCAAACACAACCTTGGCGTTATTTTGGACATTGAACTCTTGCACTTCTGAATAAAGCATTGCTCCTTCATTTCCTGGTCCCAAACCAACAGCTGGAGCCCCAATACCATTTACTGCCGCATCCTTTAGTTTCCATGTCCGACCATATAATGGCAACCCCATGACCAACTTTTCTCGTTGGATCCCAGCATTGATCCATGATTGTAGCCCGTCACTTGTGCTAACATCGCCACTTGGATCATATAAGGCGGCTAGGGTCCCCGTTGCAGTGACATCCCACGACCCATGATAATCGTAACACATTGCATTTATCCAATCCAAATTCTTATTTATGGATTCCACAGGGTACTTAACCAATACATCAAACATAACTTCTGGCTTATAATGAGTGGCGGCTGAAAGAAGAAGCTGCGGCCTAGCAGTTGACTTAGCTTCTTCATTAAGCGCCGCACGCCACTCATCAAGCAAGACACCAAAGTTGTTCATATCGGTTTGGGTTTGAGGATATTCCCAATCTAAATCAACCCCGTCAAACCCAAACCTCCGCGCCACTTGTATAGTGGAACGGATGAAACTTCCCCTAGAGTTGGGGCTTGAGGCCATGTTAGAAAAGATTTCTGTCCCAAATGAGCCACCTCCTATGGAAAACAACGTCTTGACGGGTGGATTCTTTCCATGAAGGGCGGTGGTGAAGCTATTAAGCGCAGACGCTGTTGCATCATCGATTTGGAACTGGAATGTGTCTTTATTAGGGGAGATAAAGGCATAATAAACATGAGTGAACAAACCGGTTTCGATATTAGCCGGGGGAAAATAATCTTGAGCATATGAAGGCCAATAACCCCCTTTGTTTGTGGCGCTCATAACACTACCAATGGTTAGACTCGATATCAAAAAGAACAACGTAGGATCTTTGAGGATTCCCATGGTGTACATATGATTACTCGAGGAATTCCATGGTGTCTTATACTTGAGTTTTGAGCTTTGGCTTTGACCTTTTCAAAATAGAGGGCTGTCAGTGAATTGTTGACTCTTGACTATTCATCTAGTAACATATTTCTTGACATGAAGGCTGTGACGAGGAAAACAGGCAAACGATGTTTTGTGTAATTTATTATTATAAGTATTAATATTTGTTAAATGCTTAAAGTTGATCAAGAGAATTTTCTCAGCAATGAGTTTTTCCTAAGTAGGGTGGGGGTGCGATCCCGGTTAGGAAACGGATAGATGAACCCGATTAAGATAACACCTATCATTCGAAACAAGGTCATATATTTGCCGTTCAAAAAAATTTATATTTTTTAATTTTGTGAGCGTCACAGTTACGAATATAAGATACATAATATTTATAACTATACAAATTATATTTATTATTACGCGCAACGAAAATTACTCAAGTTATAAAAAGTACTTACGCAAGTTATACACACACACACATACATGCTAGTGTGTGAACCCATGTTTTGCCTTGAGTTATTAAAATTTATAACACTTGATTTTGATTACTTGTACATTAATATTCAATCCGTAGATATGAATGAAAATTATATTGACAATTCTGTTTTGGAAAAAAAATCATGACGAAATATTGATATAATATAACACATCATAACGACAAATTTAGATTTTATAAACCATCATATTTTTATGATTATAAAAGAAAAACGATATAAGATTCAGAACCTTAAAACAATATTAAGAACCTGTATATTTTTAGTTTGATGACTTGTATATTATTACATATCATTACTTATTAATGAATTGTTTTTATTTTTTAAATAATTATTACGATTACTTTAAATAATAATAATAATATTATTATTATTGTTTTTATTATTATTAAATTCAATATATTATATGGATTAAAAGATTAAATTAAAATCCATTATAATATTACCATACTAAACTTATAGGTGTCTTAAGGTTAAGATAAAATTATCATTTTGACATCCTAAAAATGCTTTATAAATTATATATATAATATATTATATATATATATATATATAGATATATATAGATATATAGATATATATACATATATATATATACATATATATATATACATATATATATATATATACATATATATATATATATATATATATATATATATATATATATATATATATATATATATATATATATATATATATATATATATATATATATATATATATATATATATATATATTGTAAGGATTCCTTAAGTCTGATGCAACCCAAAACATCTAAAGTGTCTCTGCAACATGCACTAAGTACTGAAGTGAAGAATGCTTCGGAAGTTTTACACAATGCATTAGAAAATACTCTAAGTGTAAAATCTTCCGAAGCCAAGACCAATATCTTCCGAAGCCAAACATGAAGTCTTCCGAAGCCTCAGAGACAAAGTCTTCCGAAACTTCAACCTATGAAGACAAATTTCTTCCGAAGACTTTTAGTATACATGCTTTATCTGATGTACTGTTCCATAAAGCACCTTTTCCGCTGCATCTCTGTAAAGTCACCAACTTACATGAGTTGGTGAAAAGGTCCATGCTTTTGGTAACTGTACATTGAGGTCTTGAGTCTGTAACTTTCTACTTTATGTACTTTATCCTTTTTGTAATGTATAAGGATGTGAGCTATGACATGTCATAGTCACAAGGTCAAAAGGCAGATATGCCTTTTGATCCTACAATTGATTTTGTTAGTGTCTAGTCAATTGTATCCAGTTGGCCTTAAAGTATAGCCGGCTGTAGGTTGTAGTATAAGTATTTCAAGTTCTTGTATCTTTCTTTATGCTTTGTAACACTTGTAAAAGAACTTGAGAAAGCAATATACTGCCTCCTTGAAACCCATACTCTCTTGTTCTGTCTCTTTACTTTACTTGTGTTCTTTGTATCATCTTGGTTAATCCAGTTCACTGTTTGATTAAAGTTTAGTTGCTCTCCTCATTGTGTTGTTGTGTTGTAATTGTGTTCAAGCCCTTAAACGGTCCTACAATTGGTATCAGAGCATTCCAGGCTCTTGATATAAGATCTCACCATCTTAAGATCCCTCACACACACAAAAACTAAACTCTCCAAATGGCATCCATCTCAAAGACTGATATGGAGACTGGAACCATGAACAAATCCCCACTGATCACTCTTGATGATTTTGACACCTGGTGTATGAGAATGGAAGGTTTCATCAGGTCTCTTGATTCAAGAATGTGGGAATCTGTTGAGAATGGACCTTTCTACCCAGCACCCCCTCTGCTACTGGTGCTGGTATGATTCCTAAAGATGTGGCCAACTACTCAGATGAAGATAGAAAAAGAGTAGAGATTGATAGGAAGGCCATGACTGCTCTCCAGACTGCTCTCCCAAACTCTGTATACAGAGGTTTTAAGAAGTGCAAAACAGCCAAACAGCTGTGGGATGCACTGAAGCTGATGTATGAAGGCTCCTCTGAAGCCAAGGAGAACAAGAAGGATCTTCTGAAGCAACAGTTTGAAAACTTCATCTTCAAAGCAGGTGAAACCATGACTCAACAATACTTCAGGTATGTTGAGATAGTGGATACCCTAGTGGATGGAGGAGTTCCTCTTGAGAACAGGGACATTGTAAGGAAGTTCATGTCCTCACTTCCTAGGCAATGGACACACTATTGTGTGGTGATCAAGAGGACTGAGAACCTTAAAACTCTTACTCTGACAGAGTTGTATGGGATTCTCAGTGGATACCAGATGGAGATGAACATGCAAGGTTCATCTGGCAACTCCAACAATCAAATGGGTTCAGCCCTTCATGTGGTTAAAAGGGACAGCATAGAACCCCAACATCATCTCTTATGCTACCCTGACAACTCACAAAAGGGCCCTTTCATCACCTTCCCGGAGACACCAAGGGAGAACTTTACTCAAGGAAGCCCATTCCAAGAGACAAGTTCTTCTCAAGCCTTTGTGTCTACTGATGAAAGCTGTGGGAATTATCTCTTCACTCTTGAAGACCTGGACTGTATCCATCCAGATGACCTGGAATACATGGAGATAGTTCAGCAGATGGCTCTCCTCACTCACAGAGCCAAGAAGTTCTACAAGAGAACAGGAAGAAGGTTTCCAAGCAATGCTACCAGTGGAAAGTTTGGGCTGGATAAAAGCAAAGTTAAGTGTTACAACTGTAACCTTATGGGCCACTTTGCTAGGGAGTGTAAGGCACCTAAAACAAATGGGGGCCAAACACAACCCAGACCAAACTACACTGACAAAGCCCCTCAGAATGAGAAGCCAAAGCAACATGCTGCTGTTGCTGTTGAAGAGGGAGGCTTTGACTGGAGCTTTCAGGTGGAAGATGCTTCTCCAAACCAAGCACTGATGGCTGACCATGATGAAGCCAAGGTATTGGAACATCTCTGTACTCCTGAATGCATTGCTAAAGTAAATAGATACAGGTCCTACAACTTAGAGATGAGATCTGATCTTGAGTCATTAACATATTAAAATCTGATTTTAGAAAGTCTGAAAATGATTACAAGTTAAAGATAGAGGACTTGGAGAAAACCATTTCAGTACTAAAACATGAACATACAGATTTTAGAACTCAGATCCAGGATCTCATAACTAAGTTGACTGAGTGCCAGGCTGAGCTTGTGATCAGCAAAGCCAAGGCAGAGAAGAGTGTTCTTGAAGAAGAGACCTTCAAGAACATGATATCCTCATCCCTGCACAACAGTGTGTTATCAAAATAGACAGGGACTGGGATCAAATGAGATAGCTCCTCCACACACAATCTTGTCTGTAAGATCTCCTAGGTGTGGAACTTGTGAAGATGAGCTTCCTCTCATAGATCCTATAAGTGAGGATGATGAAGAAGTGATAGTGAAGAATTCCTCTGAGAAGAGTGAAGAAGAGGATTCTTCCAAGGGCCACTATCCTTCTGAGGAGAAGAAATCTACTGTGATGACCAAGTCCAAGAGAAAGAACTTGATCAGGAAGAGCAAGAGGAAAGCAAAGAAGGCTCAAGAGATCAAGGCTACTTTTGATGCTAAGCAGAAACAAGTTTTTATCTCTGCAGGTTTCAAAGTAGTAAGGACTGAAGACATCAACCAAGACTCCTCAGCTAAGAGTCCTGGTTCTTGTTCAAATCATCTCAGTGCAAAGAAGAAGACTGAGCTGCTGTGTACCACTGCTGCACAACCTGGACCATCAAACTCCAAGAACAGTTCACAGCCCAAAAGAACTGTCTCAGCATCTACCAAGATGAAGGTGGAGAAGGGATGTGACCAAAGCCAGTCTTGCTCTCAAAAGAAGACTCCTTTGAAGAAGAAAATGTTATGTGTCATGTGTGAAAGTACCTCTCACATTGCTAAGGATTGCCCATACAATCCTAAAAGTACTATCCACATGACCAATACAAAGACTTCAAAGAGTCTCAAGAAGTCTCAAGCTTCGGAAGGAAAGTCTGTTTCCTTCGGAAGCTCCAAATCAAAGAAGAAGGTAAATGGAAAATTACCTTCGGAAGTAAAATTGGTCTCGGAAGAAAGGAGTTCTTCCGAAGCACTGAAGTCTGCTGCAGTGACTGTAGAATCTTCCGAAGGTTCAGTCATCAAAACTTGTGAAGTCCCAAAAGCTTCTAAGGTTTTGAAGGTCAAGTCCAAGACTCCAAAGGTGGTGTGGAAGTCTAAGAAAGACCAAATGACTGAAGTTTCTCCATCAACAACAGCTGAAGATCCCCATAGTACAACCATAGGATCTATTACTGTTGCATTACCTTCTATTACACTTAGTGAGCCCAAGACAAGTAAGGCTTGGGTTTCCAAATGTAACTAATCATCTTCTTTGTGCAGGAACAGCTCAAGACAAACAGGAATGTCTGGATAATTGACAGTGGCTGTTCCAGGCACATGACAGGCAATAGGTCTCTACTCCATAATTTTGAGAGAATTGATGGAGGACCAGTTGCTTTTGGAGGAGATGAAGGTGGTTACATTTCTGGAAGGGGCAAGGTCACAAATGGTAAGCTCAGCATTGAGAAGGTAAACTTTGTTAAGGAGCTTGGGTACAATCTTCTGAGTGTATCCCAATTTGTGATCAGAGTCATAACATGCTCTTTACTGAGCATGAGTGCATTGTTCTCAAGCCTGGAGTGGTCATTCCTCATGAGCATATCCTGCTCAGAGCCCCCAGGAAAGGGAACATGTACAAGATGGATTTGCAAGAAACATCTCCCTCTGGAGAAGTTTCATGCTTTCTATCTAAAGCAAATAGTGATGAGTCTTTCCTATGGCATAAAAGAATGTGCCATGTAAACTTTAAGAACATGAATAAATTAATTAAACATGATCTGGTAACTGGAATGCCAAAGAAAGAGTTTACAAGTGATGATCATTGTGTTGCATGCCTGAAAGGGAAGCAACACAAGGTATCTCACAAGCCTAAGGAAAAGAACTCCATCACTACTCCCCTACACTTGTTACATATGGATCTCTTTGGCCCCACCAGTGTAATGAGTCTAGGAAGGACCTCTTACTGTTTAGTGATCACAGATGATTTTACAAGATTCACTTGGGTCTTCTTCCTTAGAACTAAGGATGAAACCCCTGAGATTCTGAAGAATTTCATCTTAAAAGTTGAGAATCAATGTGATCACAAGGTCAAAACCATAAGATGTGATCAAGGAACTGAATTCAAGAACCAAATCCTTGATACATTTTGTGATGAAAAAGGTATTACAAGACAATATAGTGCTCCCAGGACTCCTCAGCAAAACGGAGTTGCTGAGAGGAGAAACAGGACACTTATTGAAGCTGCAAGAACTATGTTGTCTGACTCTAAACTGCCATCACCTTCTGGGCAGAGGCAGTTAATACTGCTTGCTATGTGCAAAACAGAGTTTTAGTAGTTAAGACACATGGTAAGACTCCTTATGAACTTTGGCACAAGAGGAAACCTTTCATTGGTTTTCTCAGGTCATTTGGATGTCCCTGCACCATCTTGAATACCAAAGATCAAATTGCCAAGTTTGCTGAGAAATCAGATGATGGACATTCATTGGATACTCTTCCAAGCTAAAGCTTATAGAGTATACAATCTCAGAACTAGAATTGTTGAGGAGTCAGCCAATGTGACTTTCAATGAACACACACCCTGTGTGGCTGGTTCTGGTCCTGATTGGCTGTTTGATCTTGATTTAGTTACCAACTGTTTTAACAAATCTTGTGAGCATGTTTCAGGATCTGCAAAAATTTAAATACAGGTGATCCTGATCCAAGATTTGAGCTAGGAAGACCCTCAACTCATACATCTTCAGCTCCAGTTGGAACTACTTCAGCAAATGAGGTTTCTATCAGCACAACAATGACAAATTCAGCTGATACATCTGGTATGCCTTCAAATTCCAGCTCAGAGGCTCCTCAACCAGATAAAGATACCTCAATTGTAGAAGACAACAATGGTGATGGTGATAGTGATCAGGAATTCTTGATGCTAATAACCACACCATAGATGACAACATCAATGATGTCACACACTCATTGGATCAAGTTAATCTTGATAAGTGTGATAATGTGGAGGGTGAATCTTCCAGGCCAGATCTAAATTTCTCAAATTTGGATCTTTCTCAGCAACTTGCTGTGATCCCTCAGCTAAGGATCCACAAGTCTCACCCCACCACAAACATCATTGGAGATGTTGTCACAGGGGTAAGAACAAGAGGACAAACCCATGAAGCAAATGTTTGTCTTCACTCTTGTTTCTTATCTCAGATAGAGCCAAAGAAAGTTGATGAAGCTCTAAAGGATGGAAGTTGGGTTGAAGCTATGCAACAAGAGCTGCTTCAATTCAAAAGGCAGAAAGTTTGGAACCTTTGTCCTCTTCCTCATGGGAAGACTACCATTGGAACCAAATGGGTTTTTAGGAATAAGAAGGATGATAGAGGAATTATCATCAAGAACAAGGCAAGACTAGTTGTTCAAGGATACACACAAGAAGAAGGGATTGACTACACTGATGTCTTTGCTCCTGTAGCAAGACTAGAAGCTGTTAGGATATTCCTGGCATTTGCTGCATCCAAGAACTTCAAGGTCTTTCAACTTGATGTAAAGTGTGCTTTCTTATATGGAGTGATTGATGAAGAGGTTTATGTCAAACAGCCACCTGGTTTTGTAGACCCTGATCATCCTGATTATGTCTGCAAGCTTGACAAAGCTCTTTATGGGCTGCATCAGGCACCCAGGAAGTGGTATGAGACACTATCTGAGTATCTTTGTAAACATGGATACAGGAGAGGTACTATAGATGGAACTCTCTTCATCAAAGGACAGGGAAATGACTTATTGCTGGTTCAAGTATATGTAGATGACATCATCTTTGGTTCAACTAATCCAAAGCTCTGCAAAGACTTTGAGAAGCTGATGAAAGACAGATTTGAAATGAGTTCAATGGGAGAACTCAATTTCTTTCTGGGAATTCAAGTGAAGCAGGTTGAAGATGGCATCTTCATAAGTCAGTCAAAGTATGTTCAAGACATACTCAAGAGGTTCAACATGACTGATTGTAAGATTGCTAAGACACCCATAGCCAGAAACCACTCCCTTGGTCCTGATCTTGAGGGGGAGTGTGTAGATGAACATTTATACAGGGCTATGATTGGGTCTCTTATGTATCTTACAGCTAGCAGGCCTGATATCATGTTTGCTACATGTATTTGTGCAAGATATCAAGCCAACCCTAAGATGTCTCACTTAATCACTGTGAAAGGATTTTAAGATACCTCAAAGGTGCTTCAACACTTGGTCTATGGTATCCAAAGAATCCTAACTTCAATCTGTATGCTTATACAGATAGTGATTATGGTGGTTGCAACATGACTGCAAAGTCTACATCTGGGGGATGTCAATTCCTTGGTGGAAGGGTTGTCTCATGGCAATGCAAGAAACAATCCTGTGTGTCTGCATCAACTGCTGAGGCTGAATACATTGCTGCTGCAAGCTGCTGTGCTCAAGTGCTTTGGATTCAAAATCAGATGCTGGACTATGGATTTAACTTCAAAGAGACTCCTATCCACATAGACAACAATAGTGCTATCTCTATCACTGAGAACCCTGTGCAGCACTCAAGGACCAAACACATCAACATCAGGTATCATTTAATAAGAGATAACTATGAAAAGGGATTAATTAAACTAGTCAAAGTTCATACAGATGAACAATATGCTGATCTGTTTACAAAAGCTTTGATGAACAGAGATTTAAATATCTGATATCAGCTATTGGGATGATTAACTTTGAGTAGACTTTTCTTAAAACTAATTCTAATTATTTCTTCTTAAAATATGTGTGTCCTAAGTTGTCTAGTTCATCACTTTCATTTTTTCTTTGGATGTAAAATTCTTTTTGAAGACTTTCCTTAGATTCTTGAAAATTTTCTGATACTTTGGAAGATAGAATTTTATCTTGGAAGAAAACATGTCTTCAAAATAAATAACTGTCTAAGAAATTTTACCTTCGGAAGAAGTCTAAACCCATCTTCCGAAGCTTAAATTCTTATCTCAGACACTTATTTGTTTTTAAGGACTATTTCCTTCCGAAGCAAAATTAACTCTCGGAAGCTTGTTGTTCTTTATACAAAGCATTCAAGGTTTATTTCTCTTCCGAAGCATAAATTTCAAGACTCTCAGGAAAATCTTCCGAAGCCATTTTAGCTTCGGAAGCCTTTTCAATTAAACTTCCGAAGACAATTTACCTTCGGAAGCTTTTCGAATTCCAAGAAAACTACTTTTTGAGCAAAAGTAAACTACTTTTTCAGAGGTGGGACCGACTTCCGGATTTCAAAGTTTATCCTCTTTCATTAACTTTGGTTCAAATCCCTTTTCACATAAATACCCAAAGGTTCCCCCTCTTCTTCACTATCTTCCTCAATTACACTATTCCTCTAACCTAATTCTCTAAACCGCCTTTGCTTTCTACTTTTCTTCACCCTTAAGCTTCTGAAATGGCCAACCTTAACCGCAGAAACAACCCAGATTTCTCCATGCAACTTCACAGGCAACATAATCAAGTTGCTCTGTTAAGCTCTGAGAAAGATGCAAGTTTCTCAGAGATTTGCCAATTCTTAACTCTATCCAACTATTTCACCTCCCTGACCATTGATCCTTCTCTTTATGAGGATACTTGCTTGAATTCTGGAAGACCTGCCAAGAGGTCATTATGGATGGGGAGAAGGCACTGTCTGCCACAGTGCAAGGGAGGACAATCTTCATCACTCCGGCCATCATTAACCATCATTTGCAGCTGGATGATGAAGAAGGTGAAATGTCCTTCCCAAAGGAAGCTGTTAATCATTCCTTTGAGCAGATGGGCTATGAGGGAGATTTCTCTGTAAAGACCTTCAGGAAAGGGAAGGTCTCATCCCAGTGGAAATACCTGCTCCATGTGGTTATCCACAGCTTATCAAACAAGCATGGTGGGTGGGACCAGATTCCTGAGATCTCTCCTTTATAGTTCATGGAATGGTTCAGGGGGTCAAGTTCAGGTATTCTCAATTTGTTTATACTAATTTACTTGCAAACTTGAACTCCTTAGAGTATTACATGTTTCCTAGATATGTTCAACACATTCTCAACTGTGAACTGGGCTCACAGTTGAGGGAAACAAGTAATATTCTTAAATTGGGACAGATGAAGCCCGGCATCTTTAAAATAATGAAGAAGCCAACTGTAGGCTTCTCAGGGGTAGAAACAGCCCTAGTCCCCAAAATGTTAGAGCTCATTGCTCAAGGTGACAACCTAGCAACACAAGCTAGTGTTGAAACCACACATCTTTTATCCTTACCTCTAAAAAGACCACAAATCACCTTCACCTGCCAAAGAAAATCCAAACGAACCCCTGCTCAGGCTATTGAGTCTGTGCAGGTCCCCATATACTCAACTTACAGGAGGAAGTGGACACTAGAGCTCCCACTTCCCCTGAGGAGCAAACCACTCCCATTTCTTCACCTATCAGGGCTGAGGTTCCTCATGCTCACCCTGATGAGCTCACAAGCCCAACAGCCTTAAGCCTTCACTCTGAGTCTCAACACTCAAGTGAACAACCTTTAGGGGACAGTTACCATCCCCAGCCTTTAGATCTCAACCAACCAATTCCCAATCTATCCTTCTATACTGATGAAGACTTAGGATTCAGTGAGTACCATGAGTCTCTCTTCTCCTCCCCTACTCAAAGAGAGATGAGTACCTCTGACTCTCCTCAGTCTATCCCACATCAGTCACCTGTTACTGAGGTGGACACTCCTGAACATGTTCAGGATGTCCATATGGAAGAGACTCTCACTTTTGAAAGTGATTACATCATTAAGACCTCAACCATGGCAACTCAGCCCACTGGCATCTCAACTGAGATTGCTAGTGAGCAGAGGAAAACCAGCAGCCAAGAACCTCAAGCTGGTGGTGAGAGAGAGGACTTTGGTCCAATCATCTCATCCCCCAATGATTCTTCTGATGAAGAAGAGGGGAATTTGAGACTAAAGGTGCAAAAATTGTCAAAACATGCACCTATTAGTCTCTAAAGTTAGTCACCTGGAATCTCAGGTGACTACCTTACAAAACAGGGTCAATGATCAGCAACTTCAGATTTCATATCTAAAGGAAAAACTAGCTGGGAGACCTTTAAGTAGAGCTCAACCAGGAACACAAGAACCTGTGGAAGTGATTGACTTATCCTCCAGCTCACCTATGCAAGTGGGTGATGCTACCAAAAAGGGGGAGAAAGTTATTGCAGCCACAGAACCTGGGGGTTCTTCACAGAGAATGGACATAGAGGACTCACCATCCTCACTTGCTGTTGTGCATTCTCAGCAACTTCCTCAAGTTCACATTAATGTGGACTCTATAGACTCAATCATCAGGAGTCTCTTTGAGGAAGGTATACCAAGGGCTGTCTCATCTCCACCACAAGGAACTTCAAACTACATCATAAGGTGGAGATATAATGCTGACAGAAGAGCCCTTATCCTTCACAGAGTTCAAGGGAAACAAGAAGTGTTTGACTTTCAAACCCTGAACTTCTATAAAAGATTGGATCTAGTCAACATGCCACTTGTCAATCCAAGCAATTCAAGACAAACTGACAGATTGGCTCAAAGAATCCAAGATAGGATCCTTGCAGAGTTCACTCTAAGAAGGAGACTTAGGCAATAAGGCAATGTCATCGGTCAACTGGATGTTGAGGTGGACCCTAAGATTAGTTTCATAGGGGAAACCTTGACTGAAGGCCCAGTGGCAGAACCTGAGACCCCTGTCTCATCATCAACAACTGCTGCAGAGGTTCAAACTCCTTCTGAGACACCTGCTGGTGAAGGTGTTTCTCAGCCTCTCTCTGGCCAGAGCATGGAAGCTACACCAAGCAATGAAGGCCAAGCCTCTATCCACCATGAGTCACAAAGGTCTGTTGGTGACAAAGGGAAAAGGATAATGAGTCCTGAGGAAATTGAGGAGGAAGAGAGAGAGAGAGGAAAAGGAAGCTAAGGGGAGAAAGTTCCTCTGGGTCATCAAGCTTTATGCAAGCTACAATCAGGGTTGTCCCCAGACCAAATACTCAAGACCACCAATATCTTAAGATCTTATAAGTGTTTTGGTAGCATCAGCCTAGGGGGAGTTTGTAAGGATTCCTTAAGTCTGATGCAACCCAAAATATCCAATGTTTCTCTGCAATATGCACTAAGTACTGAAGTAAAGAATGCTTCGGAAGTTTTACACAACACACTAGAAAATACTCTAAGTGTAAAATCTTCCGAAGCCAAGACCAATATCTTCCGAAGCCAAACATGAAGTCTTCCGAAGCCTCAGAGACAAAGTCTTCCGAAGCTTCAACCTATGAAGACAGATTCTTCCGAAGACTTTTAGTACACATGCTTTATCTTATGTACTGTTCCATAAAGCACCTTTCCACTACATCTCTGTAAAGTCACAACCTTACATGAGTTGGTGAAAAGGTCCATGCTTTTGGTAACTGTACATTGAGGTCTTGAGTCTGTAACTTTCTACTTTATGTACTTTATCCTTTTTGTAATGTATAAGGATGTGAGCTATGGCATGTCATAGTCACAAGGTCAAAAGGCAGGTATGCCTTTTGATCCTACAATTGATTTTGTTAGTGTCTAGTCAATTGTATCTAGCTGGCTTTCAAAGTATAGCCGGCTGTAGGTTGTAGTATAAGTATTCCAAGTTCTTGTATCTTTCTTTATGCTTTGTAACACTTGTAAAAGAACTTGAGAAAGCAATATACTGCCTCCTTGAAACCCAACTCTCTTGTTCTGTCTCTTTACTTTACTTGTGTTCTTTGTATCAACTTGGTTAATCCAGTTCACTGTTTGATCAAAGTTTAGTTGCTCTCCTCATTTTGTTGTTGTGTTGTAATTTGTTTAAGCCCTTAAACGGTCCTGCAATTATCCTGGAGTTACATAGCGGAAAGGTGGTCCAGCTTTATGGTAAAGTACATCAGATAAATGCATATCTCTAAAAGTCTTTGGAAGAAACCTGTCTTCACTCTTTGGCTTTGGAAGACTTGTCTTTGAAGCTTTGGAAGACTTCACTTTTGGCTTCGGAAGATGTTGGTCTTGGCTTCGGAAGATTTTTCACTTCGAATATTTCTAGTGCATGGTGTAAAACTTCAGAAGCATTTCTACTTCTGTTCTTTAGTGCATGCATGCAGAGAGACTTTGGATGTTTTGGCTGCATTAGACTTATAGGAATCCTTAGAAACTCCCCCTAGGATGATGCTACCAAAACATTTAGAAGATCTTCAGATGTTGGTGGTCTTCCGGATGATGATGACCATACCCTTCTTCATCAGATGGTCAGGATCACTCAGACCCTCATAATATCTTCTCATCTCAAAGAGATCATGCAGAGGTAAGTTGATTAAGTCTTGTTATGTGTAGACATTCTCAACACCTTGATCTTTAATCACATGCCATCTTTCTGGATTAGTTGTGAAGGTTCAGGATAAGATGGGTCTCTCAGCTGCAAGAGGAGCCACTTGAACGGGAGGTGATTGGGCTGCCTCTTCATGTACTTCCTCAGGTTGATCTGACTCAGCCTGAAGTGTAGAGGTGGATGATTCAGGCTTCTTCTTCTTTGACTTTGGTTTGGAAGCCATCCTCTTCTTCCTCTTAGAAGACTTAAACTAAGAAGACTGGTCTGCAGCACCTTGTTGATCATCCTTTTCTTTCTCAGTTGGGTGTTCCTCCCTCACAGGTTCAGAAGGAGAGGGAGTTTGACCCTGCTGTAGATTAGAAGATGAAGCTTGCTGAAGGGCAGCAGGAGGTCTAGGTTGTGTGGTCTCAGGTTGTTCAACCTTAACCTCCACTTCAGGTGGGATTTGACTTAGAGGGGAGTGTAAGTCATTCAGCTCTCCATTCTTGATCTTCTGCTTGATTACCCTGATATGCTCATCCGTTATGGATAGAGACATAGGGCAAAGTCTCCTTCCGGAGAATTCATACAGCTTCAAGAAGCTCATCAGCCTTTGTCTGTCAGCAGACTTCTTCATACTCTTTTGGATGATGGCTCTTGACTTTGCAGCATCTTCCCTCATCTTTTTCATTGTTGCCTTTTGTTCTTTGAGCACTTAAAGTTCAAGCTGTTTGAGATACTCAAACACAATGTACTCAAAGGACAAGGGACGAAGTGCAGATGCCTGGTAGAGACCTGTGGCACTCAGGTAGTTGATCATGTTTTGCCTAACTGTTTCCTTGTCTACCTGAGGTTCTTATGTAGCTGCCACATCCTCTTGCACAGGGCTTTCTTGAACTGGGGAGAGAGTTGGAACATGCTTGTATAACCTTTTCTGTCTCTTCTCCTCTTTGAATTGGAGAAGTAGCCTTGCATCCTTTGCTTCCTTCATCTCTTTTGACACTTCCATGTCAACCAGTTCATTTAATTGCTCTAAGGGGAGAGATATAATCTCATATATGTCATAGTTCCTGGCCTGCAGGTAAGTAATCCTGACTGCCCTCAACTCATCTTCTTGAGTGGTTGGTCTGGGGGCAGCCCTGATTGCAGCTTGCATAAAGCCTGAAGACCCAGAGAAACTTTCTCCCCTTAGCTTCCTCTTCCTCTCTCTCTCCTCCTCCTTAATCTCCTCATGAGTTAAAATCTCTTTCCCTTTGTTACCCACAGACCTTTGTGACACAGGGTGGAGAGAGTTTTGGCCTTCATTGCTTGGTGTAGCATCCAAGCTCTGGCCAGAGAGAGGTTGTGAGACACCTTCACCAGCACGTGTTTCACTGAGGAAATGAATTTCTAAAGCAGTTGTTGGTGTGACAGGGCTCTCAGGCTCTATCAGTGGGCCGTCAGCCAAGGTTTTCCCTTTGGAGCTAATCTCAGGGTCTGCCTCAACATCCAGTTGACCAATGACATTACCTGATTGCCTTTGTCTCTTTCTAAGACTGAACTCTTCAGTAATTCTGTCTTGAATCCTGAGTGCTAACCTGTCAGCTTGTCTTGATTGACTTGTGTTGACAAGTGGCATGTTGATCAGGTCAAGACCTTCATAGTAGTTCAAGGTCTGAAAATTAAATACTTCTTTCTTCCCTTGAACTCTGTGAAGAATAAGGGCTCTTCTATCAGCATCATACCTCTACCCAATAATGTAGTTTGAAGTTCCTTGAGGTGGAGATGACATAGACCTTGGAATGCCTTCCTCAAAGAGACTCCTAATGACAGAGTCTATAACGTCCACATTAATAAGAACTTGAGGAAGTTGCTGAGTATGCACAATTTCAAGTGAGGATGGTGAATCCTCAATGTCCATACTCCCTGAAGAACTCCCAGGTTCTGTGACTGTAATGACTTTCTCCCCTTTTTTGGTAGCATCACCCTCTTGCATAGATGAGCTAGGAGTTAGGTCAATCACATTCACAGATTCTTGTGTTCCTGGTTGAGCTCTTCTTAAACGTCTCCCAGCTAGTTTTTCCCTGAGATAAGATGTCTGAAGTTACTGATCATTGACCCTATTTTGCATGGTAGTCACCTGAGATTCAAGGTGACTAACCTTAGAGACTAAATAGGAGCATGTTTTTGATAGTTTTTGGACTTTTAGTCTCAGATTCCCCTCATCTTCATCAGAAGAATCATTGGGGGATGAGATGATTGGATCAAAGTCCTCTCTCTCACCACCAGCCTCAGGTTCTTGGCTGCTGGATTTCCTCTGCACATTGACAACCTCAGTTGAAGTGTCAATGGGCTGAGTTGCCATGGTTGAGGTCTTAATGATGTAATCACTTGCAGAAGTGAGAGCCTCTTCCGTATGGATATACTGAACAGGTTCAGAAGTATCCACCTCATTGATGGGTGACTGACGTGGGCTATACGAAGGCGACTATTAGGACCGTTTTCGTACGAAGTACTAACGGATTCTACGTGAGACCAAATCAAATAGCGCGGAATTCTATTTGATTGGCGATCCTATCAGTGAGAACGACAACCTGATCGATCTAACGATGAAACAAACGTTAAGAATAGATTAGAAATCGATCAGGAACGAACTTTGAAGTTGGATATGCTATTTAGGACGCTCTGGACGGCTAGGGTTTGATAATCTTTAAAGTCTCCATTTTTCCACGAATTATGTGGTATTTATAAGTTTCTAGTGTTCATTCGTACGACTGAACCATTAGCATGGTTCAGTCGTGCGACTGACTCATGCGGTTGATTCATACGCACAACTCAAGGTTCAGTCGTGCGACTGAGTCAATCTTATGTCTCAGTCATACGACTGATCCAGTCTCCTGGTTCAGTCGTGCGACTGGTCCATAAATATGATTAATTCATGTGTATGACCCATAAGTATGGTCCATTAACATGAATAATCACCAATAATATGAAATATTTAAAGATAAATAAACATGAAGAACATATCATAATTCATTTAGTAGTTACATTACACATGTGTAAGAAATGAAAGAGTTTTACATTAAGAACATAAACTAGGAACACGATGTATCAACAAACTCCCCCTTGGACCTAGTTTATTCTATTGGCTAACATGATTTTCTCCAAGTTCTTCTGTCTTTCTTTTGCTGTTGCTCTCGTTGCATGCAATTGCTCTAATATTGAAACCAAATCAGGATCCAGTTCTAATTTTTTTTCTTCAATTTGCTTCCTCTGTTCTTGGTCTTCAGCTCTTGCCAAACGTGTACACCACACAGTCTTCAATCGGTTCCTTAAAAGATACTTTACCAGGCTGAATTTATCAAACTACAGATGCATCAAGAGCTTAGTTTCAACTTCATGGTCATCACCTTATTCTAGGATCTTTAGCACTTCTTCAACAAGCTCTTGGCTCTATTGTGGATCAATCTGCTGTTCATAAGCTTGAGAAATCTTCCTCTGAAGCCAATACACTTAGCCTATTTACTAACTTTCTTCACATGTTCTTGAAATTTCTTGTACTTCTCTTCTCTGGTGACTCCTGCGTGTATCTCGAATGCAAAGCAGAGTCGTATAACATGTTGGAACTGTAGAGCTTGTACAATATCTTGCGTGTCATAGAACAGTGGCTACTTGTATAAAGTGTAGACATCTTCAGCAGACAAGTTGGTAAGCCACATTGGGTCAAATACTCTGATTGTCTCTATCTTTCCTTCTCTGTTCAGAACTATGACCGCTACCCCCGTCCTCCAGTCATAATACCACCATTTGAAGCGTGGAGTGAAGTCCTGAGGCATCTCTTGTAAAGGAATCTTAGATATTGTGCGTGGGGGACTCCACTTCAACACCACCTTAGGTCTTCTAGATATAGGATTAACTTCAGTCTTATGAATGAACCGTTTAGGTTGTTGAGGCCTGAAGTTGACCCATCTGGTGTGGTATTCCTTCTTCAGCATGGTCTCAAACCATCCCGACATCTTCCTCGGGTTGGCATACAAAAAATCTAAGCATGCTAATCGGTTGAGCTCAAAACTAGGAAGTGTCTTCAGATCATGTTGATATCTGAAGTATTCAATCCCTTTCTCCTTTTTAACAACATAGACTTCCAAATCTTCAAAATATGCCCACGCGATAATCTTGCCTGACACTTTCTGATATCTCTTGACTCTGTAAAGTTTGGCGTAGGCATTTTGCTTTGAAGGTGCGCGTTGGGCTTTCATTTCAGCAAAACAAGCTGCCCATTCAGCTTTCTTAATATCAACATTTGCATATGAAGCTTGGGCTTTACTTTCATCCTTCTCTTTTTCTTTCTCCATCTCCTCCAGCTTATCAAAGGTATCACTGCCAAAAGTTTCACCCAAGTTGGGGATAACATTGCCCTCATGGTCAGTGTACTCAGGATAGTGTTCAACTGTGACATCTTCAATCTCTATTTCATCCACATCCTGTAGCTCCTCATCACTTAAGACATCAACTTCTGGAGCATCTTTAACAATTTCATATGGATTTAATCTAAACATATCAGCCAGCTGCTCATCTGTCAGATCATGGATGATCTCTCCTTCTTTAGGGGTATAGCTAACAGACCTTCTTACAATCCCTTGCAAATCCAGAATCATAGTGAGCTTAGTCTTGACTTGCTGAAGGGGTATAACATCATAGTCATTTGGCTGTTGAGCTTCATTTTTGCCTTGATCGGGTGTCTCTTCAGCTTGAGGAGCTGAGGACGAGGCTCTTTGATCCTGAATTCGCTTGGTACGCCTCTCCTTTGCTGATGGATTTGAGGCTGATGCAGATGCATCACCTTCTTGATCATCCTCATCATCATCATCACCTTCTTTTCTCTTTCCACTTCCTACCGCTTCCTCCTCATCATCATATTCTTCTGATTTATCATTAGACGAGTCATCATCATCATCATCTCCACCATCATCACCATCACCTTTGATCTTTAAGGGCTCTCCTTTAGTTCCCTTCAACCTTAGCATCAACTTTTTGTTCTTTTTCTCCAACCCCTCAATCCTCTTGACAGACTCCTTTACAAGCTCATTTTGAGCCGTTAGTGCACAGTGAGCTCGAACTAACGCTCTCTCGTGAGCAGTGTTCTTATGTCTGCTGTGCAATCTGCTTGCCTTGGGCGTTGTTGATCGCTATCAGCTGGTTCATCTGATTTGCTCTCAGCTCATCTATAGCTAACAGCTTCAGCACCAGTCTGTTGAGGTTTGCCAGCTGTTCCTCTAACCCGAAAGTGGGTAGAGCAGAGCCTAATGTAGGTGGGAAGTGGGTGGATGTACCGGCTAGGGGAATAGTGGATGTAGTGGTGGATGTGGTGAAGATGGGAATAGGTATGGAAGTGGGTTGTGGTGGAGCTGTGTTGGGTATTGTAGGTGAGGTGGATGTGAATGTATGTGTGTTGGTGGGAGTGGTAGTGGCTGTGGTAGTGGTGGTGGTAGTAGCTGTGGTAGTGGTGGGACTGATTAAGATAATCTTTTGCCACTTTCCTTTCTTTCCATGGGGTTGGGCCATCCTCTTCTTCCTAGTGCCCTTAGCTATCTAGGCTCCCCTTGAGCTGTATGGCTGGTCGGGTGTGTAGGTTGGATCACTGACATCAGTCTCATCAACCTTAGAGCCAGCTTGGCGTCCACCAACCGCGTCTTTCCCCTTCTCGGTGGCCACAACCCGGCTACCGACTCTCCTGACAAGAGGCTCATCATCCGACCCTTCTTCTTCATCTAACTGGAAGTCCTGGTGGAAAGCAGCCTGCTCAGATCCACCAGGTGCATCGAAGATACCATGTAGAGATGGTGGAGATATAGTAGAAGTGTCAGTGGCCCTTGATTGACTAGTACCAGTATCTCCACCACCTTGACCGTCATCCTGATTTTCATCATCATCATCCTCTTCATCAGTGGGTACTACAATAGGCTCAACATCAGAATCACTATCATCGTGACGCCATTTCTTGCGAGGAGGCGCCACATAGTCTTCATTGGCCAGATGCCCAAACAATCTCCTGACCGGGGGTTTCACCTGCTTCCCTCGGTATACTTTCATCCTCCCCAAGGTTGTATCATCCATCACCTCAAGCACCACTGCTACATCTTGTGATTCACAGTGTTCATCTAGTTACTTAGTCTGACATCGATGCAAAAAGATATCACAAGCAGAAAACAACTTGAATTGAAAAAAACAAAGACATAATTTTGAGTTTTTGGTTTGAGGTGAATGAGAATCTTTTAAAGTCAATTAACCGATTTTTCCTCCTGAACAAAACAACTTTATGTTTGTTGGTCCATGTGATCGAAAAACAGTGCAAATGATGTGATGAATTGCTCAATATCTAACAAGCATTCTAAACAATGATAATAGAGAAGATTGAATACAATTCTAACTCATACTAGATAACAAAATGATCAATGACAATCAATAACATAAAGCACAATGATATTTTTGTGTAATAACTGCTTGAAATAGGTAACTTGCAACAATGATCCACGATTAGGGTTTTGCAAGCTTTCCTTACAATGAAAATTAACAAAAGTATATATAGCAGTCTTAGTTTCGCAGATAGAACATAAGTTCGCCAGGTAAATTAGAACAGCAAACTGTGAGCGAATTTACAGATTCGCTCACAGTTTCGCTGGACTGCTAAAAACACACAAAGCTAAGTACATACAAAAGGAAACTAACAAAAGTCCTATTACAAGTAAAGTAAACAATCTAAACTAAGGTGAGTCCAACCTATACATGATCTTCAATGTTATTTTAATCAATTTTGGAGAGATTCATATGGGATCATACAGGTATATCATAATTATTTGGGACCCGTTTAGATCTATGTGAATACTAGATTCTTATTTAGAGTCAATAGCACTTGTAGAAAATCATAGCAGAGCTTGCACACACTGATTTTTACAGTCGAGAGTTGCAGTCACGATGATTGTCTGTATATTTATCCACTTAAATCCATACACAGATTTTTGACTGACATTAGTGATGAGTTAGGTTATATTATTTCAACAAGCATTTGTGGATCCCACACTTATATGGTAATCAACATTCCTCAGGAGATTTTTGAGCGGTCTACGGGTATTTGACAAGAAGAAACTATTCTAAGAGCTTTCAGAGAGATGCCAAGCCTCAGGTCAGTGCCATCGCACAGTAGAGAGGCGCAAACAACAATGAATTCTAGAATATTTAGGTTAGGCTTATTCTCAGGTCAGTGCCATCGTACAGCAAAGAGGCACACAACCTATCTTCTTGTTAGTGCACCTTTATTTCTTTTGCACATAACGCACCAACAACATTAGTCATTAGCTTGATTGTGCTTAACATTTTTTTCATGTGCTTTGCTCATTTTTATGGTCATTCGCACACATTTGTGGCGTTTATTTTGCTCATCACCCCTTATTGGAAATGCGTTGATTGTGTTAACAGCACAACTGATCAGCCTTCTTCTTGATGATGGGATGATTTGGACATGAACTAGAACTCTTGTTGATGGATTTCAAGTTTGTGTCTTCAACATTTACCACTTCAAATCCTACAGAGATAAAGACTTGTTTCTGTGCAGCATTGAAGGTGGCCTTGATCTCTTGAGCCTTTTTAGACTTTCTTTTGGCCTTCCTGATCAAGTTCTTTCTTCTTGACTTGGTCATCCCAACAGTTTTGCTCTCCTTAGAGGGATGGTGACCCTTCTTAGAATGCTCTTCTTCACTCTTCTCAAAGCCATTTTCCATCATCTCCTCTTCATCCTCTTTAGTCACAAGATCTATGATAGGAAGCTCATCATCACAAGTTTCACACCTAGGAGATCTTACAGACAAGATTGTGTGTGGAGGAGCTATCTCACAAGATCCTAGTCCCTGCTTATTTTGATAACAAACTTTTGCATGCAAGGATGAGGATATTATGTTCTTGAAGGTCTCTTCTTCAAGAACATCTTTTTTAGCCTTGGCTTTGCTGATCACAAGCTCAGCCTGGCATTCAGTTAATTTAGTAATGAGATCTTTGATCTGAGTCCTATAGTTTGTATGCTCATGTTTAAGAGTTGAAACGGTTTTCTCTAAATCCTCTATTTTTAGTTTATAATCATTTTCAGCTTTTTTAAAATCAATTTTTAAGATATTTAAGGACTCAAGATCAGATCTCATTTTTAAATTACAGGTCCTGTATCTATTAACCTTAGCAATGCATTCTGGAGTACAAAGATGTTCCAATACCTTGGCTTCATCTTGGTCTGCCATGAGTGCTTGGTTTGGAGAAACAAGTTTCTTCCGAAAACAATTTACCTTCGGAAGTATTTATTCTTCTTAGAATAAAAATCTCTGAGTGTAAATTTTCTTCCGAAGCAAAATTCTCAAAAACCTTTGAAATCTCTTCCGAAGCCAATTTGCCTTCGGAAGCTTTTTCTTCAGAACTTCCGAAGCAATTAACCTTCGGAAGATGTCTCGACTTCCAAGAAAACTACTTTTTGGGCAAAAGTAAACTACTTTTCAGAGGTGGGACCGACATCCAGATTTCAAAGTTTATCCTCTTTCATTAACTTTGTCTCAAATCCTTTTCACATAAATGCCCAACGGTTCCCCCCTCTTTCACTATCTTCCTCAATTACACTATTCCTTAAACCTAAATTCTCCCAAACCGCCTTTGTTCTTCATCTTTCTTCATTCTTAAGCTTCTAAAATGGCCAACCTAAACCTCAGAAACAACCCTGGTTTTCTCCATGCAACTTCACAGGTAACATAACCAAGTTGCTCTGTTAAGCTCTAAGAAAGATGAAAGTTTCTCAGAGATTTGTCGTTTCTTAGCTCTATCAAACTACTTCACCTCCCTAACTATTGATCCTACTCTATATGAGGATCATCTGCTTGAATTTTGGAAGACTGACCAAGAGGTCATTATGGATGGGGAGAAGGCATTGTCTGCCACAGTGCAAGCGAGGACAATCTTCATCACTCCGGCCATCATCAACACTCACTTGTAGCTGGATGATGAAGAAGGTGAGTTGTCCTTCCCAAAGGAAGCTGTAAATCATTTATTTGAGCAGATGGGCTATGAGGGAGATTTCTCTGTAAAGACTTTCAGGAAAGGGAAGGTCTCATCCCAGTGAAAATACCTGCTTCATGTGGTTATCCACAGCTTGTCAAGCAAGCATGGAGGGTGGGACCAGATTCCTGAGGATCTCTCCTTCATAGTACATGGAATGGTTCAGGGGGTCAAGTTCAGGTACTCTCAGTTTGTTTATACAAATTTGATTGCTAACTTGGACTCCTTAGAGTATTATATGTTTCCTAGATATGTTCAACACATTCTCAACTGTGAACTGGGCTCACAGTTGAGGGACACAGATAATATTCTTAAATTGGGACAGATGAATCCCAACATCTTTAAAATTAAGAAGCCAACTGTAGACTTCTCAGGGATAGAAACAGCCCTAGTCCCAAAAATGTTAAAGCTCATTACTCAAGGTGACAACCTAGCAACACAAGCTAGTGTTGAACCCACACCTTCTACCACTTAACCACCAAAAAGGCCCCAAGTCACCCGGTTGGAGCTGTAAAAGATAGTCTATATTATCAACACAATGAAAGTCAACAAAAGTCAACGTCACGGTCAAAGTCAACAAAAGTCAAACCCGACCTGTTCGAGACGAGGAACCGAGACGAGACGTTGAAGATTTAAATGACTAGGAGTTTTATTGTAATAAATATATTTTGTGTGTACAAAATATACTTTATCTTGTTTTTAGTCATTTTTATGCTTAATATGTAATTTTGTATTAATTAGCCTAAGTCTAGGGGGTTAAGTGCAATTAGTGAATATTAGTCTAGACTATAAATAGGTTAATTGTCATTAGGTTTTGGTCAATGGTTGAATGACCAATTGATTGAGGGATTTACTTGTAAACAATATTATTAGCAATCAATATAGATCAAAGGGGTTTTGATTGTGATTATCATATTTTGATCTAATTCTTCATGATTTGATTCAAGTTTGATTATCCTGGAGTTACAATTTGGTATCAGAGCCATTTTGGATCAAATTCACTTGAATCAAATCATGTGTAACTCCAGGATAATCAAACTTGAATCAAATCATGAAGAATTAGATCAAAATATGATAATCACAATCAAAACCCCTTTGATCTATATTGATTGCTAATAATATTGTTTACAAGTAAATCCCTCAATCAATTGGTCATTCAACCATTGACCAAAACCTAATGACAATTAACCTATTTATAGTCTAGACTAATATTCACTAATTGCACTTAACCCCCTAGACTTAGGCTAATTAATACAAAATTACATATTAAGCATAAAAATGACTAAAAACAAGATAAAATATATTTTGTTCACATAAAATATATTTATTACAATAAAACTCCTAGTCATTTAAATCTTCAACGTCTCGTCTCGGTTCCTCGTCTCGAACATGTCGGGTTTGACTTTTGTTGACTTTGACCGTGACGTTGACTTTTGTTGACTTTCACTGTGTTGATAATATAGACTATCTTTTACAGCTCCAACACACCCACGCCTACCAAAGAAAATCCAAACGAACCCCTGCTCAAGCTATTGAGTCTGTGCAGGCCCCCATATACTCACCAATACAGGAGGAAGTGGACAATAGAGCTCCCACTTCCCCTGAGGAGCAAACCACTCCCATATCTTCAACAATCACGGATGAGGTTCCTCATGCTCACCCTGATGACCTCACAAGCCCAACTGCCTTAAGCCTTCACTCTGAGTCTCAACACTCAAGTGAACAACCTTCAGGGGACAGTTACCGTCCCTAGCCTTTAGACTTAAATCAACCCATTCCCAACCTCTCATTCTATACTGATGAAGACTTAGGTTTTAGTGGGTACCATGAGTCTCTCTACTCTTCCCCTACTCAAAGAGAGACGAGTACTCATGAGTCTTCTTTGTCTAGCCCACATCAGTCACCCATCACTGGGGTGGATACTTCTGAACCTGTTAAGGATATCCATATGGAAGAGGCTCTCACTTCTGCAACTGATTACATCAATAAGACCTCAACCATGGCAACTCAGCCCATTGACACCTCAACTAAGAATGTCAATGTGCTGAGGAAATCTAGCAGCCAAGAACCTGAATCTAGTGTTGAGAGAGAGGACTTTGGTCCAATCATCTCATCCCCCAATGATTCTTCTGATGAAGATGAGGGGAATCTGAGACTAAAGGTGCAAAAACTATCAAAAACATGCTCCTATTTAGTCTCTAAGGTTAGTCACCTTGAATCTTAGGTGACTACCCTGCATAATAGGTTCAATGATCAGCAACTTGAGATATCTTATCTCAGGGAAAAACTAGCTGGGAGACCTTTAAGAGGAGCTCATCCAGGAACACAAGAACCTATGAATGTGATTGACCTAACCTCTAGCTCACCTATGCAAGAGGGTGATGCTACCAAAAATGGGAAGAAAGTCATTACAGTCACAGAACTTGGGAGTTCTTCAGGGAGTATGGACATTGAGGATTCACCATCCTCACTTGCAACTGTGCATACTCAGCAACTTCCTCAAGTTCCCATTAATGTGGACATTATAGACTCTGTCATTAGGAGTCTCTTTGAGCAAGTCATTCCAAGGGATGTGTCATCTCCACCTCAGCAAACCTAAAACTACATTATTGAGTGGAGGTATGATGCTGATAGAAGAGCCTTCATTCTTCACAGAGTTCAAGGGCAACAAGAAGTGTTCAATTTTCAGACATTGGACTACTATGAAGGTCTTGACCTGATCAACATGCCACTTGTCAACCCAAGCCAATCAAGACAAGCTGACAGGTTAGCACTCAGGATTCAAGATAGAATTACTGAAGAGTTCAACCTTAGAAGGAGACAAAGGCAATCAGGTAATATCATTGGTCAACTGGATGCTGAGGCAGACCCTGAGATTAGCTTCAAAGGGAAAACCTTAGCTGAAGTCCTAGTGATAGAGCCTGAGAGCCCTGTCACACCAACAACTGCTTCAGAAATTCATTCCCCCAGTGAAACACCTACTGGTGAAGGTGTCTCACAACCTCTCTTTGGCTAGAGCTTGGATGCTACACCAAGCAATGAAGGCCAAAGATCTCTCCACCCTGAGTCATAAAGGTCTGTGGGTGACAAAGGGAAAAAGATTTTGACTCCTGAGGAGATTGAGGAGGAGGAGAGAGAAAGAAAGAGAAAGCTAAGGGAAGAAAGTTCCTCTGGATCTTTAGGCTTTATGCAAGCTGCAAGATTAATATTTAAGAAATGCTATTCAAAGTTAATCATCCTAATAGCTGATACAAGATATTTAAATATCTGCTCATCAAAAGCTTTGATGAACAGATCAGCATATTGTTCATTTTTGTTAACTTTGACTAGTTTGATTAATCCCTTTTCAAAGTTATCTCTAATAAAATGATACCTGATATTAATATGCTTTGTCCTTGAGTGCTGCACAGGATTCTCTGTGATGGAGATAGCACTATTGTTGTCTATGTGGATGGGAGTCTCTTTAAAGTTAAATCCATAGTCCAACATCTGATTTTGAATCCAAAGCACTTGAGCACAGCAACTTGCAGCAGCAATGTACTCAGGCTCAACAGTTGATGCAGGCACATAGGATTTTTTCTTGCATTGCCAAGAGACTACTCTTCCACCAAGAATTTGACATCCCCCTGATGTAGACTTTGCAGTCATGTTGCAACCACCATAGTCACTATCTGTATAACCATACAGATTAAAGTCAGAATTCTTTGCATACCAAAGGCCAAGTGATGGAGCACCTTTGAGATATCTTAAAATTCTTTTGACAGTGACCAGGTGTGACACCTTGGGGTTGGCTTGATATCTTGCACAAATGCATGTAGCAAACATGATATCTGGCCTACTAGCTGTGAGGTACATAAGAGACCCAATCATTGCCCTATAGAGATGTTCATCAACACACTCCCCCTCAAGATCAGGTCCAAGGGAGTGATTTCTGGCTATGGGTGTTTTAGCAACCTTACAATCAGTCATGTTAAACCATTTAAGTATGTCTTGTACATACTTTGACTGACTTATGAAGATTACATTGTCAACTTGCTTCACTTGAATTCCAAGAAAGAAATTGAGTTCCCCATGACACTCATTTCAAACCTGGCCTTCATTAGCTTCTTAAAGTCTTTGCAGAGCTTTGGATTAGTTGACCCAAAGATAATGTCATCTACATATACTTGAACTAGCATTACGTCATTTCCTGTTCCTTTGATGAAGAGAGTTCCATCTATAGTACCTCTTTTGTAGCCATGTTGACAGAGATACTGAGATAGAGTCTCATACCTCTTTTATCAAGCCTGCAGACATAATCAAGATGATCGGAATATGCAAATCCAGGTGGTTGTCTGACATACACCTCTTCATCAATCACCCCATAAAGAAAAGCACACTTGACATCAAGTTGCTAGACCTTGAAATTCTTGGATGCAGCAAAAGCTAGGAATATTCTAATAGCTTCAAGTCTTGCCGCAGGAGCAAAAACATCTATGTAGTCAATTCCTTCTTCTTGAGTATATCCTTGAACAACTAGTCTTGTCTTGTTCTTGATGACAAGTCCTTTATCATCCTTCTTGTTCCTAAAACCTATTTGGTTCCTATGGTAGTCTTCCCTTGAGGAAGAGGACATAGGTTCCAAACCTTTTGTCTTTTGAATTGAAGCAGCTCCTCTTGCGTAGCTTCAACCCAACTTCCATCCTTTAGAGCCTCATCAATTTTCTTTGGCTCTATCTGGGACAAGAAACAAGAAAGAAGACAAACATTTGCTTCATGGGTTTGTCCTCTTGTTCTCACCCCTGAATCAACATCTCCAATGATGTTTGTGGTAGGATGAGACTTGTGGATCCTTAGCTAAGGGATCACAGCAAGTTGCTTAGACAGATCTAGATTTGAAAATTTTTGATCTGGCAAAGAAAATTCGCCCTCCACATCAGCGCACTTATCAAGATTGACTTGATCCAATGAGTGTGAGACATTATTGATGTTGTCTTCAGTGCAGTGGTTATCAACATCAAGAAATTCCTGATCACTTTCACCACCACCATTTTCTCCAACATTTGAAGCTCCTTCTTTTGAGTTTTGTGCCTCTAAGCTAGAATTTGAAGGCACCCTAGAAGCATCAGCAGGATTTGTCATTGATTTGCTAGTAGAAGCTTTATTTGTAGGAATAGTTACCACTGGAGCTAAAGATGTGTAACTTGAAGGTCTTCTGCGCTGAAATCTTGGGTCAGTATCACCTTTAGGTAACATATCTGTAGATCCTGAAACATTCTCACAAGATTTGTTAAAACTGTTGGTAACTAAATCAAGATCAAATAGCCAATCCGGACCAAAACCTTTCACAAAGGGAGTGTGCTCATGAAAGTCACATTGGCTGACTCCTCAACTACTCTAGTTCTGAGATTGTATACTCTATAAGCTTTAGCTTGAGAAGAGTATCCAATAAAGTGTCCATCATCTGATTTCTCAGCAAACTTGGCAATTTGATCTTTGGTATTCAAGATGGTGCAAGGACATCCAAATGACCTGAGAAAACTAATGAAAGGTTTTCTCTTGTGCTAAAGTTCATAAGGAGTCTTACCATGTGTCTTAACTACTAACACTCTGTTTTGCACATAGCAAGTAGTGTTTACTACCTCTGCCCAAAAGGTTATGGGCAGTTTAGAGTCAGACAACATAGTTCTTGGAGCTTCAATTAGTGTCCTGTTTCTCCTCTCAGCAACACCATTTTGCTGAGGAGTCCTGGGAGCACTATATTGTCTTGTAATACCTTTTTCTTCCCAAAATGTATCAAGGATTTGATTATTGAATTCAGTTCCTTGATCACATCTTAAGGTTTTGACCTTGTGATCACATTGATTCTCAATCTTTAAGATTAAATTCTTTAAAATCTCAGGGGTCTCATCCTTAGTTCTAAGAAAGAAGACCCAAGTGAATCTTGTAAAATCATCTGTGATCACCAAACAATAAGAGGTCCTTCCTAGACTCATTACACTGGTGGGGCCAAAGAGATCCATATGTAATAAGTGTAGGGGATTAATGATGGAATTTCTTTCCTTTGGCTTGTGAGATACCTTGTGTTGCTTCCCTTTTAGGCATGCAACACAGTGGTCATCACTTGTAAACTCTTTCTTTGGTATTCCAGTTAGCAGATCATTCTTAATTAATTTATTCAAGTTTATAAAGATTACATGGCATATTCTTTTATGCCCGAGGAAAGATTCATCATTATTTGCTTTAGATAGAAAGCATGAAACTTCTCTAGAGGGAGATGTTTCTTGCAAGTCCATCTTGTACATATTTCCTTTCCTGGGGGCTCTGAGCAAGATATGCTCATGAGGAATGACCACCCCAGGCCTGAGAACAATGCACTCATGCTCAGTAAAGAGCATGTTATGACTCTGATCACAAAATTAGGATACACTCAGAAGATTGTACCCAAGCTCCTTGACAAAGTTTACCTTCTTAATGCTGAGCTTACCATTTATGACCTTGCCCCTTCCAGTAATGTAACCTCCTACATCTCCTCCAAAAGCAACTGGTCCTCCATCAATTCTTTCAAACTTTTGGAGTAGTGACTTATTGCCTGTCATGTGCCTGGAACAGCCACTATCAATGATCCATACATTTCTGTTTGTCTTGAGCTGTTCCTGCACAAAAGAGATGATTAGTTACATTTGGAAACCCAAGTCTCATTGGTCTTGGGCTCATCAAAAGAAGTTGAAGACAATGCAATAGTAATTGATCCTATAGTCATGCTAGAAGGATCATTTGCTAATGTTGATGAAGAACTTTCAGCCACTTGGTCTTTCTTTGACTTCCACACCACCTTTGGAAGCTTAGACTTGACCTTTAATACTTCGGAAGTTTTGATGACTTTGGAAGTTTTGATGACCGGACCTTCGGAAGATCTTGCTTTCACTGCAATAGGCTTCAATGCTTCGAAAGTATTCCTTTCTTCCGAGACCAAATTTTCTTCCAAAGGCAAGTTTCCACTTGTCTTCTTCTTTAGTTTGGAGCTTCTGAAGGAAACAAATTTTCCTTCGGAAGGTTGCTTCTTCTTCTCCAAACTCTTAGAAATTTCTTTCTTGGTCATGTGAAGAGTACTCTTTGGATTGTAGACACAATCCTTAGCAAGATGAGAAGTACTCCCACACATAACTAGTCCATTTTCTTCCTTCTAGGAGTTCTTCTTTGTGAACAAAGCTGAACTTGATCACTTTCCTTCTCCATCATCACCTTTGCAGATGCTGTGGCAGTTCTTGTGGGGTTAGAACTACCTTTGGAGCTGGATGGTTCAGGTTGTACAGTAGTGATACTCAAGAAGATGAGTTGAGGGCAGTCAGGATTACTTACCTGCAGACCAGGAACTATGACATAGATGAGATTATATCTCTCCCCTTAGAGCAATTAAATGAACTGCCAGACATGGAAGTGTCAAGAAAGATGAAGGAAGCAGAGGATGCAAGGTTACTTCTCCAATTCAAAAAGGAGAAGAAACATAAAAGGTTATACAAGCATGCTCTTACTCTCTCCCCAGTTCAGGAAAGTCCTGTGCAAGAGGATGTGGGTGCTACACAAGGACCTCAGGTAGACAAGGAAACAGATAGGCAAAACATGATCAACTACCTGAGTGCCACAGGTCTCTACCAGGCATCTGCACTTCTTCCCTTGTCCTTTGAGTACATTGAGTTTGAGTATCTCAAACAACTTGAACTTCAAGTGCTCAAAGAACAAAAGGAAACAAAGAAAAAGATGAAGGAAGATGCTGCAAAGCCAAGAGCCATCATCCAAAAGAGTATGAAGAAGTCTGCTGACAGACAAAGGATAATAAGCTTCTTGAAGCTGTATATATTCTCCGGAAGGAGACTTGGCCCTATGTCTCTATCCATAATGGATGAGCATATCAAGGTAATCAAGTAGAAGATCAAGAGTGGAGAGCTGGTTAAATTATACTCTTCTTCATGTCAAATACCACCTGAAGTGGAGGTTAAGGTTGAACAACCTGAGACAACAAAACCTCGACCTCCTGCTGAGCCTTAGCAAGCTTCATCTTCTGATCCACAGCAGGGTCAAACTCCCTCTCCTTCTGAACATGTGAAGGAAGAACACCCAACTGAGAAAGACAAGGATGATCAACAAGGTGCTGAAGATCAGTCTTCTCAGTTAAAGTCTTCTAAGAGGAAGAAGAGGATGGCTTCCAAACCAAAGTATAAGAAAAAGAAGCCTGAAGACTATGGTTATCATTGTGCTGAAGACTACAAACATCTGAAGATCCTCTAAATGTTTTGGTAGCATCAGCCTAGGGGGAGTTTGTAAGGATTCATATAAGTCTGATGCAGCCAAAACATCCAAAGTCTCTCTGCATGCATGCAGTAAAGAACAGAAGTAGAAATGCTTCGGAAGTTTTACACCATGCACTAGAAATATTCTAAGGGTAAAATCTTCCGAAGCAAGACCAACATCTTCCGAAGCCAAAAGTGAAGTCTTCTGAAGCTTCAAAGACAAAGTCTTCCGAAGCCAAAGAGTGAAGACAGATTTCTTCCGAAGACTTTTAGAGATATGCCTTTATCTGATGTACTTTACCATAAAGCTGGGCCACCTTTCCGCTACTACTCTGTAAAGTCACCAACTTACATGAGTTGGTGAAAGGTCCATGCTTTTGGTAAACTGTACATTGAGGTCTTGAGTCCATGCTTTCTACTTGATGTACTTTTATCCTTTTTGTAATATATTAGGATATGAGCTATGGCATGTCATAGTCACAAGTCAAAAGACAAATCTGCCTTTTGACTATACATTTGATTTTGTAGTTGTCTAGTCAATTGTATCCAGCTGGCCTTCAAAGTATGGCCGGCTGTAGGATGTAGTATAAAGTATCTCAAGTACTTGTAACTTTCTATCGATGCTTTGTAACTTGTAATAGAACTTGAGAAGCAATATATAGCATTCCTGAAAACCAAATACTTGTGTTGTTTGCAATCTAGTTATGTCTAATATTTACTTGTGATCTTAGCATCTTTCATTAACAAGTTAACCAGTTCCCTATTTGATCTGTTAAGTGTTTTAAGCAACTGTCCTCATTGTGTTGTTGTGTTGTAAGTGCATACCGTATCCTTAGTGGCTACCAGATGGAGATGAACATGCATGATCCATCAAGCAGCTCTCCCAACAATCAGTAGAGTTCAGCCCTTCATGTGGTTAAAAGGGATAGTAGAGAACCACAACATCATCTTATCTGCAACCCTGACAACTCACAAAAGGGTCCTTTCGTTACCTTCTCTAAAACACCAAGGGATAGCTACATCCAAGGAAGCCCATTCCAAGAGACAAGCTCTTCAAAAATCTTTTGTGTCTGCTGATGAATGTTATGGCAACTTTCTCTTCATCCTTAAAGACTTGGATTGTATCCATCTAGATGATTTAGAGCAAATGGAGATAGTCCAGCAAATGACTCTTCTCACTCACAGCGCCAAGAAGTTCTACAAGAGGACATGAAGAAAGTTTCCGAGCAATGTATCCAGTGTAAAGTTTGGACTGGTTAAAAGTAAGGTGAAGTGTTACAACCGTAATCAAATGAAACACTTTGCAAAAGAGTGCAAGGCACCTAGGACTAATGGTAGCCAAGCACAAACCAAACCAAACTACACTAAGGGTACTCCTAGACCTAAGAAGCCTAGCCAACCAAAAAAACATGTTCTTGTTGCTATTGAAGAGGGAGGCTTTGATTGGAGCTTACATGTAGAAGATGTTTCTCCCAACCAAGCACGGAGGGCTGACCATGAAGAAGCCAATGTATTAGAACATCTTTGTACTCCTGAATTCACTACTAAAGTAAATATGTACAGGTCCTATAACATGGAAGTGAATCTAATCTTGAGTCCTTGAATATTTTAAAAGCTGACTTTAAAAAAGCTGAAAATGATTATAAACTTATAATAGAAGACGTAGAGAAAACCATTTCAACTTTTAAACGTGAGCACACAAATTACAGGACTCAAATAAAAGATCTCATTACCAAGTTAACTGAAGGTCAGGCTGAGCTTGTGATCAGCAAAGCTAAGGTAGAAAAATGTGTTATTGAAGATGAAACCTTCAAGAACATCATATCTTCATCCATGCATGCAAAGATTTTTTAAATAGAACAAGCAATGTTTGGGTTCAAATGAGATAGCTCCTCCACACACATTGTTATCAGTAAGACCTCCAAGGTGTGGAATGTGTCAAGATAAGCTGCATCTCATAGACCCCACTCTAGAAGAGAATGAGGACGAAGATGAGATAGTGAAGGATGGATCTGAAGTGAGTGAAGAGTATCATCACAAGAAAGGTCACTATTCTTTTGAGGAGAGAAAAGAAACAAGGATTACAAAGTCTACGAGGAAGAACTTGATCAGGGCAACTAAATGAAAATCAAAGAAAGCCTAAGAGATTAAGACCACCTTCAACTCCAAGCAAAAACAAGTGTTCATCTCTGCTGGATTTGAAGTGGTAAAGACTAAAGGTTTAACCAAGGACTCTAGTACCAGGAGTCTTAGTTTATGTCCAGCTTATCCTGGTCAAGAAAAGAAGGCTGATCGAATGTACACCATTGCTGCACAACCTGCCTTGTACTCAGAAGAAGACTCTAAGAAGGAAATCAATTGAATGCATCATGTGTGGTTGTACTTCTTATTTTGCTAAGGATTGCATCTACAATCCCAAAAGCACTATCCATATGACTAATAAGAAAACCTCTGAGAAGAAGAAGAAAAAGATAGCTTTGAAAGGAAAATCTCTTTCTTCTGGAAGCTCCAAAGTAAAGAAGAAGATAAGTGAAAACTTACCTTTAGAAGAAAAATTGGTCTCGAAAGAAAGGAATGCTTCTGATGTACTGAAGTGTGTTGGAATGGATGCAAGTCTTCCAAAGGTGTAGTATCCAAAACTTCTAAAGTTATCAAAACTTCCAAAGTATTAAAGGTCAATATCTAGTCTTCCAAAGATGGTACGGAAGATGAAGTAAGGTAATATGACTAAAAGTTCTTCATCAATAACAACAAATGATCCTCAAAGCTTGCATATAGGATCTATTATTGTTGTATTATCTTTAGTTCACTTTGACAAGCCCAAGACTAGCAAGGCTGGAGTTTCCAAATGTAACTCACCATCTCTTTTGTGAAGGAACAACTAAAAACCAAAGAAAATGTATGGATCATTGAAAGTGGCTGTTCCAGGCACATGACAAGCAATAGCTCTTTGTTTCTAAAACCAATACTGATGAGTCTGTCCTCTGGCATAAAAGAATGTGTCATGTAAATTTAAAAATATTAAAAAAAATTAAGAATTATTTGGTAAGTGGAATGCTAAAGAAAGAGTTTACAAGTGATAACCACTGTGTTACATGTCTGAAAGGAAAGCAACACAAGGTGTCTCACAAGCTAAAAGAAAGAAACTCAATCACTAATCCCTTACACTTATTACATATGGATTTATTTGGCCCCACTAGTGTCATGAGTCTAGGAAGAACCTCTTATTGCTTGGTGATCACAAATAATTTCATAAGATACACTTGGTCTTCTTCCTTAGAACTAAGGATGAGAATCAATATGATTAAGGAACTTAATTCAAGAACCAAATCCTTGATGCATTTTGTGATAAAAAAGGTATTACAAAAAAATATCATGCTCAAAAGACTCCTCAGCAAAACGGTGTTACTAAGAGGAGAAACATGACACTTGATGAAGCTACAAGAACCATGTTATCTGCCTCAAAGTTGTCCCTCACCTTCTGAGCAGAGGCAGTTAACTCTGCCTGCTATGTGCATAATAGAGTTTTAGTAGTTAAGACTCTTGGTAAGACACCTTATGGGGTGTAGCACAAAAGGAGACCTTTCATTGATTTTGTTAGATCATTTTGATGTCCTTGCACCATCTTGAATACCAAAGATCAGCTAGCCAAATTTGCTGAGAAATAGAATGATGGACACTTTATTGGATACTCTTCCCAAGCTAAGGCTTAGAGAGTATACAATCCTTAGAACTAGAGTAGTTGAGGACTCAGCCAATGTGACCTTCAATGAGCACCTCTTAGTGTGAAAGGTTCTGGTCCTGATTGGCTGTTTGATCTTGATTTAGTTACCAACTTTTTAACAAATCTTATGAAGATGTTTCAGGATCTACAGGTTGCTTATCAATAGGAGATACTGATCCAAGATTTGAGCTGAGATGACCAAGTCAGAAAACTACCTCAGCTCTAGCGGTAACGAACCCTATAATTGGAAATCTTGTTAGCACAGTAATGAGAAACTCTTCAGCTGACACATTTGAGGTGCCTAGAAATTCTAGCATAGAGGCACAAAACTCAAATGAAGGAGTATCCAATGTAGGAGGACATGGTGGTGGTAATAGTGATTAGGAATTTCTTGATACTGATAACCACTCCATAGAAGACAACATGAATGATGTCAAACACTTATTGGATCAAGTTTCTCTTAATAAGTGTGCTGATGTGGTGGGTGATACTCAATAACCAGATCTAAATTTCACCAATTTAGATTTGTCTAACAAACTTGATGTGATTCCTCAACTGAGAATCCACAACTCTCATCCTACCACAAACATTAATGGAGATGTTAAGAAAGGGGTGAGAACAAGAGGACAAACCCATGACACAAATATTTGTCGTCACTCTTGTTTCTTGTCTCAGGTTGAGCCTAAAAAGAATTATAAGGCATTGAAGGATGGAAGTTGTATTGAAGCAAAGCAGGAGTAGCTGCTTCAGCTCAAAAGTCAAAAGGTTTGAAATCTATGTCCTCTTTCTCAAGGGAAGGCCATAATAAGTACCAAATGGGTTTTAAGGAACAAGAAAGATGATAGTCTACTTTTCATCAAGAACAAGGCAATACTAGTAGTTCAAGGATACTCACAAGAAGAGGGGATTGCCTACACAGATGTTATTGCTCTGGTAGCAAGACTTGAAGCTGTTAGGACACTCCTTGCTTTTGCTACATCCAAGGATTTCAAGGCCTACCAACTTGATGTCAAGGGTGCCTTCTTATATGGGGTGAGTGATAGGAAGTATATATCAAACAAGCACCTGGCTTTGCAGAAACAGATCATTTTGATAATGTCTACAAGCTTGATGAAGCTCTTTATGGGTTGCAGTGGTATGAGGCATTATCTTAGTACCTTGTTCAGCATGGCTACAAGAGGGATACTGTTGATGGAACACTTTTAATTAAAGGAATAGGGAATGACTTGATGCAGGTTCAAGTTTATAAAGATGAAATTATCTTTGTGTCAACTAATCCAAGACTCTACAAAGACTTTTAAAAATTAATGAAGAATAGATTTGAAATGAGTGTCATGGGGTAACTCAATTTCTTTCTAGGAATTCAAGTGTAGCAGGTAGACAATGGCATCTTCATAGACCAGTCAAAGTATGTACAAGATATTCTTACTAGATTTCATTTGACTAAGTGTAAGGTTGCAAAGACACCCATAGCTAGAAACCACTCTCTAGGACACGATCTTGAGGGAGAGTGTGTTACTTAACATCTCTACAGGGATATGATTGGGTCCCTCATGTACCTCACAACCAGCAAGCCTGATATCATGTTTGCTACATGTATTTGTGCAAGATATCAAGCAAACCATAAGATGTCACACCTGGTTGATGTCAAGAGAATTCTTAGATATTTCAAAGGTGCTCCCAAACTAGGCTTTTGGTATCCAAAGAATACTGACTTCAATATATATGCTTATACCAAATATTGATTATGGTGGCTGTAACATGACTGCAAATTCTACATCTGGGGGATGTCAATTCCTTGGTGGAAGGATAGTCTCATGGCAATGCAAGAAACAATCTTATGTGTCTGCATGGACTGCTGAAGGTAAATATATTACTACTGCAAGCTGTTGTGCTCAAGTGCTTTGGATTTAGAACAAGATGATGGACTATGGATTTAACTTCAAAGAGACTCCCATCCATATAGACAACAATAATGCTATCTCTATTTTAGAGAATCCCGTGCAACACTCAAAGACAAAACACATCAACATCAGGTATCATTTGATTATAGATAATTTTGAAAAAGGATTGATAAAACTAGTCAAAGTTAACACAAATGAACAATATGATGATCTGTTTATAAAATCTTTTGATGAGAATAAATTTAAATATCTTATATCAGCTATTGGGATGATTAACTATGAGTAGATTTTTTTAAACTAATCTCAAGATTATTTTTAATATGTGCATCTTAAGATGTCTATTTTATCACCTTTATAAAACCAGTTTACTTTGGAAAAAGTTTTTCAAATTTATATTCCTTAGAATTTTGAATATTAAGATATATTTTCTCTCGAATGACATTAAGTTTTCCTCGGAAGAACATTGTGTCTTCAAATCTAGTAACTACTTCTAAGACATTTACCTGTGGAATAAATTCTAATATATCTTCCGAAGCTTAAAAAATGCTTCCAAGTACTTACATGTTTTGAATGACAATTTTCTTCCAAAAGCAATTAAGCCTCAAAAGCTTTGTTTACTCTTGAATAAATCTTCTGAGATTTAATATCTTCCGAAACCAAATATATCAGTGAAGTAAAAATACTATAAGTATTTTCTTTTGAAGCAAATATTCATCAAGCTAAAGAATATCTTCCCATGTCAAATTGGCTTCGGAAGTTGTTGGATCAAGTAAGGCTAGTGCAACTGAAACAAACACTTAGCCAATTTTTGGTGCAACTGATGAAGAACTTCTAAAGGCAAATACTGAGCTTCCGAAGGTCAAGTCTGAGTGGCTTCGGAAGAACTTGTTCTTCCGAAGCCAATTAAACTCGGAAGAACCTACTATGAACCAGTGGACATAAGTATGGTCCTTAGGACACTCCGCTGCAAATCTCTGATATACTGCATGGTGCTTTCTCACACACATGTAGTTGACCATACTTTATTCCATTGTTCATTCCTTATCAGTTAGTACAGTTACCAACTTTAGTTGGTGACAAAAGGTAAGTCATGGACATATCATGACTACCAAATCTTAGATAATATTTTTATATAAGATACCTTATCTTTAGCAATGTAGTATTTGCTTTAGTCATAGGTTTCTAGCTGGTATCAAAGTATATCCAGCTGTAGGTAGTAGTATATATAGTTTCTCATTGTAACTCATGTAATATGCTTGTAAGAGTCTTGCAATACCTGAGTTGAGAAGTGATATATACAAGTATCTTGAAAAATTTATTTTCTCATGTTCTATTTTACTTAGTATATTATTATCAACTCTGTAAGGATTCTGCATCATCAAACCGAGTGTGATCTAAGTGAGTTTGAGAGTTAATATTTGTGTTGAGTGACAAAAACCGATCCTGAAATTGGTATCAGAGCTTCTTAGGCTCTTGATTGTGAGATCTTACCATCCAAATCAACCTCTTATACACTCATACTTTCACCCACTCAAAATGGCCCTTAACCAAATATCATCTGAAGGTGAAATGGGAACAATGTCTAAAGCACCCATCAACACACCTAAAAACTTCAGATCATGGAGTAGACGTATTAAAGGCTTCATTAGATATCAGGACAACTTGATATGGAAATCTATCACCAATGGCCCCTACAAGCCAAAGGCTACAGTACCGGGTGGAAATGGTGCTATAATAGAGAAGGTTTTTGAAGACTACTCTGATAAACACCACAAGCGAATAGAGATTGATATAAAAGCAATGACTGTTTTTATGACTGCCATACCCAACTCCATCATGGTGGATTTTGAACATTGTTAGACAACCAAAGAACTCTTTGATGCTTTGTCTCAGATGTATTCCAGCTCCAATGACTCTAAGAAAGATTCACTGAAGCAACAGTTTGAAAACTTTACTTACATTGCTGGAGAGACCCTTAGCCAGCAATATTCATGTGTATGGATCTTATTTCATCACTTCAGTTTGTAGGAGTGACTCTTGAGATGAGAGATCTCTCAAGAAAGTTCATGAGTGCACTCCCAAATTAGTGGACCTTTTACTGTGTCTCTTTTAAAAGGACAGAGAACTTAAACTCTCTCACAAGACTGAACTATATGGCATCCTTGATGGATACCGTGTAGAAATGGAAAACAAGAATGGCCACCAGGTGAGCAGATCCTCAAGCGTTCCTGCTAGCGACGCTTTAATGGTTGCTAAAGGCTTAAGACCCCCCAATCTCAGAAGTACATGACTTACTCACAACAGCCATCCTGCTCTTCTGGGCCTTAAACTACCTTTCCTAAGACTCCAAGGTCTCAACAGGCTCAGTCAAGTCCTTACCAGGACAGTTGTGCCTTTGTCTCAGGAATTGGACATTCTAGTGATATTCAATTTTACTTTGATAATCTAGAATGTTTCAGCCCAGATAATGTGGAGTACATGGACATTGTCCAACAGACGGCTCAGTTAACTTACAGGTTTAAAATGTTCTTCAAGAGAACTGGAAGGCAATTTCCCCAAAACCCAACTAACAGCAAGTTTGGGTTTGACAAGATAAAGGCTAAATGTTACAACTGTAACCAACTTGGCCATTTTGCCAAAGAATGTAAGGCTCTTAAATCAAATCCAGGAACCTCTTAAGCCCCCATACATCCTACCACACCTAAAACAACCAGAAAGCTAACTGAACAACACACAGCTGTTGTTGCTCAAGAAGTGGATTGGAGCTTCATGGTGCAGGATGTAACCCCTGCTCAAGCATTGATGGCTGGAACTGATGACAGCAAGGTATTTGAACACATCTGTACTCCAGCTTGATTGCTAAAGTTAAATTGTATCAGGACTACAACATGGAAATTAAATCTGATATTGAGTCTTTAAATATCGTTAGAGTGATTTTAAAACGGCTGAATCGAACTATAAAATGAAAATTGAAGAGTTGGAGAAAACTGTGACCTTTTTAAAACATGAACACACCAACTATAAGACTCAAATCAAAGATTAAATCTCCAAATTGACTGAGGCTCTAGCCCAGCTTGTCACAGCTAAGGCTCAAGCCAGGAAGCAAGGTATTTTGGAGCACGAATTCCAAGCCATTCTTGCATCATCCTCCCACTCAATAATTTGTTATCAAAACAAAGAAGGGTGAGAACTAACAAAATTGCTCTACCACACTCTTATGAGTCTATTAGACAACCAAGATGTGGGACTGAAGAGCAAGAGGTTCCATCAGCTGACCAACCTTCCCATGAGTTGAAGAGTGATGCAACCATGGAGACCATCAAAGGAAAGGACCAGGTAAATCAACCCATTCTCACCGGTCATGATCAATCCCTAACCACCAAAGCTAGAAGATACAAGGCTAAGGCAACCAGAAATACTGCCAAGAAAGTGGTGGAGTCCAAGTTGAAAATAGATCAAAACAAACGGGTGTATTCATTTCAGCCGGATTCCAAGTGGTTAGAAACTCTGATCTTGGAAAGGAGTGTAGTACCAGCACCTCTGTCCTACTGAAGGATCAGAAGTTAAAAGGAAAGACTATTGATGAAGACAAGAAGAGCAAGAAACAAAAGTCTTCAAATCCCTCAAAGGTTAACATTGCATGCATAATGTGTTGTCTGCAAAACCATATGGCTAAAGATTGTTACTACAATCCTACAAGAACACATTATGCAAATAATGTTAAGAAAGAAGAAGTAAAGGAGGGTTTCACATTTGGACCCTATCACATGGTCCAAATGATGAGGAAAGGAAAACTTGTTTTCAAAGCAAAGTTTCTTTCGAAAGAAACTCATTCTTCCAAAGGGAAAATAGCTTCGGAAGATAAAGCAAAGATAATTCAAAAGAATAAAAGAGCTCCTTTGAAAACTTCCGAAAAGAATACTGCTTCAGAAGAAAAGGTGAGGAAAGCTCCTTATGAGAAGAAAGAAGCTTCAGAAGTATGCCATGCTACACAAGCTTCATCAAGCTCATCTACTTTGATTATCCAAGGGATGGATTGGAAGATCAAACAAGATGTTGCAGGCCAAACCTCTTCTTCACAAATATCTATTGAAACCCCATGCACACACTTTGGTTCAATTTAATCCTCATCATTTGAAAAGCCCAAGACCAATAAGGCTTGGGTTTCCAAGAGAAGCTAACTCTTTCACCTTATGTGTAGGGACATCCACATGACAAAAATGATAATGTGTGGATTGTAGATAGTGAATGCTCCAAGCACATGAGCACATGACTGGGAACAGATCTCTTCTTCAACAATTTCAACATTTTGATGGAGGTCCTGTTCAATTTGGAGGTGAGGCTGGAGGATACATTTCTGGCAGAGGAAGTGTATCCAATAGCAAGTTAAGAATCGACAAAGTAAACTTTGTCAAACAACTTGAACACAATCTATTAAGTGTTTCTCAGTTTTGTGATCAAAAGCACCAAATGCTTTTCACTAAACATGAGTGTATTATCCTCAAACCTAGGATGATAATTCTTCAGTAATTGATGCTTCTTAGATCTCCTAGGAAAGGGGATATGTACAAGCTGGAAATGAACAATGCTTCTCCATTGGGTGAAGTATCATGGTTTTTTTCCAAAGCTAATGGGGATGAGTCAACTCTGTGGTATAAACAAATATGCCATGTCAATTTCAAAACCATGAATAAATTGGTTAAAAATAACTTGGTACATGGTTTGCCTAAAAAAGAATTTTTCTGCAAAGATAACTGTGTTGCATGTCTAAAAGGAAAGCAATATAAAACATCTCATAAATCCAAAGTAGTTAACTCTATCACCACTCCATTACACTTATTGCACATGGATCTATTTGGTCCCACAAGTATAATGAGCATTGGAAGGAAATCATACTACCTTGTGATTATTGATGATTTTACTAGATTTACATGGGTATTCTTTTTAAGAACTAAAGATGAAACTACTAAAACTTTAAAATCATTTATTCTTAAAATAGAAAATCAAATTGATCACAAGGTCAAGGTAATTAGAAGTGATCAAGGGACTGAGTTTAAGAATCAAGTTCTTGACTCATTTTGTAACTCAAAAGGGATTGCCAGACATTATAGTGCTCCTAGGACTCCTTAACAAAATGGTGTTGCCGAGAGGAGAATCAGTACACTTATTGAGGCTGCTCGAACTATGTTAACTGATTTAAGCTACCTCTAACATTCTGGGCAGAGCAGTCAGCACTGCGTGCTATGTGTAGAACAGAGTTCTTGTAGTTAAGCCAAATGGAAAACCCCTTATGAGCTATGGAACAAGAGGGCACCGTTCATTAGCTTTCTCAGGTCCTTTGGTAGCAGGTGTACCATACTTAACACAAAGGACAATTTGGCAAAATTTGCTGAAAAGTCGGATAATCCTATCTTTGTTGGATATTCTTCCAACTCTATTGCCTATAGAGTTTACAACATTAAAAATCAACAATTTGAGGAATCATCCAACATTGTTGTCAAGGAGCACACTCCTTGTGTTAGGGGGAATGACCCTGATTACATCTTTGATTTAGAATTATTTCCAAACTATTCTAAACCTTCTTGTGAAAATGTTTCAGCTGCAACAGGAACTCAAAGTGATTCTAATGATGACCAACTGTTTGAGTTACCCAGACCTCTTTCAAGTTCTCCAAGAGTTGCTGAAAATCAAGCTCCCATAATAATCAGATCTGACAGCATAACTATCTCAAGAGATAGTGGAGCTTCAATAAGTTGTCAACTAAATGAGCCTCAAAACTCATCCGGTGACAATACACGACGCCAAGCTGATGAAAGCATCATTTTGAAGGAACAGGCAACTGTCAATGCTACCGCACAGCCAACTGATACTGATGTTGTTTCTCCTTCACTTTGTCCTCATTGAATAAGTGTGAAACATCAGCTCGACCATGTGTTCAAAACCTTGAGCCAAACTTTTCCGATTTGGATCTGTCTATGCAACTAGATGTGATTCCTAGACTCAGGATTCACAACACTCATCCAGCTAAGAATATCATTGGAGATGTCTTTAAAGGTGTGAGAACCAGAGGACAAACTCATAATGGGAATGTCTGCCTGTACTCATGCTTCTTATCTTAGATAGAACCTAAGAAAGTAGAGGAAGCCTTGAAAGATAGTAGATGGGTTGAATCAATACAACATGAATTGCTTCAATTCAAAAGACAAAAGGTTTGAAACTTATCTCCGTTACCATCCGGTCAAGTGCCAATAGGAACAAAATGGGTATTCAGGAACAAGGGAGATCATAGAGGCTGGATAATCAAGAACAAGGCAAGACTGGTAGTTCAAGGATACACTCAAGAGGAAGGAATTGATTACACTGATGTCTTTTTCACTCCTATCAAGACTTGAGGCAGTGAGGATCTTTCTTGCTATGCTGAATCCAAGAATTTTACTGTCTACCAACTTGATGTCAAGTGTGCCTTTCTATATGCAAAGACGGGTTCTTTATCAATAAGTCTAAGTATGTCAAAGACATCTTAGAGAGATTTGGTATGAAAGATTGCAAGCCAGCAAAAACTCCTATACCTAGAAATCACAATCTTTGTCCTGACTCTGAGGGGGATGATACTGATCAACATCACTATAGGGCAATGATTGGATCTCTGATGTATCTCACAGCAAATAGAGCTGATATTATGTTTGCAACATGCATCTGTGCAAGATATCCGGCTGTTCCAAAGGTGTCTCACCTAGTTGCCGCCAAGAGATTCCTAAGATACCTCAAAGGAGCACCTAAACTAGGTCTCTTATATCGAAGGAACACCAATTTCAATCTCAATGGCTACACTGATAGTGATTACGGTGGTTGCAACATCAACAAGAAATCAACATCAGGAGGATGTCAATTTCTTGGTCGAAGGATCATCTCATGGCAATGCAAGAAGCAATCTTGTGTCTCAAAATCTAATGCTGAAGCTGAATACATTGTTGCGGCTAGTTGCTGTGCTTAGCTGTTGTGGATTCAAAACCAGATATAGACTATGGATTCAACTTCAAAAGCACTCCTATCCACATTGTCAGCAAGAGTGCTATATCCATTACAGAAAATCTTGTCAAGCACTCCAAGACAAAACACACTGACATCAGGTACCATTTCATTAGAGATATTCATGAGAAAAATCTGATTAAACTGGTCAAAGTTGATTCAAATGAACAATATGCTGAGTTGTTCACCAAAGCATTTGATGAACAAAGATTTAAGTATCTTATTACGGCTATTGGGATGATAAACATTGATTAGCTTATCTCATTTGAAAACCTTTTTAAAATGTGTGTTGTCTTTGTCAATATAATCTAAGCCCTGTTACAAAAGGTCTTTCTTCAAAAATTTACTAAAAGTTCTTCCGAAGAGAAATTAACCCTCGGAGATATGTTATTCATCTTCCGAAGGAAAATTCCTCCAAGGGTAGTTGTATCTTCCGAAGGGCTTTTTGCCATGGAAGAAAATTTGATGTTATATCAAATTTATTTCCGCAGATTGAAAATCTCTTCTCTCGGAAGACCTTCTTACTCTTGGAAGTAAATTTCCCTTAGGATAAATTTACACTCAGAAGTAAGGTTGGCTTCGGAAGAACATTTACACTTGGGAGAAAGCTTTACTGTGTCACGGAAATATTTTGGGCCCCACTCTGTAAAAAGGCAAAGATTTTTTTAATGACGTCGGAATATTTTAAATGGATTTAACCTTATCGCCCCTGTCACATCTTACACCAAACCATCACTTCACCTTATCCATCTCCCACTTTCACCCATTTAAATACTTTTGACTCATTCCCTTAATATTTTTATAAATTTCACTGCCCAAAGCTACCTTCGTCTTCAATTTACCAAAATTCAATCTCATTTCTTTGCAAATTTCTCACAATATGGCTCTAAACCCTCAACACAACCAAGTCGCTGTAACGATCGGAATAAAAAAAAGCGAGCCAATTAATAATAATGGCTAGTCGGGGTTATTTAATGAAAATAAGCGGGAAGTGAATTAAGGACCGAGTTAATCTTACGGGTTACGTGTTAGGCGAGGTGGAAGTCCCGGGAACACCCGATATATATAAACGAATCAGTAAGAGCCACTCTCATTTGCAACTCAACACCAAACTTCTAGAGAGAGAGTGTAGAGAGAGATAATGTAGAGAAAGTGGTGATTCAAGGCTCGGTTGATCAAAGAGATTGAAGATCGGTGTTTGTGGGCCTCCTATCAATAAGAAAAGACCAAGAATCTAGGTAAGAAACACCATCTAATCGTTTCTTTCGATTAAACCTGAATTCAAGGATTTGGGGTTTTTGAAAGATGCAAAGAATCATCCAAAACTCAAGTTTTGTGTAAGAAGTCATGTAAAATGCTTAGATATAAAATGAAAAAATAAGGTTTTGGATGTAAAAAGTTGAAGTTACGGGTAAAAAATGGGTTGGATCGTCATTTTATGCGTTCAAAGAAACTGTCAGTTCGTCCAGAGAAACTGTCAGTTCTTCCTGCGAAACAATGGATCATCTAGCGAAACTATAGTTTCGCTGGTAATTTCGCAGCCATGCATACCAACAAAAGTTGGGCGAAAATGCCATGCGAAATTAGCTGCGAAACTAGCAGCAAATCTGCTGATCTTGCAGCGAAATTAGCAGCGAAATTAGCAGCGAAATTAGGTAGAAATTAACCCCTTTGGGTGTTGACTTGTCTGTAGGCGGTGTGGAGTGACCCTTTCTTAGAAAGCTTGATTGAGAAGCTACTCCCTAGTCCAGGTGAGTTCTAGATTCCCTATTTTAAAGGTTTCAAACTGTTTGGGGCTGGAAATGCATATTTAACGTCTTTATAAGATTTGGGTGTATACCCGTATGTGCATGTGCATGTGTATCTGTATGGGGATGAATGGTGTATGATGTTTATTATGATGTGTGATGTTGTAAGTGATGTTTATGGTAATGTTATGTATTAAGGTGTTATTTTGACCATATGTTCCTATTATGTATTATTCCGTGACTTACGTGTTGTGATTATGAAATAAAGAAAAGTATTATGTAACATAAAGCGGGAAGTTAATGATAATGATAAGTGGAACGTAACGAAAGAATGAATGCATGCATTAATGAACGAACGAATGTAAGAAAAGTCTTGCAAGCACTGTAAGGAGGTTCACACCCAATGAAGGGTGTTAGCATAACGGTGTGCGGGTTAGCTACCGTGGAAGGATCCACACTGGGTCTAATCTTTGTGATTGACCATATGTATGGGACCCTTGTCGCTTGCCCTATGTACTGGAGTCAGCTTCGTGCATAATGTTCGGGGTCTAATGATAGACCTCAGGCCCAGTAACCAGCTTCGTGCACAATGTTCGGGGTATAGCACATGGCATAGGTCCGGAATGTAAGAATGATGACGAATGTACGGAAGATAAGTAAGGAAGACTATGAATGAAAACGAATGTTAAAGATGACGTACATTGATTGATTGTTAATGAATGAATGATGAAAGATAATGATGAGATTATCTACTTGTATGTATGATGTAGGATGGTGAATGAAAGTAAAGAACGGTTTTATGCAAAAGTAAAGTATTTTATTTATAAAACTAGAAGTCACTCAGCAACACTGACTTTTATGTATTTTCCAGTTGGCAGGTGAATGTTGCTGAGGATGGCACGGGGCAGCTACTTGGCATTTTGGATGGCATCCATTTGTATAACTATGATGTTTTTGTGATGTAATGCAAACGATAATATTTTGTAACTGTTAACAATGATGTATTATTTTGCAAAAGCAGTCACTAATATATGAAACGGTTTTAAGTTATTCCGATGCGATGTTTTCAAATATGTAAATGTATATTTTATATTTTATGTGCGATGAATGACTAACTGTGAGTGTCCCGGGAACGGGGTCTTACAAGTTGGTATCATAGCCAAAGTTTAAGCGAAATGGGTTAAATATTTTCAAAAAAAAAAACTAAACTTAAACAGAGAATGGGAAAAAGTGAAGAGATGCCAGTCCGAGTAGCTACGTGCCATCAGGTATTTCTTTAACGTTAACCGGTATTATGTGTGCATGTTATTTGATGTGTTTGTCTTTAGTAGGTTTAGATACTGATGTTGTCACGATAAGAAATGATTGGGGTACGAAGAGTAAAGTAAGTTGCTAATCACAACTGGCCATTGTAATTAGGGACTTACTATACTTGACATAAACTGAGTTATTGTAGGGTTTGCAAGAACATGAAACGAAGTTTAACCATTTAAACTTTTCATAAAACGCAGCGGATATATATATAACTTTAAACACTTTTAAAGCTGAAAAACCATGTTCTTAGATGTCCATATAAGTGTAAGAAGCAAACCCATTAACCAAGGATCATTTATGTGAATAATCAAGCTAAGAACATAAAGAAACGTACATAAAATCACAGCCACATAGAGATGTGAATACATCTACCTTTCTGCAGAAAAATCGACCAAAGAAAAGGGGTTGGGAATGCTTGTGAATCCGGCCAAGAGTCCAAAGAAGGCCTCCTCAAGCTTGTATACCCCAAGCTTATGTTCAAACACCCTTCTTGTTAGGGAGAACACCACAAATCAGCTCACAAAGTCTTCCCTTTTCAGCATAATTTCCGAAAATTTTGAGAGAGAAAGAGAGAGAGAGCTGAATGCAATGAATGGAATAATGGTTGTGTGTGTGTCTAGTTAAGCCCTTTGTATTTTCAAGGACACAAAGGTCCAATGACAATGCAAGAGGGGGGCGGCCACCTTTATTCAAAATGAGAGTTCCCTCTCAATTTTATAACACAATAAAAATGTTAACTAGCCACTTAACTAGATATATTATCTATACAACTAACCCATTTAATTGTATAATATATATATACTACCATTATTAATTTGTAATGTTATTCAACTAATTTAAATAGCATTACAAATAATATTATTGAACAAAATATCCTAATAAATTGTCCATCTCATTTGCAACTTGTTTAGAAAACCCATTTTCTAAATTGGTGTTACTATTCAATTATATCATGTAATTGAATATTAATAGGTGTTTGTTAAGCTTGTTGTTGGGTATAACCCGACTTGGATCATAACGTACTAACCACATCAATATTCTAAGTGTCTTGGGCACACACAGAATCTTACAATCTCCCACTTGCCCAAGATTCATAGAAGATTGATGCAAGCAGTAAATACCGCCTAACAACGGTTTACTACCCTTAATACGCATGACTTATAGCCATTCAATAACATCATCCCTTTCAAGTGCCCTACTTGAAATGATTTAGGTGAATCAATCATCTATCCTTTTGTTACAGATGTCATGTTAAATCCAAGGACACAGAATGATCATTCCTTGTTGATTTAACTTAATCAGGCCTTAGACATCTAACTCTCAACGAATAAGAGGAACAAATTCCATCTTGACTACATACGTCTATCACAAACACTTCGTGTTATACCTGAACATATCCTTGTGTACTGTCCACTATCTCAGGGCAGTGAAGAATAGGCTCAAGGTATAAAACTTGGTGAATATCAAAACCCAATATGTGTCTCAGGTCTGAGGATACCAAATGATATTCGCCTTTACTCAAATTTACTTATGATCAATCAATAAGATTCCATGTAGTAAAATTTGAGATGCGGGTTAGTCCAATATTTGTATCCCACAAATATCTATGAACCTTGGTAGCAACCCATTGCTCTATATTCATCCTTATGAATATCAACCAATCCAAGTTCATAATAATCTTACTTTCACACTTGTTCCCACAAGTATGAGCGACTACGGACATTTTAGAGTAAACAATTTACTCATGGATTAAACATGCTAAATTGGAACATTAATTGAAACATTATAACCAAATAATTTTATTCAAATAATAAAGAGTTCCACATATCCAAATACAAAATGTACAGATCAAATCCAATCACTAGAATATCGAAGTCCCATGGCACAAGTATGACATTCATGCTTTGCCTTTTCAAGGAGCTTCGTGAGAGGATCCGCAATATTTTGATCCGTGTGAACTTTGCGAATACATATCTTTCCCTTTTCAACTTCATCTCGTATGTAGTTGAATCTCCGCTCAATGTGCCTAGTCTTTTGATGAGCACGGGGTTCCTTGATTTGTGCAATCGCACCCTCGTTATCACAAAAGATCTCTAGGGGGTCCTGAATGGAAGGGACTACCCCTAGATCGGCAATGAATTTCTTCAACCATGCAGCTTCTTGAGCTGCCAATGAGGCGGCAACGTATTCTGATTCTGTAGTCGATAGAGCCACCACATCCTGCTTGGAGCTCTTCCAAGAGACAGCTCCTCCATTTAGAATGAAAATGTATCCCGATTGTGACCGAGAATCATCACGATCGGTTTGGAAACTCGCATCCGTGTAACCTTTTACAACGAGTTCCTCGTCACCAGATCCATAGATTAGGAACATATCCCTTGTCCTCCTTAGGTATTTAAGTATGTTCTTAACAGCCATCCAATGACTGTTTCCAGGATTTTGCTGGTAACGGCTTGTCATGCTCAAAGCGCATGACACGTCCGGTCGAGTGCATATCATTGCATACATGATGGATCCAATAGCAGATGCATATGGGATTGCCTTCATTTTATCTTGCTCATCCTTTGAGCTTGGAGATTGAGTCGTACTCAATATCGTTCCTCTTTGAATAGGTACGGTACCTTTCTTAGAGTTCTCCATCTTGAATCTTTTCAAGATCTTATCAATGTATGCACTTTGATTCAAACCAATCAACCGCCTTGATCTATCCCTATAGATCTTTATTCCTAGAATATAGGCGGCTTCACCAAGATCCTTGATGGAAAAACAACTTCCAAGCCAGGTTTTTACACCTTCCAAGGTTGGAATGTCATTTCCAAATAGTAGTATGTCATCAACATACAATACTAGGAAAGTTACTGTGCTCCCACTAGCCTTCTTATACACACAAGCCTCATCAGCGTTTTTGATGAAGCCAAATTTCTTTACTTCCTCATCAAAACGGTGATTCCAGCTTCTCGATGCTTGTTTCAATCCATAGATTGATTTCTTTAACTTGCATACTTTATTAGGATGTTTTGGATCGACAAAACCTTCAGGCTGAACCATATAGACATCTTCCTCAAGATATCCATTTAGGAAAGCAGTTTTGACATCCATTTGCCAAATCTCATAATCATAATGAGCAGCTATGGCAAACAATATCCTTATAGACTTTAGCATCGCTACAGGTGAGAAGGTTTCATCATAATCAACCCCTTGAGTTTGAGTGAAACCCTTTGCTACAAGTCTAGCTTTATAAGTATCCAAGTTTCCATGCATATCGGTTTTCTTCTTGAAAACCCACTTACTTCCAACTACTTTGGAATTAAGAGGTGGTACAACAAGTTCCCAAACTTGGTTGTCATACATGGATTGCATCTCAACGTTCATGGCTTCTAGCCATTTGTCACAATCCGTATTGGACATTGCATTATGGTATGTGGTTGGTTCATCAGAATCTACCACATAGCATCCATCCACGAAAAATCCATATCTTTCAGGTGGATTACTAGTTCTACCACTTCTGCGAACGTTTTGTGTGTATTGATCAACCATTTGATCATCTTCAACATCCTCATGTTGAGTGCTAGTTTCAACCAAACGTGCATCGGGTTGTGGTTCTTGATCTTCCTCAAGATCCACTGTTCTACTGCTAGCTCCTTCCATAAGGAACTTTGCTTCTAAGAACTCACCCTTTCTGGCAACAAACACCTTTTGTTCCAGTGGATCATAGAAATAATATCCCATAGAATCTCTAGGATATCCAATAAAGATACACTTGGTGGATCGGACTTCCAATTTGTTTGGGGTGGGAGTCTTAACATAAGCCTCACATCCCCAAACCCTTAAGTATGATAGGGATGGAACTCTTCCATGCCATATCTCAAAAGGTGTCCTTTCCACCTTTTTGGTTGGGGCCATATTTAAAATACGGGCCGTAGAGAGCAAAGCGAAACCCCAAAATGATAGAGGTAATGTGCTTCTAGCCATCATAGATCGGACCATATCCAATAAGGTTCGATTCCTCCTCTCAGACACACCATTATGTTGTGGTGTTCCAGGTGGAGTGAGTTGTGAGACAATCCCACAACTCCTAAGATGATCTTGAAAAACATCACTTAGGTATTCACCTCCTCTATCGGTACGGAGAACTTTAATTGACTTGTTGAGTTGATTTTCAACTTCATTCTTGAAGATTTTGAACATTTCAAAAGCTTCATCTTTGTGCCTTAATAAGTACACATACCCATAGCGACTATAATCGTCGGTAAAGGTAATGAAGTATTTTTCACCATTCCTAGTCATTGGCTTAAAAGGACCACATACATCCGAATGTATGATTCCTAATAAATCTTTTGCCCTTTCGGTAGTTCCACTAAAGGGTGCCTTAGTCATCTTACCTTGTAAACAAGATTCACAAACATCAAACGAATCACATTCATTTGTTTTTAAAAGACCATTCTTTTGAAGTGTTTGTAAACGTTTCTTGTTTATATGACCAAGAAGACAATGCCAAAGATAGGTATCACTCAAGTCCAACTTGAGTTTCTTGGTGTTTGTTTGGTACAATGAACTATTTAAAGTATTTTCATGAACCAATTCATAAATACCATTAATTGGTATAGCTTTAAAATAGAACATACCATTTAAAGAAACATGAATATCATTTTCAATAAAAGATAATACATAATCATAATGTCTTAATTGAGATACAGAAATAATGTTCCTAGTCAAACTAGGAGCATACAAAACATTCTTCAAAATAACTTCCAAGCCACTTGGAAGTCTTAGGATGTAGTCCCCACGAGCTTCAACTAAGACTTTAGTTCCATTGCCCATGAAGAGGCTAACATCCCCTTTCTTGAAGTCCCTACTTCTTGTGAACCCCTGCAACAAATTGCAAATATGAGTTCCACATCCGGTATCCAATACCCATGTGTTTGAAGATGTAACATTAAGATCAATATGTATCATGTATATTGTACCTGAGGTCTGCCCGGCATCCCTCTTTGCTTTCAACTCTTGGAGATGGACAGGACAATTCCTTGCCCAATGTCCTATCTCCCCACACTTGAAGCATGGGTCATTTGTAGCAACCTTTTGCTTCTTCTCTTGTGGTTTGGGTGGTACCCTTACCACCCCTTTCCCTTTTCCCCACACATGTCCCTTACCCTTGGCAACCTTTGCCTTGGGTGCGGGATGAGGCCTTTTGTTGTTCCCACCTTCATTGATGGTGAGAACGGGTAAAACCCTTTTACCCATGGCCGCCTCGGCCGTTTTGAGCATTGAGTGAAGTTCACCAATGCTTTTGTCCCATGCATTCATGTTGTAGTTCAACACGAATGTCTCGAACTTCTTGGTTAGGCCATTTAGGATCAAATCCGTGGCCAACTCCTTCGAGACGGGGCAATTTAGCCTCTCGAGGCGGTCAATATGACTTTTCATCTTAAGTACATAAGATGAAACTGATTGGTTGTCGTCCATACGACATGCATGGAGCGCTCGAACCGTTTCGAACCGCTCAACCCTTGCTTGCTGTTGGAACGTTTCCTTCAGCTGGGTTATCATGTCGTAAGCTCCGTGATGTTCATACTCCTTTTGGAGATCCGGAGTCATGCTCGCTAGCATGAGACAAGACACTTGGACGGAGTCCTCAGTGTATTTCAGCCAATCGTTAAAGGCCTCCTCATCATCCTCGTTAGGTTGATCGGGGATAGGGTCGTCTAAAACATATGATCTTCTCTCTTGCTTGAGAACAATTCTCAAGTTTCGATACCAATCAATAAAGTTGTTATGATTTAGACGTTCCTTTTGGAGGATCGCTCGTAGTGATTGGTTTGACGCGGACGAGTTATCGTGATTTTCATTATTGGTGGCCATCTACAAAATTTAACAAAGATCAATTTTAGTATTTTCGATATTGCTAATTTTAATATTTAATGCCTTTTAAGGTCTTTTCATATTAAAATCTAGAACCCAACATTACATTTAAATCGTGGTTAGGTGACCTTTATCCCACGTTTTAAATTCATAAGGTGGTCAACGTTTGACGATTGCAACCATTTGCAACTTCTAGAAATATGGGATCGACTTAAAACATCATATGTAAAGTCGGCATGTTAATCCCATCAACACCATTTGGAAACCACATCGTAGGTGATCCATTTGACATGATTTGCAAATCAAGACACCCTACTTACACCCACGTGTGAGTTTGCCAAAACAAGTGGTTAGGTGACCTTTATCCCACAAATAAGGCATTCTCACCTCAAGTCACAAGTTCCCTCAAAATGGTTAGGTGACCTTTATCCCATTAAGAGTTCCCAAGTGACTCAAGTGTTGTGTAAAAGGACGGTGTTGATCTTGTTTGGAAAAAAGTTTTAGAGGTTTCAAAATACAAGTTTATAAAACTCTATGTACTTGTATTTGCATGCTTTCAAATACAAGGTACCTTATGGTCCTTTGATTAAAACCAATTTTAATCATTAAAATCATTAAACCATTTTAATAACTTTTATTTGCCTTTAAGAACCATCAATTTTCAGATTGTTATGTTTATTAATTAGTTTGTTATGCATGTCAAAACATCAACCAAACAATCAAACAATAAACAATCAACCAAGCATAAAACATAAACAACCATATATGCATAACCATAGCTACTATTGTGACCACACTTGTTTGCCATCACAAGTGTGGTCATTTGGTCTTTCTTAAGGGTTGAATGAAACACAAAATTTAAAGTCTTTATAGACCCCACTTGAACTTGCATCCATATGCTCCAAGTCTTTCTCTTTGTGTCTTCCTCTTGTGCTTCCTTCTAGTGCATCTCCATATACAAAATTTATATCCTAATACAAATTTTCTAATAAAGGAATTGCACTTAATCTATCTATTACATTTCAAATGAATGAATAAATAAATTACATCTCAAAGAAAAACACAAAAGAATAATATTACAACCCAAATGTAAAACAACCAAAAAAAAAAACATCCATTCCAAACCAAATCAACAAAGGGTCATGGCTAGGTTATGCACATAATCAACATCCAACATATCATTAAAAATAAAGTGATGAATCCCCACAAAACCCATGAATTTTCAGCCAACATAAACTGAAAATTTTGGGTTTAGATGTTGTCCAAACAACACAACAAAACAACATTTGTATATATCTTTCAAGATTTAACTATAAGCATGTATAATATGACCTTGAAAGATGGGATTCAACAAAACAGAAAAAAGACAGCCCCAAACCGGTTTATATCCATCCTTTAAAACCAATTTTAAAGAACAAAACTAGCAAGACATCCACATAACCGGCTCTTGATGCCATTGTAGGGTTTGCAAGAACATGAAACGAAGTTTAACCATTTAAACTTTTCATAAAACGCAGCGGATATATATATAACTTTAAACACTTTTAAAGCTGAAAAACCATGTTCTTAGATGTCCATATAAGTGTAAGAAGCAAACCCATTAACCAAGGATCATTTATGTGAATAATCAAGCTAAGAACATAAAGAAACGTACATAAAATCACAGCCACATAGAGCTGTGAATACATCTACCTTTCTGCAGAAAAATCGACCAAAGAAAAGGGGTTGGGAATGCTTGTGAATCCGGCCAAGAGTCCAAAGAAGGCCTCCTCAAGCTTGTATACCCCAAGCTTATGTTCAAACACCCTTCTTGTTAGGGAGAACACCACAAATCAGCTCACAAAGTCTTCCCTTTTCAGCATAATTTCCGAAAATTTTGAGAGAGAAAGAGAGAGAGAGCTGAATGCAATGAATGGAATAATGGTTGTGTGTGTGTCTAGTTAAGCCCTTTGTATTTTCAAGGACACAAAGGTCCAATGACAATGCAAGAGGGGGGCGGCCACCTTTATTCAAAATGAGAGTTCCCTCTCAATTTTATAACACAATAAAAATGTTAACTAGCCACTTAACTAGATATATTATCTATACAACTAACCCATTTAATTGTATAATATATATATACTACCATTATTAATTTGTAATGTTATTCAACTAATTTAAATAGCATTACAAATAATATTATTGAACAAAATATCCTAATAAATTGTCCATCTCATTTGCAACTTGTTTAGAAAACCCATTTTTTAAATTGGTGTTAATATTCAATTATATCATGTAATTGAATATTAATAGGTGTTTGTTAAGCTTGTTGTTGGGTATAACCCGACTTGGATCATAACGTACTAACCACATCAATATTCTAAGTGTCTTGGGCACACACAGAATCTTACAGTTATTACCTAGAATGACCGTGTTACTATTTGAATCTTATAGCGTGTTAGAGAATGGCTGGTGGTAGATCTTTGAAGGCTTTACGTGGTGGAGGTCGTGGAGGTTGTGGTGCTGGACCACGGGTCACAAGAGGTAAAGCTAAGGTTGGTGAGACGGCTCATGAAGAACCCGAGACCCCTCATCCAGAGGTTGGGATCATAGTGAGGGCCTTAATGAAGGAGGCTGTAGTGGAGGACGCCCATCAGGTCATGCAGACGATCCTACCGTCTGTGGTGACCGAAGTGATCAAAGCTTTGCGAGAAGGTGAGAGGAGGGAGAGGAATAGGTCCTCGGGAGAGAGGGATCAATCGGAGACTGAGATGGTGGTCTCTAGTGACGAGGAGGAGTAGAAAAAGCATGTGCATGAGGCAGCACGAGACAGTAACTATGGGGCATTTCAAAGATACAAGCCCCCGACTTTTTATGGAAATGGCATTCCTGCAGCTGCTCACCGGTGGGTGAGAGAGATGGAGGCTGTTCTTGATATCAGCGAGTGCTAGAAAGATCAAAAGGTGAAGTTTGCCACTCATTCATTTATGGACTCGGCTCTGTGTAGGTGGGACAATATCATACAAGCCGAGGGTAGTAGCACAATTGGAAGGATGAGGTGGGCAGAGCTGAAGAAGTTGGTGATTGAGGAGTTTTGTCCTTATAGGGAGTTGGATAAGGTGGAGAGAGAGTTGGATAAGGTGGAGAGGGAGTTCCTGCAGCTGGAGGCGGAAACCATGACACATCAGCAGTACACCACCAAATTTAATGAAATGGCAGCTGGTGGCGGATCAGGTGACACCTTTGTCACGAAAGATCAAGAGGTATATTCAGGGTTTGCCGGCGGACATCCGTAGGAACATGATCGGCGCCCGGCTAGGCACTTTCAGGTTGGTGGTTGATTTGGCGGGAAGACTGTATGATGAAAGGGAGGTAGTGGTGGGTGAGGACAGCAAGAAAGGTGGTGGTGACCGGAACTGGAACAGGAAGCGATTTGGACGGGGTGGTGTTCCGGTAAAAAACAAGAGTGCACGGGTGGATGATCGGCGTGTGGTCACATCCGGTGCGGGGTCGAAGAGGTGTGGCAAGTGTGGGAATGAGCATACTGGAAAGTGTAGGTGGGGATCGAACGTGTGTTTCAAGTGTGGGAAGCCTGGCCACATGGCAAGAGAATGTAAGGTGGCGAGGTGTTTTAACTGTGGTGGAGAGGGCCACATGAGCAGGGACTGTAGGAAGCCAAGGGCTAAAATTTCTAGGGAAGCGAAGAAGGCAGGAGGTGAAGGGCAGAAAGCTAGCGCAAGAGCATTCACGATGACCCAAGAGGAGGCTAGGATGGACCCCGATGTTGTTTCAGGTACGTTTCTAGTCAACCAAACTCTTGCCTCCGTGTTATTTGTTTCTGGTGCTAGTAAGAGTTTTATTTCTATTGCCTTTTATGCTAAGTTGCCCATTAGGATTACAAGTATTGATGAGCCATTCGATGTAGAAACTGCCATAGGTAAGTCTACTAGGATTTCTGAGATGCTAGAAGGTTGTGACGTAGAATTAAAAGGCCATAAGTTTCCTGTTAGACCATTCCTGATGACCTTAGGCGGTTTCAATGTAGTCCTAGAAATGGATTGGTTGGCGGACTACGAGGCAAACATTGTGTGTCGCAAGAAGATGATTCGACTGACACCGCCTGGCGGGAGTTCGGTGACGATTTACGGTGATCAAGTCAATACGATTCCGAAGGGGATTTCTATGGCGGTGGCGGGAAAGTGCATGAGGCGTGGATGTAGTGCCTACCTGGCCTACATGAAGGATGTAGATATGCCAACACCACAATTTTCTGATGTACCAGTTGTGTGTGAGTTTAACGACGTGTTCCCAGAAGATTTACTAGGTGTGCCACCAGACCATGAGATAGAGTTCAGATTGACTTGATACCCGGTGCCCAAGCTGTTGCTAAGGCATTGTATCGTTTAGCTCCTTCTGAGATGAAGGAATTGATGGAGCAACTGCAAAAGTTGCTCGATAAGGGGTTCATTAGGCCGAGTATCTCTCCATGGGGTGCTCCGGTCTTATTCGTGAAGAAGAAGGATGATAGTATGAGGATATGTTTTTTACTACCGTGAGTTGAACAAGTTGACACTAAACAATTGGTATCCATTACCGAGGATTGATGACTTGTTTGATCAACTCCAAGGTGCCAGTTGGTTTTCTAGAATAGATCTCTTATCTGGTTACCATTAGTTGAAGGTGAAGGAGCAAGATATTCCTAAATTAGCTTTTCGTACGCGTTATGGACACTACGAGTTTCTCGTTATGTCTTTTGGTTTAACCAACGTGCCAGCTGCTTTTATGGATTCAATGAATCGAGTGTGTCGGCCAATGTTGGATAAATCAGTGATTATGTTTATCGATGATATCCTAATTTATTCAAAGAGCGAGGAGGAGCATGCCGGTCACATTCGCGAGGTATTGGAGACGCTTAGAAGGGAGAAGTTGTATGCCAAGTTCTTTAAACGTGCGTTCTGGTTGCGAGATGTTCAGTTTTTGGGTCACGTGGTGAATCCCGAAGGGGTTATGGTGGACCCGCCAAAAGTAAGAGCCATAATGCAATGGAAGTCTCCAAAGACGCCATCCGAGATTCGTAGTTTCTTAGTATTGGCAGGATATTATAGGAGATTCATTCAAGACTTCTCTAAGATAGCTTTCCCGTTGACCGAATTGACACGTAAAGATGTGAAGTTTGTATGGGGTCAAGAACAAGAGAAGGCCTTTGATGAATCGAAGGCAAGGTTGACACAAGCTCCGGTCTTATCACTATCTGAAGGGAGCGATGACTTGGTAGTTTACTCTGATGCTTCTTACTCCGGTCTTATCACTATCTGAAGGGAGCGATGACTTGGTAGTTTACTCTGATGCTTCTTATTCAGGATTGGGTTGTGTGTTGAAGCAACGAGGGAAGGTTATAGCCTATGCATCTCGACAGTTGAAGATTCATGAGATTAATTACCCTACTCATGACCTGGAGCTAGCAGCTGTAGTCTTTGCGTTAAAGATTTGGAGGCACTACCTGTACGGGACAAAGTGCCCCATTTTCACTGACCATAAGAGCTTGAAGTACTTCTTTGAGCAGAAGGATTTGAACATGAGGCGGAGGCGATGGTTGGAGCTTATAAAAGACTATGATTGTGAAATCCATTACCATCTGGCCAAAGCCAACGTAGTGGAGGATTCCCTTAGCCGAAAGGAGAGGCCTCAACCAATTCGGGTGAAGGCTTACCAATTGATTTTGACCACCGATATGATGAAACAGGTCAAGAAGTTTCACGACGAGGCGTTGAAGGAAGATCGTCTTAACACCGAAAGGATGAGAGGTTTAGTCGCGGAGTTGGGTGAAAACAATCTTGGTGTTAGAACCCGATTAAAGAGAATGTGGATTCCTTGTTATGGAGATCTGTGTGGAAGGATCATGGACGAAGCTCATAAGACTCGGTACTCCGTTCATCCTGGTGCTACGAGAATGTATCAAGACATGAAGAAAGATTATTGGTGGTCGGGTATGAAACGTGACGTAGTGGAGTATGTTAGTAAGTGCCTAACTTGTTCACAAGTGAAGGCGGAGCATCAGAAGCCATACGGGAAGATCCAACCTTTGGATATACCCGAGTGGAAGTGGGAACATAGCACCATGGACTTTATTACGAAGCTACCGCATACCACGAAAGGGTATGATGCCATATGGGTGATAGTTGATAGTTTGACGAAGAGTGCTCACTTCCTACCGATCCAAGAGAGGTATTCCTCTGAGAGACTCGCGGATCTATTCCTCAACGATATTGTAGCTCGTCATGGTGTACAGGTGTCTATTGTGTGTGATCATGACACTCGGTTTACATCCAAGTTTTGGAAGAAATTCCACGATGCTATGGGGACGAGATTACATATCAGCACAACTTATCACTCAAACAGATGGTCAATCGGAGAGGACTATTCAAACGCTTGAAGATATGCTTCGGGCATGCGTTATTGATTTTGGGGGAAGTTGGGATGACCACTTACCATTAGCCGAGTTCTCATATAACAATATTTAACATTCCAGCATTGGTATGCCTCCTTATGAGATGGTATACGGTAGGAGATGTAGAACACCCGCTTGTTAGGGTGATATTGGCCATAAAGAGTTAGGGAGCGTCGAGGTGATCGAGGCTACGACTGAGAAACTTGAAAAGATCAAAGCATTTATGAAGGCGAACAAGGATAAGCAAAAGTCGTATGCCGATGAAAGGCATAAACCAATGGAGTTCCAGGTGGGTGACAGGGTTATGTTGAAAGTCTCACCTTGGAAGGGCATCATTCGGTTTAGAAAGCGGGGCAAGTTGAGCCCAAGGTATATAGGGCCTTTCCGAATCATGGCTCGAGTAGAAAGAGGTGGCCTTTAGGTTGGAGTTGCCCAGTGAATTAAGTGGAATTCATCCGACATTCCATGTATCTCACTTGAGAAAGTGCTTAGCCGACGAAGATATGGTCGTACCACTAGAAGACATCGAAGTGGATGAACGGCTCAATTATGTGGAGCAAGCAGTGGTGATCATCGATCGCAAGGAGAAGAGGCTAAGGAATAAAGTGGTTCCCCTTGTGCGAGTACAGTGGAAGCACAAGAAGGGATTTGAGTCTATGTGGGAAACTGAAGAAGAGATGAGACAACATTACGGACATCTATTAGAGGAATAACAGGTTTCGAGGACGAAACCCAAATAAGGGAGGTGGACTTGTAATGCCCAGAATACAATAAAGCGAGCCAATTAATAATACTGGCTATTCGGGGTTATTTAATGAAAATAAGTGGGAAGTGAATTAAGGACCGAGTTAATCTTACGGGTTGCGTGTTGGGCGAGTTGGAAGTCCCGGGAACACCCTATATATATAAACGAACCAGTCAGAGCCACACTCATTTGCAACTCAACACCTAACTTCTAGAGAGAGTGTGTAAAGAGAGAAGTGGAGAGAAAGTGGTGATTCAAGGCTCGGTTGATCAAAGAGATTGAAGATCGGTGTTTGTGGACATCCAATCAACAAGAAAAGACCAAGAATCTAGGTAAGAAACACCATCTAATCGTCTCTTTAGATTAAACCTGGATTCTAGGGTTTGGGTTTTTTGAAAGTGTCAAAGAATCATTCAAAACTCACATTTTAATTTAAGAAAACATATAAAAAGCTTAGATATAAGTTCATGGATGAAAAACTAAGGTTTGGATGTAAACAGTTGAAGTTTTGGGTAAAAACGAGTTGGATCGTCATTTTTATTCGTTCAAAGAAATTGTCAGTTCGTCCAGAGAAACTGTCAATTCTTCCTGCGAAAGTGTGGATCATCCAGCGAAACTATAGTTTTGTTGGTAATTTCGCAACCATGCATACCAACAAAAGTTGGGCGAAAATGCCACGCGAAACTAGCAGCGAAACTAGCAGCGAATCTGCTGATCTTGCAGCGAAATTAGCAGAGAAATTAGGTAGTAGTTAATCCCTTTGGGTGTTGACCTATCTGTGACATCAAGCCTGAAATTAGCTCAGGATGAAGGAAAGAGATGGATAGAAGAGTACTAGGGATGATTTCCAAACCAACACCTCAACCTCAACCTCAACCACAACCACGACCTCAACCTGAACCAATCTCTTTCCCTTTCCCCATCAAAACCGAGCCAACCACTGAGTCATAGACTCCGGAACCCACACCATCAACCATACCCTTCTCCTCACACATTCAATCACAACAACCACCTCAACTACCCATCCTGAAACCCAAAACACTCCCTAGAACCCAAATATCCTCAACTACCCATCCTCTCAGCCTTCCAAATCTCTCTCCTTAGAAGAATTCAAGGAGATCAAGATGAAGCTCATCAAATGTACTACTTTTAGCAATATCTCTTGTGAGGAGGGGTCAGTCAAGCTAACCTATGTTGATGGCTCCTCACGTTCCCTCACTAGAGAACAATTCCTTGATATGCCAAGAGGAACAATGGACCATGCTGTTAAACTCTTTCGCCTCAACTCTGACTCGCTAAATGAAAAAGAGAAGAAGCTAAGAAGAAGGCTCGTGACTCTACTGGATACGAAGAAAGGGGACAAGATACCTAGTCAGCCCCTTGTGTCTAGAAAGAAAATAATCCAGTGGAGGTTCGAAGACTCTTCTCATAACTTTGTTGTGGAAAAAGAGCCTGGTGAGATAAACAAGCTGCATGCCTCCTCTCTGCTACACTTAAGCAGAGTTGATATTGCTGAGTTAGCAGAGAAACCATTCTCCAATCCCTCTAAATCTGAGATAGCTTCTCACATTAGAAATCAACTGAGGAGTCTTCAATTGGCTGAGCTAACCGCAAGGACCAAGATTGAAGAAGAGTTGAAACTGAAAGAAAAAGATGGAAAGGAAGGATCAAGATCCAAAAGCAAAGCCTTTCTTCAAATGGTTGAAGATCCTGAACTGGAGTCTATAGTTAGATGGGAGTATGAGTACAACTCCCGTCAACTAACTCTCTTCAGAGGACCACAACAGAGGGTACATATCATTCAAAGTGACAGACTGGATCTCCTGTCCACGAATGATTTGTACAAACTTCTCAGCACCACATCTGGGAAACAAAGAGACAAATGAATATCTTCTCTCCCTGGTGCTGAAAGTTTTGAAAAGTAGAAACAACTGAGATTTTGGTAGCATAAGCCTACGGGGAGTTTGTTGGATCAAGTAAGGCTGGTGCAACCAAAAGAAACACTTAGAAAATTTTTGGTGCAACTGATGAAGAACTTTTGAAGGCAAATGCTAAGCTTCCAAAGGTCAAGTCTGAAAGAGCTTTCGAAGAGGAACTTAAACTTTTGAAGAAAAAGTCTTCCTTCTTCCAAAGTTCAACACTTAGAAGAAATCAAGAGAATGACTTCCAAAGTATGAAGGTCTGAAGAATGTATCAAGCCTCGAAAGAAGTACCCTCTGAAGTATAAGTGGCTTCGGAAGAACTTGTTCTTCTGAAGCCAATTAACCTTCGGAAGAACCTACTATGAACCAGTGGACATAAGTATGGTCCTTAATGGACACTGCACTGCAAATCTCTGATATACTGCATAGTGCTTTCCTACGCCCATGTAGTTGACCATACTTGATTTCACTGTTCATTCCTTATTAGTTAGTACAGTTACCAACTTTAGTTGGTGATAAAAGGTAAGTCATGGACATGTCATGACTACCAAATCTTAGATAATATTTTATCTAAGATACCTTATCTTTAACAATGTAGTATTTCCTTTAGTCATAGGTTTCCAACTGGTATCAAAGTATATCCAGCTGTAGGTAGTAGTATATATAGTTTCTCATTGTAATTCGTGTAATATGCTTGTAAGAGTCTTGTAATACTTGAGTTGAGAAGTAATTTATACAAGTATCTTGAAAAATTTATATTCTCGTGTTCTGTTTACTTAGTATATTATTATCAACTCTGTAAGGATACTGCATCATCAAACAAAGTGTGATCTAAGTGAGTTTCAGAGTTCATATATGTGTTGAGTGACAAAAACCGATCCTGCAGAAGTTTTCTCAAAACTTCCGAACACAAATTACCTTCGAAATATTTTCGACTTCCAAGAAAACTACATGTTGGGCATTTTTTCAGAGGTGGAACTGACATCCGGATTTCAAAGTAAATCCTTTTGCATTAACTTTGTCTCAAATCTTGTTCATATAAATATACCTTCAATGGTTCCCCCTCTTTCACTTTCGTCTTCATCTACAAAAGTTCGTAACCTAAATTTTTCACCCACTAACCGTGTGTTCTTACCTTTCTTCACTTTGAAGCTACTCTAATATGTGTTAGGACCGTGTACGTACAAAGTACTAACGGATTCTGCGTGAACCATATCAAATAGTGTGGAATCCTATTTGATTGGCAATCCAATCAGTGAGAACGATAACCCGATCGATATAACAATGAACTAAACGTTAAGAATGAGTAGGAATCGATCACGATCGAACTATGAAGTTGGATTAGCTGTTTAGGACGCTCTGGACGGCTAGATTTATTAATATTTGAAATCTCTCTCAAAGTGTTTTGTTTTTCCACGAATTAAGTGGTATTTATAGGTTTGTAGTTTTCATTCGTACGACTGAACCATTATCATGGTTCAGTCGAGAGACTGACTCATGCGGTTGATTCATACGCACGAATGAAGGTCCAGTCGTGCGTCTGAGTCAATCTTATGTCTCAATCATACGACTGAATCAGTCTTCTGGTTCAGTCATGCGACTGGTCCATAAGCATGTTATATTCATGCGTATGGTCCATAAGTATGGTCCATTAGCATGAATAATCACTCGCCTAAGTTGAAAACATCCTCAAACCTATATATGATGTTTATATATTAATAATATGAAATATTCAAAGACAATTAAACATCAAGACATATAACATATTTCAATTCATCATCATATTACACATATGTAAGACATGAAAGGCTTTTACTTTTAAGTACATAAACTAGGAACATCATGTATCTACAAACTCCCCCTTGGACCTAGTTTACCCTATTGTCTAATATTCTTCACATGCTCTTGAAATTTCTTGTACTTCTCCTCTCTGTGACTCCTGCGTGTATCTCGAATGCAAAGCAGAGTCGTATAACATGTTGAAACTGTACATCTTGTACAATATCTTGCTTGTCGTAGGACAGTGGCCACTTGTATAGAGTGTAGACATCTTCAGCAGACAAGTTGGTAAGCCACATTGGGTCAAATACCGTGATAGTCTCAATCTTTCCATCTTTTTTCAACACTATGACCGCTTCTCCCGTCTTTCAATCATAATACCACCATTTGAAGTGTGGAGTGAAGTCCTGAGGCATCTCCCTTAGAGGAAGCTTAGATATTGTGTGGGGGGGACTCCACTTCAGCACTACCTTATGTCTTCCAAAGATAGGATCAACTTCAGACTTATGAATAAAACGTTTAGGTTGTTAAGGCTTAAAGTTGACCCATCTGGTGTGGTATTCTTTCTCCAGAGCTGTCTCAAACCATCCCGACATCTTCCTCGGGTTGGCATACAAAAGGTCTAAATTTGCCAATCTATTATGCTCAAAACCAGGAAGAGTCTTCAGATCATGTGGATATTTGAAGTACTCAATCCCCTTTTACAGCATAAACATTTAAGTATTCAAAATAAGCCCACGCGATGATTTTGCCAGACACTTTCTGATGTTTCTTGACTCTGTACAGTTTGGTGTAGGCATTTTTCTTTGGAGGTGCGCGCTGGGCTTTCATTTCAGCAAAACAAGCTGCCTATTGAGCTTTCTTTAAATCAACATTAACATCAGAAGCTTGGGCTTTACTTTCATCTTTCTCCTTTTCTTTCTCTATCTCGTCCAGCTTATCAAAGGTATCACTGCCAAAAGTTTCACCCAAGTTGGAGATAACGTTGCCTTTAGGGTCAGTGTACTCGTGATAGTGGTCAGCTGTGAAATCTTCAATCTCTACTTTATCCACATCTTGTAGCTCCTCATCACTTAAGACATCAACTTCTGGAGCATCTTTAACAATTTCATCTGGATTTAATCTATACATATCAACCAGCTGCTCATCTGTCAGATAATGGATGATCTTTCCTTCTTCAGAGGTATAGCTAGCAGACCTTCTTACAATCCCTTGCAAATCAAGAATCATAGTGAGCTGAGTCTTGACTTGCTGAAGGGGTATAACATCCTAGTCATCTAGCTGTTGAGCTTCATCTTTTTGATTAAACATTCAACACATCACACATAAATCATTAATCAAGACATTTAAACATAAATAATCATTAGTTACATTAACGTAATACACAATTCAAGTACAAAAGTTTCAAATACATAAACATCTAATCATTACTTTTGACTTGATCAGTTGCCTCTTCAGCTTGAGGAGCTGAGGACGAGGCTCTTTGATCCTGATTTCGCTTGGTGCGCCTCTCCTTTGCTGATGGATTTGAGGCTGATGCAGATGCATCACCTTCTTGATCATCCTCATCACCTTCTTTTCCCTTTTCTACTTCCTCCCGCTTCCTCCTCATCCTCATCTTCTTCTGATTCATCATTAGACGAATTGTCATCATCATCTTCATCATCTCCACCATCATCACCATCACCTTTGATCTTTAAGGGCTCACCCTTAGATCCCTTCAGCCTTAGCATAATCTTCTTGTTCTTTTTCTCCAGTCCTTCAATCCTTTTCACCGATGCCATCATTAACTCGTTTTGACTCTTTAGTGCATGGTGAGCTCGGCCTAAACCTCTCTCATAAAGTGCATTCTTCTCACTAAGCTGAGCTATTTTCTTGGCTTGGGCTGCATTTACCGCCATCAGCTGGTTTATCTGAGTAGCTCTCAGATCATCAGTTGCGATCAGCTTTAGCACAATGCGGTTTTGGCATGCTAGCTGTTCCTCTAACCCGATAGTGGGTAGAGTGGAGCCATGTGTGATTTGGGATTGGGTGGATGTACCGGCTTGGTGAGTTGTCACACCCTGACCGACGGCGGAATCATCGGGGCGGATGAATGGGAGACGATTGCTCATAGCACATGGAACTAAATAAGTTGTAATAATATTAAATATCATTTATCATTGAACATTACAAGACAAATAAGTCCATACAATACAAGAACTTCAAACAAAGAAATAACATATTTAGTTAAACTAGGTCCAAGTCTTATATGAGCACAACAAGATCTTCAAGCATCAAACCTGAAACATGTTAAATATAAAAGGTCAACAATAAAGTTAGTGAGTTCCCATGGTTTAAACATACGCATATATGTATATATATTAAGGGTTACAAGTAGCAATTCATGTCCATGGTTACAAGTTAGCAAGCTTATAGAACACATACAGTTACAACCAAACCTCGACTTGATTAAAAGTATATAAGATTGGCTAAGTGTATTTGGTTCCCATGATGAACAAGCATACGTCATTACGAGTCGGCAATACATCGACTTTAGCACCAAATAGGCTTGTCAGGCCCAAAGATCTAAGACGTCGCCAGGCTAGCAATAGTTAATGATTGTAAACAAAATATGTATCTCATATAAGAGTTACAATAACACAAATAACCATGACAAAAAGTAAAAATGAATTGCATGTGCATTTACAAGTATCAAGAAGTTTACAAGTGTAAGTTTATAAGGTTAACATGTTTCACCCCAAAAGGTGTGAAATAAAGTAAAAAGGGGCATGGAGAACTCACATGGAAAACTCACAATAATAGTGATGGTTGTAGAGTACATAAGAAAGCTTGGATGTTCAAGAGTCAAAGGTGATGTCCTAAATGGTAAAAAGAAACAATAACTTGAGGTCGAAATTCATTACAAGAAGTTAAGACGCTTAGGGAATGCTAAAAAGCGAAAGGTAGATTGAAAAAGGATTATTGCATCAATTTTAGATTCTAGACAGAATATTTGGTATGTGTTTGAACAGGTTTTAAAAATAGCAAACAGTTTCATAAAATTATAAAAATTTATACTTGACTAGTTCAAAGTCTCCCGGACAACTTTCATTCAGAAACATTTTTATGAAAAGGTCTTTAAATAGGCCAAACAAGCATCACAAGACAGAAGGTGCAGAAATGCGCACTTATCTTGTGAATGCTATTTTTGAGTCGTCCGATTGAGTTTGAAGACGTATAAACTGTCGTTGAAAATGTAATTAAATGAACTTAACATTGGAGTCTGAGTTTACCCAAATTTAGTTTTTTATGATCAAGTTATGGTCGGTTGAAGTAAGACTATATTCTGCCAGAATTGTAGTTAGGCACTTATGTGCACTTTTAAAATTGTTAATACATGAAACGGGTTAGAACAATTTATCATGTCAAAATATGATATATTAGTCTTCTTTTGAGTTATAAAAATATTCTAAGACTTTGGCATAGCCATCATTTAGAACAATAATCTTGCAGAATAACCAAATGTGACGGCATAGCCGTCCATATGCAAACGGGATTCTTTGTTTATGTTAGTGTGTTGTTAGTTTAATTTAGGAATGTTAGTGATTATTATAAGATTAGTGATTATTATAAGATTAGTGAATATTAAAATTCTAATGATCAAATGATAATTATTAAAATAAAAAGAGATTTGGTAGAAGAAAGAATAATAGTAAGAACATAAAGTCATAAGAACAATTGGATGTTAGGATGATTAAAATATATAATATAAAAACAATAAACGATTACCTTAGTATTAAAAATTCTTGAAATTTCTTGTAAAATAAAATTCTTCAAATTCATCATAACCAATGGATGAAAGAAAGATATGAGAGTGAGGTTTTTAGAGAATGAGCAAATGAAAAGTGAGGCCTAAGCCTTGCTTTTATACTTGAGGTTAGGAGGAGGTTATGAATGGTGTTAATGGTAATTTATAAGTCTTTTAAAAGGGGGTTATGATTGGAATTTGAAATAAATATAAAATTAAATAATTTAAATAAATAAAAGAATAATTATAATTTAAAATTTAAATTCTTGAAGACTCTAATTTTAACAACTTTTTTTATAAAATATTTATAGACTTTATAAAACCAATTTGAATAATCAATCAAATTATTTATTTGTTAATATTTATAACTTTTATAAAACTTATAAACTTTATAATTTGATTATTTATTTTCAGTATTTAAAAATTCATAACTACTAATAAAACTTTATATAAGTTTATTAAAATTTATTTTATAACTTTATAAGTTGTAATAAGTCTTTTCCATTTAGTTATTTTTTTATAACATGATTAATAAACTTTATAATTTTATGAAAAAGAATTATTTATCAATCAATAAGTTGATTACATATTTAATGTATTTGATCCATTTATTAAGTAAATTAATAATGGAAGCTAAAATGAGTTCGGATTTGGGTTTTAACTTGGAAAAATGGCGGATGTTACAGTCTCCCCTACTTTAAAAAATTTCGTCCTGAAATTTAATCACAAGGGCTAATTTCAAGGAGACGAGAAAACTTGGATTTCATTTCACGTTCACAAGGGAACTCTTGGAGGCGTTTAAATTCAACAAATTTAATTATGATATTTTGCTATGCTTAAGTTTGTTCAATTTCATGATTCATGATTTCATGCGTTTCTTGGCAAAGGGTACAAGATCATTAGTTTAGAATTTTAATTGATAAACTTTTATATTCCATATGGTTCAAGACGATTAAGAATGTTTTATCACAAATACAGCACCAAGTTTTAGATCGATACGTAACTCGACTTAACGAACATGAGAAATAAGTTAAAGATATTTTTGGATGGGTTATAAATTTCATAAGAGCTTCTCAAACAAATAAATTTAACAAGGTTCTTAGATGGTCAATTCTTGTTTACTATTTCGTTGAGGTTTTCAAAGTTTCATTAGTTTAACGTTGATACGAGAATCGTTTTTGTTAAGATTAAAGATTCAATTTAGAAGGAGAGCATCATTGTAATAGGTTTTCAGAATAAGTGCGGTTTTGAGGGGAAGGCGTTCGGAAAGATTATTAAAAGTCTTTACGAGAATTGGGTAATGATTTTTAAGATTCAAAAAGACAAGATCAAAGATAAGGCGATTTAGAATAACAAGGAGTTTCGAGTGTAACGTTTGATTACAAACCAAAGCATTACATTGACTTATCAAAGTATTAGGTCAACTACAACCTTAATGAAGACATGCGTACCTATAAGCGGACACTCACCCCAAGGGTTCCCAGGTAAGGTAAACGGATCCATCGGTTGATTTGGATTTATATGAATACATTGCCTAGACAGAACACCTCGAGATACAGGTATCCCACTCTTCCAACATTACATGTTTCAAGTTATAGGACTTAGACTTTGACGAGACTTGAAACCACGAATAAAGATTCAAAGCACATTTTGAAAACCATTTGATTTAGGCATATAATGCCTTAGAATATGATTCAAGGTTCGTGTGTGCATTGATAAGATTCAAAGTATAAGGATAAGCACATAAGGCATATAATCACAAAATCAAGTATAAACACATAAGGCACTTAAAATTCTATCTAAGCATATAAAATACATGAGAGGACTCATGTGTAAGGGTACTTAGTTATAGTCTAGGTCATTCCATTTCTAATAACCTAAATCCCTATACCCATGGCTCTGATACCAATCTGTCACACCCCGACCGACGGCGGAATCATCGAGGCGGACGAATGGGAGACGATTGCTCATAGCACATGGAACTAAATAAGTTGTAATAATATTAACTATCATTTATCATTGAACATTACAAGACAAATAAGTCCATACAATACAAGAACTTCAAACAAAGAAATAACATATTTAGTTAAACTAGGTCCAAGTCTTATATGAGCACAAGAAAATCTTCAAGCATCAAACCTGAAACATGTTAAAAATAAAAGGTCAACTATAAAGTTGGTGAGTTCCCATGGTTTAAACATACGCATATATGTATATATATTAAGGGTTACAAGTAGCAATTCATGTCCATGGTTACAAGTTAGCAAGCTTATAGAACACATACAGTTACAACCAAACCTCGACTTGATTACAAGTATATAAGATTGGCTAAGTGTATTTGGTTCCCATGATGAACAAGCATACGTCATCAGGAGTCGGCAATACATCGACTTTAGCACCAAATAGGCTTGTCAGGGCCAAAGATCTAAGACGTCGCCAGGCTAGCAATAGTTAATGATTGTAAACAAAATATGTATCTCATATAAGGCTTACAATAACACAAATAACCATGACAAAAAGTAAAAATGAATTGCATGTGCATTTACAAGTATCAAGATGTTTACAAGTGTAAGTTTATAACGTTAACATGTTTCACCCCAAAAGGTGTGAAATAAAGTACAAAGGGGCATGGAGAATAACCTTGCAGAACAATAATCTTGCAGAATAACCGAATGCGATGGCATAGCCGTCCATATGCAAACGGGATTCTTTGTTTATGTTAGTGTGTTGTTAGTTTAATTTAGGAATGTTAGTGATTATTATAAGATTAGTGATTATTATAAGATTAGTGATTATTAAAATTCTAATGATCAAATGATAATTATTAAATAAAAAGAGATTTGGTAGAAGAAAGAATAATAGTAAGAACATAAAGTCATGAGAACAATTGGATGTTAGGATGATTAAAATATATAATATAAAAACAATAAAGGATTACCTTAGTATTAAAAATTCTTGAAATTTCTTGTAAAATTAAATTCTTCAAATTCATCATAACCAATGGATGAAAGAAAAATATGAGAGTGAGGTTTTTAGAGAATGGGCAAATGAAAAGTGAGGCCTAAGCCTTGCTTTTATACTTGAGGTTAGGAGGAGGTTATGAATGGTGTTAATGGTAATTTATAAGTCTTTTAAAAGGGAGTTATGATTGGAATTTGAAATAAATATAAAATTAAATAATTTAAATAAATAAAAGAATAATTATAATTTAAAATTTAAATTCTTGAAGACTCTAAGTTTAACAACTTTTTTTATAAAATATTTATTGACTTTATAAAACCAATTTGAATAATCAATCAAATTATTTATTTATTAATATTTATAACTTTTATAAAACTTATAAACTTTATAATTTGATTATTTATTTTCAGTATTTAAAAATTCATAATTACTAATAAAACTTTATATAAGTTTATTAAAATTTATTTTATAACTTTATAAGTTTTAATATGTCTTTTCCATTTAGTTATTTTTTTGTAACATGATTAATAAACTTTATAATTTTATGAAAAAGAATTATTTATCAATCAATAAGTTGATTACATATTTAATGTATTTGATCCATTTATTAAGTAAATTAATAATGGAAGCTTAAAATAAGTTCGGGTTTGGGTTTTAACTTGAAAAAATGGCGGATGTTACATGAGTGGTGGTGGACGTGGTGAAGATGGGATGAGGAATAGGAATGGATTGTGGTGGAATTGTGCTGGGTTGTGTGGGTGAGATGGAGGTAGGTGTATAAGCGGTGGAGGGAGTATCAGTGGATGTGGGAGTGAGAGTGGGTGTTATGGTGGTAGTAGCTGTGGTAGTGGTGGTGGGAGCTGTGGTAGTGGTGGTGGCTGTAGTGATTAGGGTGATCCTTTGCCTCTTGCTCTTTTTGCAGTGGGGTTGGGCCATCCTCTTCTTCCTTAAGCCCTTGGAGATAGAGGTTCCCCCTGCGCTGATTGGCTGGTCTGGTGTGTAAGTAGGATCAGTTAAATCCGTAGCACCACCTTTCGACCCAACTTGGAGTCCACCAACCGCCTCTTTACCTTTCTCGGTGGCCACAACCCTGCTACCGACTGTCCTAACTAGAGGCTCATCGTCAGATTCTTCCTCTTCATCGAGCAGGAAGTCTTGGTGGAAGGCAGCCTTTTTTGTTCCACCAGGTGCATTAGTGGTGTCATGTGGAGATTCAGTGGCCCTCGATTGAGTGGGACCAGTATCTCCATCACCTTGACCATCATCCTGGTCGTCATCATCGTCGTCGTCTTCATCGGTGGGTAGCACAATTGGCTCAACATCAGAATCGCTATCATCGTGACGCCACTTCTTGCGAGAGGGCGCCACATAATCTTCACTGGCCAAATTCCCAAACAATCTCCTGACCGGGGGCTTCACCTGCTTCCCCCGTACACCTTCATCCTCCCAAGTGTGGCGTCATCCATCACCTCTAGACACATTACATCGTCCTTCTCTTTGGGTAGGTGAGGAAGTTTCTCATCAATGATCATCTATAAAAACCTTGGGTACATGCAGAAGCCTTCCTTCCCCTTAGCCTGTATGTTCTCCGTCAAGTATGTGAAGAACATCCACGAGAAACTGAACGAGTGGTTCAGTACCAGTGCAATGAATGCATTCTTTATTTGGTTGCTCATCTCGTCAAATCCTCCACGCCCGGAGGCAATGCACTTGAGGATCACATGTGCCAGGTACTTTAACTACGGGCACATGTTGCTCTTGTTTAGCATGCCGGCATTAATGTCGCCGGCATACTTGATCCTGAAGAAACATCCCCGAAAATACCCTCCGGAAGTCGTCTTCCCCTATGTCAATGTCTTGGCCGAAGATAGAACTTCGGATCCGGTATGGCTCAACTGAGTGATCTACAACAACATTCTCCTAGAGTGCCTGTTGCAGTGAGCGATAAGGTGTGCACGGAGTAGAAATAGCTCTGTAAGTCCTCGATCGCCGAATAAACTCGATGATCCCAATAAACTATGAAGCGTTCCTAGACATTGTGTCGAGGTAAGCACAATTATTGTGCTTAGTGCTCATAGTCCATCCGCCAGCCATGTTGCTGCAACACAAGTAACAAACACGTTAGATCCGTTCACAGAAAGAACACTTGAATTTGAACAGATTGTAACCAACTGGTTCAATCGTACGATTGAACCATACGACTGAGCTCAGTCGTACGATTGAGCCTACAACTAAACTTAGTCGTATGTTATGCCATGCGGTTGAGTCAGTTGTGCGACTAAGTAACCGATTGATTCAATCATGCGATTGAATCGTGCGTCTGGCTCAATTGTGCAACTGAAGTTCATTAGCATGTCCTTTCTCATGAGCACTGTTTGAGTCCAAAATTTTGAATCTTTGTCAAAACAGTCAATTTCATTTAACGTTTGGATTCATTAGATGCGCCTGGACTTGATATAACACTTAATGTTTTTTAAATACACGTTTATGTACATTTAAGTGTTCTATTTTAGGTTTTTAAGTCAAGGTTCTTGTTTTAACATCTTCGGACTGTTTGGTTCGATTAATCTCCTCATTTGACATGGTTTCAGTCTCATAGTACCTGTAGACGGATAGTAATCAGTCAGTAATGCAATATCAGTGGAAGTCACAACGAAAATTTTGAAAAGGGTGCTTAGTAATCGGCGGTTTTTGAAAGAGTTTTTGAGGTCAAGTGTAGGGCTACGACCGACTGAGCCCCTTTTTATACTGTTTAAAATTTCAGTCGTGGGACTATACCCATACGCATGTTTCACGCGTGCGACTGGGGTTCAGTCGTGTGACTGGCTCATACTCCTTCATCCTATCGTATGAGTGGTTCGTCTTATAATCCAATCGCATGATTGTTTCCATACTCATGGTCCAATCGTGTGACTTGTTCATACTTATGGTTCATACGTACGACTGGCTCATACTTATGATTCAATCGTGCAATTGGTTCATATTTATGATTCAATCGTGCGATTGACTCATACTTATGAGTTTGATCTCATACATTTCCATACACTCAGAATCTAACTTGTGATATATAACATTATGACCAACGACCATCTCAGACATGATCCTTCTAATTTGAAAACATTTCATCACCTCTGACGTGATCCTTTTAGTTTGAAACCATTTGATCACCTCAGACGTGATCCTTTTAGTTTGAAAACATTTGATCACCTTAGACGTGATCTATTTAGCTTGTGATTCACAGTGTTTATCTAGTTACATAGTCCGACATCTACGTAAAGCAAATAACTAAAACATAGAAAGAATTTGAAATAACACAAACAAAGAGAGAAAACATAATTTTGTGTTTTGGTTTGAGGTGGATTGAAACCTTTTAAAATCCATTAACCGGTTTTTCCTCCTGAATAGAACATCGTCATGTTATTTTAATCATTTCTGGAGAGATTCATATGGAATCATACAGGTATATCACCAATTATTTGGGAACCTTTTAGGTCTATGAGAATACTAGATTTTTATTTGTTTGAGAGTCAATAGTACTTGTAGGAAATCATACTGTGACAACCGACCTCCAGGTTGTTACCCTAACCCTAGATTACTTGCATCACTATCCATGCTATGAGTGCTAATAATTGAAACTATACAACCCTACTATGAAATTCGAAACAATTCTTGCTATTTGATGTAAATTATGATTTCATGTAATTTTTATTTTTGATTTTTAACCAATTTAGGTTCCTACTTTTTTTTAAAGATTTGTGTTCCGGGAATGTCAACTAGTCACCCTTACAAAAATAAACTCAAGAGAAGGCAATTAAAATATGAGCATACACACTCACACTTGCATAAATTCGGCCATGCATGCATGGGTATGCATTAGACACCTCAAATCACCTTTCCACTAAATAATACATAATACCCAATACTACAAAATTACACTACACAATATTAATTTACAATTAAAATTAAATCAAAACTCTCCCCACTACACTCCAAGATTGGCCGCCCCCTCCCTCACCACTCTCCTCTCCTCTTCACACCACCCTTCTCACCCACTCACAATCCATGCAATCTCTCCCTCTCTCTCTCCCTCTCTCCCTTATTCGAACCATCTGATCCAAACACACTCACAATCCTCACAACACTCTCTCAACAATTCTCTCTAGCTTTGTGAAGAAGAATTCGAAGACTACACCAAGAACCTTTCGGCCAAGACCAAAACCGCAAAGGAGTAGCCTTGTTCACAAGATTTGGTCACACAACCGTGTTTGTTCCACCTCTCCAGCCTTAGTTCGAGTTTCTCCATCCAAGTCCAAGGAGTTTCAAGCCATTCACGGCCATCAACACCCTCCAAACCGTAAGTTACATCGAGTGTAAGCTCAAGATGTTGGTTTTGTGACATTTCTCTTGTTTTCATCATTTAACATCTAAGAACCGTGTATTTCCTTGTTGTAGTAGAAACATCTCACCCTCATCTCATTCTTAAGGAGTTCCCAACGTTCTTGAAGGTAAACTTCATGTTTTGTTAGCCATTCTTGAGGTGGAAACCGATTTCCACCATGAAAACCCTCATTTTGAGTGTTTTGACGTCATCTAACTTGTGAAAGCTTAAAATCTAGTAAACCAAACTTGTAACCTACATTTTTATGACTTAATGGACTCCCAAGAACCTGTTTTTAAAAGTTTCAAGTGGCTACATATTCAAACCCACGGTTGATACATGGATTTCACCTTGAAACCCCCTTTCTACATGTAACAACACCCTCTTGAGCATTTGTTTGAAAAATCCTCTTAACCAAGACCCATAACCTACTCATGAACGACTTAATGACACCTTAACAATCTGTTTATGAAGTTGAATGAAGTGTTGGTAACATTTAAACGCAAGTTATGATGGTTTACACTAGTGTAATTGTCAGTTATGGCATATTCTACATATTTGAAGCATATGGATGTATAGATCTACTAGGCAACATGTTGGGACTGAAATTTCAGTAGATTTTAGTGAATATTAGAAGTGTTAGAAATGTTTAACCTCTGGAATAAAGGACATGATGTGATTTACCCTCTTTTAGTCACTTTCGGGACCCGAAAACATGGTAAAATGACTTAAAAATAGTAAGACTATGAATTTAACATTCTTAAAAAGTATTCCAGGCTCAAAAATGATAAACAAAGTATTCTTGAGTAAATGGATAATTTAAGTGGTCAAAGACACAAATAAATGACATTTTAACTAAAAACGGGTACAAACCAAGCATAGTTTTTGAGAAAAATCTATAAAAATAGAGTTCAAAACTAAGATTTATAAAAATCATATAGTTTCAGTAAGATAAGTGATAAAGGACCTAAAATATTTAAAAAACTCGGTCAAATGAGCTTTAAATGGTCAAACCCGGTCAAAACCGCGTATTAACGGGTCAAACGTAAATATAAGATTTTAACTATAAAAGGGCAATTTACACAATTTAAGGACTTAGAAATTTATAAAGAGGTCTCTTAGAAAATACCTACTGGTCCAAAATTTAAATATTTGAAAACTTCAAATTACTATTTAAAATTATCCGGCTTTTACCGCAACCGGGAGCGTTAAACGCGCAGTTTTCAAAATCGAACCCGTAGACCAAAGTTTTGAATCACTTACTCCATAATAATCATAATATGACTCTAATAATCTGATTTTGGACATAAATGACATAAAAGTCAAGAAACTAAACTTAAGGGTAGAAACTGTCAATTTTGAAACTTGAGGGACTAAACTGTAAAATTTTTCCAAACCTTATAACCCAATTCCAGGAAGCTAATAAACACTTGAACAATAAAATCTCTTAATATACCTAATCTAATGAAGTGAAAATCCCTAATTTTCATGAAGACGCCTTGACTTGCCATAAAAGGAAACTTTTTATACAAACCTTCACTAAACCAAAGCCGTACCCTATAGCTAAACACTTGACACCATTGTTGGACTTTGAATGAGTTTAGGGCAGTATATTATTGCTTAATATGTACTTGTTAGGGTGCTAGACTTGTGACACTTCCCGGCACATCAAGAAACTTTAATTTGGAAACCTAAGGTGAGTTCTAGTGATTCCCCTTTTTACTATTGTTTTGAGATGGAACATGCTCTACTTTTATGAACTATGATTGTGCTTTATTTGATGATACTATGTGGGATTGTCGTTACCTGCTAATTCTATATCATGATCATTAATTCTTTCGTGAACCGCTTGATTTATATGGATAGATCTATTTGGGGAATCCCCCACACACAGTGGCTTCCGTTCCAGGAAGGTTACCCCACTGAGATCCTAAGGGATCGTTGTGGCATGTAACAAGATTTGCTAAGATTCTATGGTGAACCATCCGGGCAGGTAGGGTTCACTGGTATGGGGCTCAGTTTCTTCCTTCGGGAATATCCGGTAAAACACAACATTAGAAGAGGCTAACCGGGACTGAGTGCAGGGTTGATTATGATTTTATTTCTCCCACGATGATAAACAATTATTATTTTTCTTTTAATCAAAGAAGGATTTATTAAGTCCTTTTGTTTTTAAACTTTAAGCACTTGAATTCACCAACTTTTTAGTTGACACAATTTTCTTTTGAGCATGTTTCAGGTAATATTTGAAGAGATCCTAGCAGCTTGAAGACCTAGACTTATCCCCGTGACATGGCATTGGCTTATTTCCTTGATGAAACATTTGAACAATTTATATTTTGTGTTGAACAAGTACAATTTCATTTTTATGGTTGATTGTAAAACTTAATTGGGGCTTGATGTGTATCTAGTCCCGTTTCCTTTTTAAAACTTTAATGCCATGTGATATTCTCTCCTTTGAGCTCTTATAATGGTTTGTTTCCGCTACCATATGTTGTTGCTAGTCTGTGACGTCCCACCTTACCTGGGCCCGGGGTGTGACAGATTGGTATCAGATCCAAAGGTTGTAGAGAAGTCGGGAATGCCATAGTAGACCCAAGGCTACAACCCTGATACCCTAGGACTGTCCTTGTGGGAAGTGTGGAATGATCGGGTTGGGTAAATTGATGATTACACTTGATCAACGTAATCATGAATTTACCGGACGCGTAATTTCCATCACTGATCTTTAGGTTATGGTTGGACTTTTTCTGGTTTATATTGATGATTTGAAACTAATTTTTTTTTAAAAAGGGGATTTAAATGATTTTTATGATGAACTATGTTATCCGATACTACTTGAAGAAACTATTGATCTGGGCAAAACAGACAGCTATATGTTGGAATAACAAATACTATTGCCATCACTACTATTATTAGTACTATTATGTAAATCATGAGCTATGAGAAACCAAATTACTCATGATGTATTTCTTACAGGATAACGCTAATCGCTGATAAAGGAAAGGCGCCTGCTCACCCCGACGCTGAGACCGCTCCTACCGGACACCTAAGGAGAGAGAAACCCCAGACGGAGTATGAGGCGTACCTCCGGAGATGCGGACATCCAGGGTGGATATCCGTCACGTCCGAAGACACTGACGCTTCCGAGGACTCTTCCTCCACATCACCTTCCCGAAGCCGAACGCGATCCCACTCTCTTCAAGTAGCTGCTCCGACCCTCTCACCCATCCCACCTATTGGGAATAGGGGTGCGCGTACTATCACCCGACCTCGCAAAAGCGTTAGACCAGGATCCTTCGTATCCTTTAGGATGCCTCCTCCTCCTCCCCTGCCTGTTAGGATTCCGACATCGGTACCCCCACTGTTCGACCCTCGCGACGAGCGCCTGATGCCGCCGAGACATAGTATGTTTGACGGCCCCACTGTACTGGCTGGTGATCGGTACTCCCAGTCGAGTCGCCGGGCAAGTGATGTAGGACCCTCCGACGCGACACTAGATGAGATTTTGAGGACTGTTCGCCGTCATGAACTAACTGTTCAGCACGCCACTCGAACTTCTCAGTCGGCCCAGTTCCAGGCGATGATGGCTACACAGGGAGTGAAGCGTTTGGAGCAGGAGCAGAGGAAGAAGGGTACAGGGTGGTTTGGATGGCTAAAGAGGAAGTGGATGTGAGAACTGGAGTACTCAGTGGGATTTATCTGTCTGTGGACAGTAGAAGGAAACTATTTAAATTCTTATTTGAGACTATTATTTTATTATTATGGGGGTGATGGCACCTTCCAAATTGTAAGAGCATGACTTTGATTCTATTCGTTTGGATGATACTATGTTGACTGCTTTTGAGATGCTAAAATTATTAAACTGTCTGTATTGAACTGCTATATGATTTGTTGTGGTTTGAAATTGTCTGTGCCTTTTCTAAATTGTTGCCCAACTATTGTATCATGTTTTGAATTGGACTTTTAAGGTTCCTTAGTGGGTTGTAAATATTTATGTGCATGCCATGATCCCTCTTCCGAGGCATGGTGTGATAGGATAATGATGCCTAGGCTATCAGAAACAAAATTTATGAGATGCTAAACGAATCTATTTGTGATACTATCAGAATGCCGACTCGCAGAGGAACACGTTTTGGTCGACGTGGAGCCACCAGGGGCCGCCATGAGGGAGCAAGGCCTATTGGAACCCAACCTACTCCACCAGGGACTCCCTACGAGGAGAATACTAATCAAGAGAGTGATGAAAGGATTGCTAACCTCGTAGCTCAGCAACTGGCCAACGCCATTCCGACTATCATTGCACAGATAAATGTAGACCGGGATAACACTACTGGTAATGAACGGCCGGTAAACGATGAGAGCCACGACGATGAAGCTGAGGAGTTAAGGAATGGGTGCTCTTACAAGACCTTTATGGCCTGCAAGCCCAACGACTTCTATGGCACTGAGGGTGCTATAGAGACTTACAGGTGGATCGACGAAATGGAAGCCGTCTTAGACATCAGCGAGTGCAAGATGGAGCATATGGTGAGATTTGCATCACAATCTCTCAAGGGATCAGCTCTTGAATGGTGGAAGTCCATTACCCAGAGCCGTGGAAGGAACGTGGCAAATCGAATGGGTTGGACTGAATTCCGAGAGTTAATGACCAACAAATATTGCCCCATCAATCAACTCGAGAAGCTGGAGACAGAATTTTTAAGGTTGGAGATGAAGGGACCCAACTACACCGAATACATCAATCGTTTCTTAGCCCTGTCCCGACTTGTGCCACATTTGGTGACGCCAGAAGCCAAAGGTGTAGCACGGTTCATCTGGGGACTACACCTAAGAGTTAGGGGTATGGTTCGTGCCTCTCAGCCGGTGACCCTACAAGCTGCTGTCGACCTTACCAGCAGTCTAACTGACGATCTTATTAGGGCTGGATGGACCGATCAAGGAAGGGCTGATGAGAGGAAGAAGTTTGTTGGAGACAAGAGGAAGTGGTTTGAAGCAAAAAGAGCGATTGGAAGTAGCAGTGGGTCAAGTAGAAGGAGTTCTGAAGGAGTGAGACGTGATGATCAAGGAAGCAAAAACCGGAGATTGTATACGGGGACAAGCCCACTCTGCAGCAAGTGCAAGTTACATCATCAAGGAGAATGTAACCCGATGCCCTGTTTTAGGTGCAAGAGAACAGGCCATCTAATTAAAGACTGTACTTATGTACCGGGGAAACAATGCTACGAGTGTGGAGACCCAGGGCATATGAGGAACAAGTGTCCTAAGCTGGTACAGACAAGGATGCCAAACACAATAAGCCTAAGGGAAGAGCTTTCGTTTTGGACCCAGCAGGAGCTCGTAGGGAACCCGACGTTGTCAACGGTACGTTCCTTGTAAATAATCATCCCGCTACTGTACTGTTTGATACTGGAGCGACTGCTAGTTTTATCTCTAGTACCTTTAGGCAATTGATTGACTTAGACGCGTGCACCTTGACTGATACATTTACCGTAGAATTAGCTGATGGTAATATTTTAGAAGCTAACGAAATCATTAGGGATTGCCCCTGAATCTAAAAGGGAATATGTTTAAGATTGACTTGATGCCCATTAAGTTAGGAGGATTTGATGTGGTCGTGGGTATGGACTGGTTAGCGAAGCATAAAGTTGAAATCGTATGCGATGAGCGACTGCTGAAGATACCATTGAGCGTCGAAGAAGTGTTAGTGGTAGAAGGAGAAAGGAGTAACACTCTATACCCTATGATATCTCACTTAAAAGCTACCAAGAGCTTGAAGAAGGGATGTCCAGCTTTTATAGTATATGTGATGAAAACCCAAAAGGAGAAGAAGATCGAAGAGATTCCCGTAGTTTCGGAATACCCAGAGGTGTTTCCAGAAGAACTACCAGGACTTCCTCCGAATCGACAAGTGGAATTCCAGATAGACTTGATGCCTGGTGCTGCACCAGTAGCCAAGGCACCGTACCGTCTCGCCCCACCTGAGATGAAGGAGCTAATGGTACAAATTCAAGAACTAATGGACAAGGGATTTATACGTCCGAGTGTCTCTCCATGGGGTGCCCCGGTGCTATTCGTGAAAAAGAAGGACGGAACCCTGCGAATGTGTATTGATTACAGGGAGTTGAATAAGCTGACCATAAAGAACCGTTACCCGCTCCCGAGAATAGACGACTTATTTGATCAATTGCAGGGAGCAAGTTATTTCTCCAAAATAGACTTGAGGTCAGGATACCACCAGCTGAAGATAAGAGAAGAAGATATACCCAAAACTGCCTTCCGAACTAGGTATGGACACTATGAGTATTTGGTCATGCCCTTTGGACTGACTAATGCTCCAGCAGCATTCATGGACCTCATGAATCGCGTTTGCCGCCCTTACCTCGACAAGTTTGTGATCGTGTTTATCGACGACATACTGATCTATTCTCAAACTAAAGACGAGCATGAGAAGCATCTCAGGCTAATCCTTGAATTTCTCAAGAATGAGCAACTATATGCCAAGTTCTCGAAATGTGAATTCTGGATGCGCCAGATCCAATTCTTAGGTCATGTGGTAAATAAGGATGGGATTCAAGTTGACCCTTCCAAGATTGAGGCCATAAAGAATTGGAAGATTCCTGAAACTCCTACGGAGATAAGGCAATTCTTAGGACTGGCTGGCTATTACCGAAGATTTATAAAGGACTTCTCGCGTATAGTGCAACCTTTGACCGCACTAACCAAGAAGAACACAACCTTTGTGTGGTAGCGAGAGCAGAATGAGGCGTTTGAAACGCTTAAAGAGAAATTATGCAGTGCACCTGTACTTGCTCTTCCAGAAGGAGTAGAAGACTTCGTGGTCTATTGTGACGCTTCGCGTCAAGGGCTAGGATGTGTATTGATGCAACGCAACAAGGTGATTGCTTACGCATCGAGACTGCTGAATGATCATGAGAAGAACTACACGACGCACGATCTGGAGTTGGGTGCCGTGGTGTTTGCCCTTAAGAGGTGGAGGCATTACCTTTATGGCACAAAGTGCATTATCTACACAGACCATAGAAGCTTGCAGCATATCCTTGACCAAAAGATGCTCAGCATGCGTCAGAGAAGATGGGTTGAGCTATTGAAAGATTACGAGTGCGAGATCCGCTACCATCCTGGTAAGGCCAATGTTGTGGCGGATGCGTTAAGTCAAAAGGAAAGAGAGAAACCTCTTCGAGTACGAGCCTTAAGGATGAGTGTGTATACCAGCCTTATAGCAAAATTGAAGGAAGCTCAAGGTGAGGCATTAAAGGAAGAAAAATTGGAAGAAGAAGGATTGACTGGAATGAAAAAGCAGTTGGAGATAGGGGACGATGGTACATATAGATATGGTGGAAGGACTTGGGTGCCAAAACACGGAGGAATTCGAGAAGTAATCCTCGATGAAGCACACAAGTCTAGGTATTCAATTCACCATGGAAGTGATAAGATGTACCAGGATTTAAAGACACTTTTCTGGTGGCCGGGAATTAAGAGATCGATCGCTGTTTATGTGGGGAAATGTTTAACTTGTGCCATGGTAAAAGCTGAGAACCAAAAACCATCAGGAACGTTGCAGCAACCTGAGATTCCCGAATGGAAATGGGATAATGTTACGATGGATTTTGTTACCAAGCTGCCTAGAACGTTTAAAGGCCACGATGCTATTTGGGTAATAGTGGATAGACTAACGAAATCAGCTCACTTCTTGCCGATTAGAGAAGACTATGATATGACGAAATTGGCCCAACTTTATGTCGACGAGATTGTAACAAGGCATGGAGTGCCTCTGTCGATCATCTCAGACCATGATAGCCGTTTCACCTCTCGTTTCTGGAAATCATTCCAGCAAGCTTTAGGAACCCGTTTAGATCTTAGCACGACTTACCATCCTCAGACCGACGGACAGAGCGAAAGAACTATTCAAACGATGGAAGACATGTTGAGAGCTTGCGTGATGGACTTTGGCGGAAACTGGGATGTCACACCCCAACCTTGACGGCGGAAACGTCGAGGAGTGAGAGTTAAGATTGTTCACAGCCACATAACGCTATTAATAATTCAAATATAATTTAAACATAAGTTTCAATTGTCACATTACAAACATAAGTCTCAAAAAGTATAAAAGCATAACATAAAATGTAACAAGTCATTCTTATTTTATTTATTTATCTAGGTCCATTCCTAGATGTGCAAGCTTCAAGGTGTAGATCACATACTTGAGGTATTCCTGAAACATGTTAAAAATAAAAGGTCAACATAAAAATGTTGGTGAGCATTCTATAGTTTTCAATACATAAGTATATAAAAGATGGCAATTCAAGTCATAAGTTAGTGAATCAAGTGATTAGGGATGTTATGAACAATGCAACAATCAAACCTCGACAATGTTTTACAAGTCTCAAACGTTAAAAGTATATACGATCAGCTAAGTGTACTTGGATCAACCAAGCAGGCTTGTCTTACCCATAGACCTATGACTTCGCTGGGCTAGCAATAGTTAATGATTGTACATATAACGCCATAACATGGTAACCACAAAAGTTCAACTAACCACAACTTTACAAGTCGAATTGCCATAGGTTTACAAGTCTCAATTAAGTTTACAAGTGCAATGATAATAAGTTAACATGTTTCACCCCAAAGTGTGAAAATAAGCAAAAAGGGGTATGGAGATACTCACTTGATCAAATGTATAAAAGTGACGATTAATAAGAAATGTAATAAGCAGTGATCCGATGTAGTTCTTCACAAGGCACCTAAAATTATATATATATTTACAAGGTTAAAGTTTAATTATAAGTTTAGAAATTTAATGTGAACTAGAGTTTAATTTGATGTTTGGGGCTTTGTCAATTATATTTAACAAATGGATATCAATATATATTTTCTTGGGAATAATATATTTACACTTTATATAAAGATGTGAAATAAGAATAACATTTATAATAATTTTGTAATATTTATATAAAAAATAAAGTTTCATAGCTAAATAAAACAAGCACGTTTTAAACAATAAATTTAAAGGCAACGTTTGAAATGAACCTCATTCCACACAATAATAAATAAGGATTTAGTGAATTACATCAATATTTAAAGTCTTTTTTTTATATAGGAAAAATAATATATCATTTTGAATAAATAAATAATTTGATAAGTTTAAACAATACGTTATGTCTATCTAAATATATATTAATTGAATTCCATAAGATTAAACCAAGAATAACCTTTATTTCTAAAGCATTGTTCTATTAAAATTTAGCTAATTATTTATATTTTTTAAACATAAATACTTAAATAGATAGATAACTAATTAAATAATTTCAGCAACTTATTAGGTGGCCATAAAATTATTTAGAGTAAACACACATTTTTTTTTATATTTTTAAGATTTTTTTCCAAAATAAGTTTTTAGGTTGAAAGCCTAAAAAAAATACATGAGGGTCCCCGGGTTCGAACCCGAGATAAGTGGGTTTCGAAGGTTTAAAAACATAAGCAAAAGAATCCCCAAATTCCCTATGAACCCTAGAATCATTTAACCCCAAATTGAACCCCGAATCGTTTGTATCAATCAAATTAAGTTTAGGGGTATTGTTACACATGTGAATTTGATTATATTAATGAGTTCAATTACCCGTTTGGATTTCGAATCGATGCCAAGCACAACCAAGAACGAATTGCGGCCGTGAGTGCACAAAGTCGAGTAATCTTCAATGATATTCAAATCAAAGGTGCAGATAGCTTCGTGTGATGGTCTGGACTCCAAGCCCTCTGTAAATTTTGATTCTTGAACACCAAAGGGTGGTGTTTGACCAGTTGCAGCCTCGCGATGAAGGGGGAGTTTGTTCGAGCGGTTTAGTTGTGTTTCGAATGAAATTAGATTGTGCAGGAGTTTAGTTACAGTTAGGCGATCATGTATGAGAGTTTAATTTGATTATTATTACGTTTTAATGCTCGAACGGCTATGGAATTAAAGACATCGGTTTTTCATCCGAATGGTGTGTAACCGATGATTAAACTCCATTATTGTGTGTGTTTAAGTTCGAGACACATTCACGAGACGATTAGGAATGAATTGGCATCAAAAATCGACGGTTTCGAATGGATTTGGGGGCTGCCGGAGGGTTGGCCGGAGCCGGCCACCGGAAATACGGGTTCATGTGGGAGGGTTGGTTTGGGTTCTCAACTTTTACACTTATGGTCCCTGTGGTTTTAGAAGTTTTCACTTACATTTTAAAGTTTTGATTAAGTTAAAATTAATTACAAATTAGTCCCTGAAGTTCTAAAAGGTTATTATTTTATGTAATAAACTTATTAATTACAAGTTTAAAGTTATACAACTTTATTATTTTTAATATTATTATCATTATTGTTATTAATATTATTATTATTAATATTAATATAATTATGGTTATTGGTATTATTAATATTGAAAAAAAAATTATTTTATTTAAGGTTATCATCATCTTAAAAATAAATAAACATTATAATACTTATAATGTTATCACTATTTATTAAATTAATTCGTTAATCACCAAATTAATTATTAAGCATAATAAGTCCTTAAAGTTTTAAAATTAACATAAACGATCCTTTTAAAACTTAACAAGGTTTACTTTTAATGTAACGAAAATATGAGATGTCACATGGGATAACCATCTTCCTTTGGTGGAATTCGCCTATAACAACAGTTACCACGCGAGTATCAAAGCCGCTCCGTACGAGGCCGTTTATGGCAGGAAATGCCGATCACCCTTGAGTTGGAATGAGATTGGTGACAGCCAAGTAATGGGATCCGACATAGTGTTGGAAACTACCGATAAGATCTATAAGATAAAGGAACGATTGAGAGCAGCTAGAGACCGACAGAAGAAGTACGCCGACAGGAGGCGGAAACCTCTAGAGTTCCAAGTGGGCGACAGTGTGATGCTAAAAGTAGCACCGTGGAAAGGAATAGTGAGATTCGGAAAAAGAGGAAAACTAAGCCCAAGATACATTGGACCATTTGAGATATTGGCAAGAATTGGCCCAGTAGCATATAAGTTGAAACTACCCCCGGGATTGAGTCACATACACGACACCTTTCATGTGTCAAACTTGAAGAAGAGCATGGTAGACAAAACCCTGGAACTACCATTAAAAGAAGCAAGGATAAGCGACAAACTGAACTTTGTGGAAGAACCTGTGGAGATCACGGATCGATTGGTCAAACAACTCCGGCGGAGCCCCATACCCAAGGTTAAGGTTAGATGGAACTCCAAGCGAGGACCTGAATTTACTTGGGAGCGTGAAGATGAAATGAGGAAGAACTATCCACACCTCTTCAAACCCACCCGTTCAGTCCCTAATCAGAGTTAAATTTCGGGACGAAATTTCCTAAACGGTGGGAGAATGTGACAACCGACCTCAAGGTTGTTACCCTAACCCTAGATTACTTGCATCACTATCCATGCTATGAGTGCTAATAATTGAAACTATACAACCTTACTATGAAATTGGAAACAATTCTTGCTATTTGATGTAAATTATGATTTCATGTGATTTTTATTTTTGATTTTTAACCAATTTAGGTTCCTACTTTTTTTTAAAAGATTTGTGTTACGGGAATGTCAACTAGTCACCCTTACAAAATTAAACTCAAGAGAAGGCAATTAAAATGTGAGCATACACACTCACACTTGCATAAATTCGGCCATGCATGCATGGGTATGCATTAAACACCTCAAATCACCTTTCCACTAAATAATACATAATACCCAATACTACAAAATTACACTACACAATATTAATTTACAATTAAAATTAAATCAAAACTCTCCCCACTACACTCCAAGATCGGCCGCCCCCTCCCTCACCAATCTCCTCTCCTCTTCACACCACCCTTCTCACCCACTCACAATCCATGCAATCTCTCCCTCTCTCTCTCCCTCTCTCCCTTATTCGAACCATCTGATCCAAACACACTCACAATCCTCACAACACTCTCTCAACAATTCTCTCTAGCTTTGTGAAGAAGAATTCGAAGACTACACCAAGAACCTTTCGGCCAAGACCAAAACCGCAAAGGAGTAGCCTTGTTCACAAGATTTGGTCACACAACCGTGTTTGTTCCACCTCTCCAGCCTTAGTTCGAGTTTCTCCATCCAAGTCCAAGGAGTTTCAAGCCATTCACGGCCATCAACACCCTCCAAACCGTGAGTTACATCGAGTGTAAGCTCAAGATGTCGGTTTTGTGACATTTCTCTTGTTTTCATCATTTAACATCTAAGAACCGTGTATTTCCTTGTTGTAGCAGAAACATCTCACCCTCATCTCATTCTTAAGGAGTTCCCAACGTTCTTAAGGTAAACTTCATGGTTTGTTAGCCATTCTTGAGGTGGAAACCGATTTCCACCATGAAAACCCTCATTTTAGTGTTTTGACGTCATCTAACTTGTGAAAGCTTAAACTCCTGTAAACCAAACTTGTAACCTGCATTTTTATGACTTAATGGACTCCCAAGAACCTGTTTTTAAAATTTTCAAGTGGCTACATATTCAAACCCACGGTTGATACATGGATTTCACCTTGAAACCCCCTTTCTACATGTAACAACACCCTCGTGAGCATTTGTTTGAAAAATCCTCTTAACCAAGACCCATAACCTACTCATGAACGACTTAATGACACCTTAACAATCTGTTTGTGAAGTTGAATGAAGTGTTGGTAACATTTAAACGCAAGTTATGATGGTTTACACTAGTGTAATTGTCGGTTATGGCATTTTCTACATATTTGAAGCATATGGATGTATAGATCTACTAGGAAACATGTTGGGACTGAAATTTCAGTAGATTTTAGTGAATATTAGAAGCGTTAGAAATGTTTAACCTCTAGAATAAAGGACATGATGTGATTTACCCTCTTTTAGTCACTTTCGGGACCCGAAAACATGGTAAATTGACTTAAAAATAGTAAGACTATGAATTTAACATTCTTAAAAAGTATTCCAGGCTCAAAAATGATAAAAAAAGTATTCTGGAGTAAATGGATAATTTAAGTGGTCAAAGACACAAATAAATGACATTTTAACTAAAAACGGGTACAAACCGAGCATAGTTTTTGAGAAAAATCTATAAAAATAGAGTTCAAAACTAAGATTTATAAAAATCATATAATTTCAGTAAGATAAGTGATAAAGGACCTAAAAGATTTAAAAAACTCGGTCAAATGAGCTTTAAATGGTCAAACCCGGTCAAAACCGCGTATTAACGGGTCAAACGTAAAAACAAGATTTTAACTATAAAAGGGCAATTTACACAATTTAAGGACTTAGAAATTTATAAAGAGGTCTCTTAGAAAATACCTACTGGTCGAAAATTTAAATATTTGAAAACTTCAAATTACTATTTAAAATTATCCGGCTTTTACCGCAACCGGGAGCGTTAAACGCGCAGTTTTCAAAATCGAACCCGTAGACCAAAGTTTTGAATAACTTACTCCATAATAATCATAATATGACTCTTATAATCTGATTTTGGACATAAATGACATAAAAGGCAAGAAACTAAACTTAAGGGTATAAACTGTCAATTTTGAAACTTGAGGGACTAAACTGTAAAATTTTTCCAAACCTTATAACCGACTTCCAGGAAGCTAATAAACACTTGAATAATAAAATCTCTTAATATACCTAATCTAATGAAGTGAAAATCCCTAATTTTCATGAAGACGCCTTGACTTGCCATAAAAGGAAACTTTTTATACAAACCTTCACTAAACCAAAGCCGTACCCTATAGCTAAACTCTTGACACCATTGTTGCACTTTGAATGAGTTTAGGGCAGTAGCTTATTGCTTAATATGTACTTGTTAGGGTGCTAGACTTGTGACACTTCCCGGCACATCAAGAAACTTTGATTTGGAAACCTAAGGTGAGTTCTAGTGATTCCCCTTTTTACTATTGTTTTGGGATGGAACATGCTCTACTTTTATGAACTATGATTGTGCTTTATTTGATGATACTATGTGGGATTGTGGTTACCTGCTAATTCTTATATCATGATCATTAATTCTTTCGTGAACCGCTTGATTTATATGGATAGATCTATTTGGGGAATCCCCCACACACAGTGGCTTCCGTTCCAGGAAGGTTACCCCACTGAGATCCTGAGGGATCGTTGTGGCATGTAACAAGTTTTGCTAAGATTCTATGGTGAACCATCCGGGCAGGTAGGGTTCACTGGTATGGGCCTTAGTTTCTTCCTTCGGGAATATCCGGTAAAACACAACTTTAGAAGAGGCTAACCGGGACTGAGTGCAGGGTTGATTATGATTTTATTTCTCCCACGATGATAAACAATGATTATTTTTCTTTTAATCAAAGAAGGATTTATTAAGTCCTTTTGTTTTTAAACTTTAAGCACTTGAATTCACCAACTTTTTAGTTGACATAATTTTCTTTTGAGCATGTTTCAGGTAATATTTGAAGAGATCCTAGCAGCTTGAAGACCTAGACTTATCCCCGTGACATGGCATTGGCTTATTTCCTTGATGAAACATTTGAACAATTTATATTTTGTGTTGAACAAGTACAATTTCATTTTTATGGTTGATTGTAAAACTTAATTGGGGCTTGATGTGTATCTAGTCCCGTTTCCTTTTTAAAACTTTAATGCCATATGATATTCTCTCCTTTGAGCTCTTATAATGGTTTGTTTCCGCTGCCATATGTTGTTGCTAGTCTGTGACGTCCCACCCTACCTGGGCCCGGGGTGTGACAGATTGGTATCAGATCCAAAGGTTGTAGAGAAGTCGGGAATGCCATAGTAGACCCAAGGCTACAACCCTGATACCCTAGGACTGTCCTTGTGGGAAGTGTGGAAGATTGGTATCAAATCCAAAGGTTGCTAGTCTGTGACGTCCCACCCTACCTGGGCCCGGGGTGTGACACATACTAGTGCAATAAGATGCAAACACTGATTTTGACAGTCGAGAGTTGCAATCACGATGATTGTCAGTATGTTTGTCCACTTAAATCCATAAAAAGATTTATGACTCACATTGGTGATGAGTTAGATTATATTATTTCAACAAGCATTTGTGGATCCCACACTTATATTGTAATCAACATTTCTCGGGAGATTTTTGAGCGGTATACGGGTATTTGACAAGAAGAAACTATTCTAAGAGATTTCAAAGAGATGCCAAGCCTCATGTCAGAGCCATCGCACAGCAGCGCAAACAACAATGAATTCTAGAATATTTAGGTTATGCTTATCCTTAGGTCAGTGCCATCGCATAGCAGAGAGGCACACAACCTATCATCTTGTTAGAGCACATTTATTTCTTTTGCATATAACGCACCAACAACATTAGTCATTAGCTTGATTGCACTTAACATTTTTTTCATGTGCTTTGCTCATTTTTATGGTCATTCGCACACATTTGTGGCGTTTATTTTGCTCGTCACCCCTTATTGGAATTGTGTTGATTGTGTTAACCAGGGATACGATGAGAACCCAAAACAAGTTGTACAACTTAGTTTGAATTTGATTCACCAATGAAGTCTACTCGTCTATTCTGTTGAATCTACCGACACATCATATAATGAACTAGCAACCTCTAGGTCTACTTTCTTTATGTTACCTCAGTAGGAGACTAGTTTACTATCAGTTTTCCTCTATTTTGCTTAGACTTCTCAGACTTGCAATTTGAATATAGCATGTTAATAATTTAAATCCTTTTGATGTCCCAAATAACTAGTTCCCTGTGTACAATCATTTTCCATAATTGTTGAATCAATCTTACAGATTTGATTTCTTAACTTTCAGCTAATCTGCCCGCCCTCGGTTTTTTTCTAAGTAATTAAATACTGAAACTATAACTGAAACTAACTAAACTATATGCCCCCTAAAATTCTAAAACCGAAAATATTTTTGTCTTTTTGGATTTTTTAAAGACAGGAAAATAAAATAAAATAAAAAATAAGAAAAATATGGCCGACTACAAACTCGACTCTTCTGGAATCACAACACTTTTCTTTTTCACGCCATTGACCTCCAACAGATATAAAAACCTAGGTTTGTCAAACGCTTTTGTGTAAAGGTCGGCGCATTGAAAATCCGTATTAATTTTAACAACATCGATTAATTTCTTTTCAAAACAGTCACGTATAAAGTGATATTTAATACCGATGTGTTTAGTTTTTGGGTATTGGACCGGATTTTTAGTAACATCAATTGCAGCAGAATTATCAACAAAGATAGGGGTGTTACAAAATTGCAAACCATAGTCTCGCATTTGCTGTTGAATCCAAATGATTTGGGAGCAACAGCTTGCAGCAGCAACATATTCAGCTTCACATGTTGACACAGCAACAAATGTCTGCTTCTTACACTGCTAGGTGACTAACCGTCTTCCAAAGAACTGACATCCCGCTGATGTTGACTTGTAATTCATCTTGCAACCACCATAATCCGAGTCACTATACGCTGTAAGCTCAAAGTCATCATCATGAGGATACCATAACCCGAGTGTTGGAGTACCCTTCAGATAACGAAAGATCCTTTTAACCCTAATTAGATGATTTACTTTTGGTTTAGCTTGATATCTGGAACAGAGACACGTGGCATACATAATATTAGGACAAGAGGCTGTGAGATACATAAGAGATCCGATCATTCCTCTGTACATAGTGGCATCTACCAGATCACCATTATCATCGGGTGCCACATCGTGATTTGTGGGAAGTGGTGTTCCAGCAGCCGTAGCATTCTCCATGTCGAAGCGACTGAGGATATCTCCTACATATTTGGGCTGATGCAGGAAGATCCCTTTTGGTGTCTGATCCACCTGTAACCCAAGAAATAACTTCATCTCTCCCATAGCACTCATCTCGAACTCAGCTTTCATCACAGATTCGAATTCCTTACATAAAGCTTCATTTTTGGGGCCGAAGATGATGTCATCCACATATATCTGTACCAGTAGAAAATCATCATCTTTCTATTTGATGAACAACGTGCAGTCAATGACTCCTCTACGAAAACCATGTTTCAGCAGAGTGATAGTTTCTCATACCAGGCTCGTGGAGCTTGATGAAGCCCATATAGAGCCTTGTCCAATTAATAGTCTCTGTCCCGATGATACGGATCCTCAAATCCTTCGGGTTGACTGACGTACACTGTTTCACGAATTTCACCATGATGAAATGCACTTTTCACATCCAATTGATAAACTTTAATCTTCATGTATAATCTAGAAAGATTCGAATTGCTTCCATCCGTGCCACAGGTGCAAAAACTTCATTGTAGTCTATGCCTTCGACTTGTCGAAACCCTTGAACCACTAGCCGAGCCTTGTTTCTAATTATAACCCATTGGTCATCTTTCTTACACTTTAGAAGCCATTTAGTGCCAATCACCTTTGCACCTTTTGGTCTATCCACCAGAGTCCATACTCCTAACTTCTTGAACTGAAGGAGTTCTTCTTGCATAGCACTAACCCATGCCTCGTTGTTTAAGGCTTCACTTACATATTTTGGCTCAAATTGAAACACAAAACATCGATAACCACCATCGTGTAGATAACCTTTTTCCATGATTACGACATAATCAGCTGAATATAGCTGATTTCGTGTCTGAACGTCTGATAGAACATCCCCAAGGATGTTGTCCAGGGGATGATACACATTTATTTGAGATCCGGGAGTGGTGGGAACAACAACTTCAGTGTCCAGATTTTTAATCCCGGGTTCAGTATCCGTGGCGGTTGGAGTATGAGGTTCAGAAGTGTCATTGGCATCAAGATCAGATGCATGTGTTCTTTCATTAGAGGGAACCTGTTCCTCCTAGTCCGCATTTGCAGTCTCAACTACCTCATCATCAGAGGAAGAATCACTTCAAGCTCTCCCCCTGAAGGGCTAGAAGTATTATCTAATGGAGCCGATGATGTCGAGTCTTGTGGAGGAGTGTTCAGAACATCGTACATCATTGTAGCAGATAACTCATCATCAGGATGAGAAGGAGGTAGATTGAAGGACTTGAAAAATCCAACATAATCAAAGAAGAAGGAAGGTCCTTTTCCAGCAGAGGGGTGGTGTATCTTTGGATATCAATATTACACCACACTTATACCTGACCCGTTAAGTTGTTATAAACTATCTTGTCTGGTATACTATATCCGAGAAAGATACCTTCTTCGGCCTTCTCATAAAACTTCCCAGTCTGAGTTTTCTTTAACAACATGTAGGTGCTCCAAATGGTTCGAGATACTCCAAGTTGGGTTTACGTCGCTGGAGCAGTTCATAACATGTTTTACAATGACGTTTGACCACCAGGACTCGATTAAGAGTGTAGCATGCATTCACCACTGCCTCATTCCAAAATTGTATAGGCAGTTTAGAGTCGGCTAACATTGTTCTTGCTGTCTCTATCAAGCTACGATTCTTTCGTTCAGCAACCCCATTCATCTGTGGAGTGTAGGCAGACGTAAATTGATGTACAATTCCATTTTCTTTACAGAATGCCTCCATCCACTGATTTTTGAACTTTGTTTTGTTGTTTGATTGAATCTGCCTTACTTTTAGCTTGTAGAGTGACTCCAAAGTAGTTACTAGATGTTTGAATAATTCAAAAGTCTCTGATTTGGATTTCAGAAACATCACCCAAGAAAATCTTGAGTAATCATCAGTTACTACAAGGTAGTATAGATCTCCAGCAATACTCTTTGTGCTTACCGGTCCAAACAGATCCATGTGTAGAAGCTGGAGAGGAATGCCGATAGAATTGACTTTCTTTGCTTTGTGAGACTTCTTGGTCTGTTTCCCTTTCTTACATGCTACGCAAAAATCCGGAAGCTGGAATTTCTTGACAGTTACTCCAATCACTAAATCATTCTATACCAGATGATTCATCTTCCAAGGATTAATGTGTCCCATTCTCCTATGCCAGGAGATTGAATCCCTCTCTGTTGCTTTTGACAAGAAGCATTGCACACTGGTATCAGTTGTGGAGGCTTTTGATAGATCCAAGACATACAAATCATTATATCTTGAAGCTGACATTAGAACTTTATCCTCCTGGATAACATAATCCTTTTTCAACATGTAGCACATCTTGTTGTCAAACACAACTTTGAATCCTTTATCACAGATCTGGAAGACTGAAAGCAAGTTGTTATGCAATTATTGAACGTAGTTGACCTTGTCAAACTTCACTTTCTCGTTTCCCACTTTGCCTTGAGCGGTGATGTAACCTTCTTTATTCCCAGCGAATGATACGTGTTCCCCTTTAATTTGATTGACGTTGAAAAGGAGAGACAAATTCCCGGTCATGTGCCTGGAATCCCCACTATCAATAATCCAGGTATTAGTGATAGCGCTGTAGCGGACACCCTGCACATACAAAGGAAATGGTTAGTTTAGGTTTGGGACCCAAGCCTTGACTGGCTTGGGTGTCCCAGAGGTATCACACATCATGAACTCAACCCACTGTCCTTCAAAGGATGAGGGCACATCTTTCTCCTTCTTATTCTCACTATCAGATACATTACTAGTTTTGATTTTCTATAAACCAGTTTTGTGTAAGGCCTGTTTGTGGTAAACATACGACTGACTTATGGTTTGAACTTTAGGTTCACTAATAATCATAGGTTTAACTTTAGGTGACATTTTAGATCTAGTTTCAGAAAATCTTGGATTTTCATCAAAAAGTTCAATTTTCTTTTTTAGGTGTTTGATAGTAAGGAGAATTTGGAGAGATATGTCCTCGTCTTCCACAACTGTAGCAGGATCTCCTTTCAACAAATTGAGGAATGTTGTGAAGTGGGGTTGAGCTTGGTCGGGGTTTCGATGTAGACTCTTCCTTTTTAGATGTTTCACCTTCTTTAACAAACTTAATTGTTTTAAGATTTTGAACATCTTTCATTTTCATTTTATTTGGATTTTGATGATTTACACGGTTAAGGTTTATTGGATTATTCCTCTTAGGTTCTGAAATAAACTTTTATGAACCGAACCCGGATTTAACCTTTTCACTTTTAGCATCCAAATTTTCAACATGTATATTATTTGTTGATTCCAAATAAGAATTCTTTTGTTTAGTGACAGATTTCACAGGTTGACCCATGGAATCTGGATCACTAACCAGAGGAGTAGACACCACATGATCCTTTACAGGGTTATTATTAATTGGTTTACATTTAGTGTTCAAAAGGATTTCAAATGGTGGTGGTACTACCTTATAACCCAGACCTTCCCCTGTATTTCGTTCTTTCACTAGGTTTTGAACTATGTGAGAAGAACTAGCCAAACTATGCAGTTTTTGTTTTAAAGATTCAACTTCGACTTCTAAAACTGCTTTTTTATTTTTTGTTTCTTCCAAAGAATGTAAATAAAACTTTATGTCATTTGCTTGATTTAATGCAACAACCTCGGTTTCTGTAAGGATTCCTGAAGTCTGATGCAACCCAAAACAGCTTAAGTGTCTCAGCAACATGCACTAAGTACTGAAGTGAAGAATGCTTCGGAAGTTTTACACAAAGCATTAGAAAATACTCTAAGTGTAAAATCTTCCGAAGCCAAGACCAATATCTTCCGAAGCCAAACATGAAGTCTTCCGAAGCTTCAAAGACAAAGTCTTCCGAAGCCTCATCCTATGAAGACAGATTTCTTCCGAAGACTTTTAGTACACATGCTTTATCTGATGTACTGTTCCATAAAGCACCTTTTCCGCTGCATCTCTGTAAAGTCACCAACTTACATGAGTTGGTGAAAAGGGTCATGCTTTTGGTAACTGTACATTGAGGTCTTGAGTCTGTAACTTTCCACTTTATGTACTTTATCCTTTTTGTATTGTAAAAGGATGTGAGCTATGGCATGTCATAGTCACAAGGTCAAAAGGCAGATATGCCTTTTGATCCTACAATTGATTTTGTTAGTGTCTAGTCAATTGTATCCAGCTGGCTTTCAAAGTATGGCCGGCTGTAGGTTGTAGTATAAGTATTTCAAGTTCTTGTATCTTTTCTTTATGCTTTGTAACACTTGTAAAAGAACTTGAGAAAGCAATATACTGCCTCCTTGAAACCCAACTCTCTTGTTCTGTCTCTTTACTTTACTTGTGTTCTTAGTATCATCACTTTGGTAACCCGTTCACTGTTGATTAGAGCTTAGTTACTCCTCCATTGTGTTGTTGTGTTGTAATTGTGGTTAAGCCCTTAACGGTCCTGCAATTGGTATCAGAGCATTCCAGGCTCTTGAATATAAGATCTAACCATCTTAAGATCCCTCACACACACAAAAGCTAAACTCTTCAAATGGCTGTCATCTCTAAACTGATATGGAGACTGGAACCATGACAAATCCCCACTGATCACTCTTGATGATTTTGACACCGGTGCATGAGGATGGAAGGCTTCATCAGGTCTCTTGATTCAAGAATTGGGAATCTGTTGAGAATGGACCTTTCATACCCAGCACCCCCTCTGCTACTGGTGCTGGTATGATTCCTAAAGATGTGGCCACTACTCAGATGAAGACAGAAAAAGAGTAGAGATTGACAGGAAGGCCATGACTGCTCTTCAGACTGCTCTCCCAAACTCTGTATACAGAGGCTTCAAGAAGTGCAAGACAGCCAAACAGCTGTGGGATGCACTGAAGCTGAGTATGAAGGCTCCTCTGAAGCCAAGGAGAACAAGAAAGTCTTCTGAAGCAGCAGTTTGAAAATTTCACCTTCAAGCAGGTGAGACCATGACTCAACAATACTTCAGGTATGTTGAGATTGTGGATACCCTAGTGGATGGAGGAGTTCCTCTTGAGAACAGGGACATTGTAAGGAAGTTCATGTCCTCACTTCCTAGGCAATGGACACACTATTGTGTGGTGATCAAGAGGACTGAGAACCTTAAGACTCTTACTCTTACAGAGTTTGTATGGGATTCTCAGTGGATACCAGATGGAGATGAACATGCAAGGTTCATCTGGCAACTCCAACAATCAAATGGGTTCAGCCCTTCATGTGGTTGAAAGGGAACAGCATAGAACCTCAGCATCATCTCTTATGCTACCCTGACAACTCACAAAAGGTCCTTTCATCACCTTCCCGAGACACCAGGGAGAACTTTACTCAAGGAAGCCCATTCCAAGAGACAGTTCTTCTCAAGCCTTTGTGTCTGCAGATGAAAGCTGTGGGAATTATCTCTTCACTCTTGAAGACCTGGACTGTATCCATCCAGATGACCTGGAATACATGGAGATAGTTCAGCAGATGGCTCTCCTCACTCACAGAGCCAAGAAGTTCTACAAGAGGACAGGAAGAAGATTTCCAAGCAATGCTACCAGCAGTAAGTTTGGGCTGGATAAAACAAAGTTAAGTGTTACAACTGTAACCTTATGGGTCACTTTGCCAGGGAGTGTAAGGCACCTAAAACATGGGGGCCAAACACAACCCAGACCAAACTTTGCTGACAAAGCTCCTCAAGCTGAGAAGACAAAGCAACATGCTGCTGTTGCTGTTTGAAGAAGGAGGCTTTGACTGGAGTTTTCCAGGTGGAGGATGCTTCTCCAAACCAAGCACTGATGGCTGACCATGATGAAGCCAAGGTATTGGAACATCTTTGCTCCCCTGAATGCATTGCTAAAGTAATAGATACAGGTCCATAACCTAGAGATGAGATCTGATCTTGAGTCATTAAAACATATTAAAATCTGATTTTAGAAAGTCTGAAAATGATTACAAGTTAAAGATAGAAGACTTGGAGAAAACCATTCAGTACTAAATATGAACATACAGATTTCAGAACTCAGATCCAAGATCTCATCACTAAGTTAACTGAGTGCCAGGCTGAGCTTGTGATCAGCAAAGCCAAGGCAGAGAAGAGTGTTCTTGAAGAAGAGACCTTCAGAACATGATATCCTCATCCCTGCACAACAGGTTTGTTATCAAAACAGACAGGGACTAGGATCAAATGAGATAGCTCCTCCACACACAATCTTGTCTGTAAGATCTCCCAGTATGGAACTTGTAAAGATGAGCTTCCTCTCATAGATCCTGTAAATTGATAGTGAAGAATTCCTCTGAGAAGAGTGAAGAAGAGGATTCTTCCAAGGGCCACTATCCTTCTGAGGAGAAGAAATCAACTGAGATGACCAAGTCCAAAAGAAAGAACTTGATCAGAAAGAGCAAAAGAAAAGCAAAGAAGGCTCAAGAAATCAAGGCTACTTTGATGCTAAGCAGAAACAAGTTTTTATCTCTGCAGGTTTCAAAGTAGTAAGGACTGAAGACATCAACCAGGACTCCTTAGCTAAGAGTCATGGTTCTTGTTCAAATCATCTCAGTGTCAAGAAGAAGACTGATTTGCTGTGTACCACTGCTGCACAGCCTGGACCATCAAACTCCAAGAACAGTTCACAGCCCAAAGGAACTGTCTCAGCATCTACCAAGATGAAGATGGAGAGGGGATGTGACCAAAGTCAGTCTTGCTCTCAAAGGGAGACTTCTTTGAAGAAGATAATGTTATGTGTATGTGTGAAAGTACTTCTCACATTGCTAAGGATTGCCCATACAATCCTAAAAGTACTGTCCACATGACTAAAACAAAGACTTCAAAGAGTCTCAAGAAATCTCAAGCTTCGGAAGGAAAGTCTGTTTCCTTCGGAAGCTCCAAATCAAAGAAGGAGGTAAGTGGAAAATTACCTTCGGAAGCAAAGTTGGTCTCGGAAGAAAGGAATTCTTCCGAAGCACTAAAGTCTGCTGCAGTGACTGTAGACTCTTCCGAAGGATCAGTCATCAAAACTTATGAAGTTCTAAAAGCTTCTAAGGTTTTGAAGGTCAAGTCCAAGACTCCAAAGGTGGTGTGGAAGTCTAAGAAAGACCAAATGACTGAGGTTTCTCCATCAACAACAGCTGAAGATCCCTATAGTACAACCATAGGATCTATTACTGTTGCATTACCTTCTATTACTGTTAATGAGCCCAAGACAAGTAAGGCTTGGGTTTCCAAATGTAACTAATCATCTTCTCTGTGCAGGAACAGCTCAAGACCAACAGGAATGTCTGGATAATTGACAGTGGCTGTTCCAGGCACATGACAGGCAATAGGTCTCTACTCCATAATTTTGAGAGGATTGATGGAGGACCAGTTGCTTTTGGAGGAGATGAAGGTGGTTACATTTCTGGAAGGGGCAAGGTCACAAATGGTAAGCTCAGCATTGAGAAGGTAAACTTTGTTAAGGAGCTTGGGTACAATCTTCTGAGTGTATCCCAATTTTGTGATCAGAGTCATAACATGCTCTTTACTGAGCATGAGTGCATTGTTCTCAAACCTGGTGTGGTCATTCCTCATGAGCATATCCTGCTCAGAGCCCCCAGGAAAGGGAACATGTACAAGATGGATTTGCAAGAAACATCTCCCTCAGGAGAAGTTTCATGCTTTCTATCTAAAGCAAATAGTGATGAGTCTTTCCTATGGCATAAAAGAATGTGCCATGTAAACTTTAAGAACATGAATAAATTAATTAAACATGATTGGTAACTGGAATGCCAAAGAAAGAGTTTACTAGTGATGATCATTGTGTGGCATGCCTGAAAGGGAAGCAACACAAAGTATCTCACAAGCCTAAGGAAAAGAACTCCATCACTACTCCCCTACACTTGTTACATATGGATCTCTTTGGCCCCACCAGTGTAATGAGTTTAGGAAGGACCTCTTACTGTCTGGTGATCACAGATGATTTTACAAGATTCACTTGGGTCTTCTTCCTTAGAACTAAGGATGAAACCCCTGAGATTCTGAAGAATTTCATCTTAAAAGTTGAGAATCAATGTGATCACAAGGTCAAAACCATAAGATGTGATCAAGGAACTGAATTCAAGAACCAAATCCTTGATGCATTTTGTGATGAAAAAGGTATTACAAGACAATATAGTGCTCCAGGACTCCTCAGCAAAATGGAGTTGCTGAAAGGAGAAACAGGACACTTATTGAAGCTGCAAGAACTATGTTGTCTGACTCTAAACTGCCTATCACCTTCTGGGCAGAGGCAGTCAATACTGCTTGCTATGTGCAAAACAGAGTTTTAGTAGTTAAGACACATGGTAAGACTCCTTATGAACTTTGGCACAAGAGGAAACCTTTCATTGGTTTTCTCAGGTCATTTGGATGTCCCTGCACCATCTTGAATACCAAAGATCAAATTGCCAAGTTTGCTGAGAAATCAGATGATGGACATTTCATTGGATACTCTTCTCAAGCTAAAGCTTATAGAGTATACAATCTCAGAACTAGAATTGTTGAGGAGTCAGCCAATGTGACTTTCAATGAGCACACTCCCTGTGTGGCTGGTTCTGGTCCGGATTGGCTGTTTGATCTTGATTTAGTTACCAACTGTTTTAACAAATCTTGTGAGCATGTTTCAGGATCTGCAGAAAATCTAAATACAGGTGATCCTGATCCAAGATTTGAGCTAGGAAGATCTTCAACTCATACATCTTCAGCTCCAGTTGGAACTACTTCAGCAAATGAGGTTTCTATCAGCACAACAATGACAAATTCAGCTGATACATCTGGCATGCCTTCAAATTCCAGCTCAGAGGCCTCTCAACCAGATAAAGAAACCTCACTTGTAGAAGACAACAATGGTGATGGTGATAGTGATCAGGAATTCCTTGATGCTAATAACCACACCATAGATGACAACATCAATGATGTCTCACACTCATTGGATCAAGTTAATCTTGATAAGTGTGATAATGTGGAGGGTGAATCTTCAGGACCAGATTTAAATTTCTCAAATTTAGATCTTTCCCAGCAACTTGCTGTGATCCCTCAGCTAAGGATCCACAAGTCTCACCCCACCACAAACATCATTGGAGATGTTGTCACAGGGGTAAGAACAAGAGGACAAACCCATGAAGCAAATGTTTGTCTTCACTCTTGTTTCTTATCTCAGATAGAGCCCAAGAAAGTTGATGAAGCTCTAAAGGATGGAAGTTGGGTTGAAGCTATGCAACAAGAGCTGCTTCAATTCAAAAGGCAGAAAGTTTGGAACCTTTGTCCTCTTCCTCATGGGAAGACTACCATTGGAACCAAATGGGTTTTTAGAAACAAGAAGGATGATAGGGGAATCATCATCAAGAACAAGGCAAGACTAGTTGTTCAAGGATACACACAAGAAGAAGGGATTGACTACACTGATGTCTTTGCTCCTGTAGCAAGACTAGAAGCTGTTAGGATATTCCTGGCATTTGCTGCATCCAAGAACTTCAAGGTCTACCAACTTGATGTAAAGTGTGCTTTCTTATATGGAGTGATTGATGAGGAGGTTTATGTCAAACAGCCACCTGGTTTTGTAGACCCTGATCATCCTGATTATGTCTGCAAGCTTGACAAAGCTCTTTATGGGCTGCATCAGGCACCCAGGAAGTGGTATGAGACACTATCTAAGTATCTCTGCAAGCATGGATACAGAAGAGGTACTATAGATGGAACCCTCTTCATCAAAGGACAGGGAAATGACTTATTGCTGGTTCAAGTATATGTTGATGACATCATCTTTGGTTCAACTAATCCAAAGCTCTGCAAAGACTTTGAGAAGCTGATGAAGACAGATTTGAGATGAGTTCAATGGGAGAACTCAACTTCTTTCTGGGAATTCAAGTGAAGCAGGTTGAAGATGGCATCTTCATAAGTCAGTCAAAGTATGTTCAAGACATACTCAAGAGGTTCAATATGACTGATTGTAAGATTGCTAAGACACCCATAGCCAGAAACCACTCCCTTGGTCCAGATCTTGAGGGGGAGTGTGTAGATGAGCACTTATACAGGGCTATGATTGGGTCTCTTATGTATCTTACAGCTAGCAGGCCTGATATCATGTTTGCTACATGTATTTGTGCAAGATATCAAGCCAACCCTAAGATGTCTCACTTAATCACTGTGAAAAGGATTTTAAGATACCTCAAAGGTGCTTCAACACTTGGTCTATGGTATCCAAAGAATCCAAATTTCAATCTGTATGCCTATACAGATAGTGATTATGGTGGTTGCAATATGACTGCAAAGTCTACATCTGGGGGATGTCAATTCCTTGGTGGAAGGGTGGTCTCATGGCAATGCAAGAAACAATCCTGTGTGTCTGCATCAACTGCTGAGGCTGAATACATTGCTGCTGCAAGCTGCTGTGCTCAAGTGCTTTGGATTCAAAATCAGATGCTGGACTATGGATTTAACTTCAAAGAGACTCCTATCCACATAGACAACAATAGTGCTATCTCTATCACTGAGAACCCTGTGCAGCACTCAAGGACCAAACACATCAACATCAGGTATCATTTAATAAGAGATAACTATGAAAAAGGATTAATTAAACTAGTCAAAGTTCATACAGATGAACAATATGCTGATCTGTTCACCAAAGCTTTTGATGAACAGAGATTTAAGTATCTGATATCAGCTATTGGGATGATTAACTTTGAGTAGACTTTTTATTAAAACTAATTCTAATTATTTCTTCTTAAAATATGTGTGTCCTAAGTTGTCTAGTTCATCACTTTCATAAGCTCATGTTTTCTTTGGATGTAAAATTCTTTTTGAAGACTTTCCTTAGATTCTTGAAAATTTCTGATACTTCGGAAGATAAAGATTTTATCTTCGGAAGAAAAACATGTCTTTAAAATAAATAACTGTCTAAGAGATTTTACCTTCGGAAGAAGTAAAGTTCATCTTCCGAAGCTTAAAATTCTTATCTCAGACACTTATCTATTTTCAAGAACCTTTTCCTTCCGAAGCAAAATTAACCTTCGGAAGCTTTGTTTATTTTCATACAAAGCATTCAAAGGTTTATTTCTCTTCCGAAGCATAAATTATCAAGACTCTCAGGAAAATCTTCCGAAGCCATTTTAGCTTCGGAAGCTTTTTAAATCAAAACTTCCGAAGACAAATAAACTTCGGAAGCTTTTCGAATTCCAAGAAAACTACTTTTTGAGCAAAAGTAAACTACTTTTTCAGAGGTGGGACCGACTTTCGGATTTCAAAGTTTATCCTCTTTCATTAACTTTGGTTCAAATCCCTTTTCATATAAATACCCAACGGTTCCCCCTCTTTCCCACTATCTTCCTCAATTCTACTGTTTCTCTAACCTAATTCTCTAAACCGCCTTTGCTTTCTACCTTTCTTCACCCTTAAGCTTCTAAAATGGCCAACCTTAACCGCAGAAACAACCCTGATTTCTCCATGCAACTACACAGGCAACATAATCAAGTTGCTCTGTTAAGCTCTGAGAAAGATGCAAGTTTCTCAGAGATTTGCCAATTCTTGACTCTGTCAAACTACTTCACCTCCCTGACCATTGATCCTCCTCTATATGAGGATCAGTTGCTTGAATTCTGGAAGACCTGCCAAGAGGTCATTATGGATGGGGAGAAGGCACTGTCTGCCACAGTGCAAGGGAGGACAGTCTTCATCACTCCGGCCATCATTAACCAACATCTACAGCTGGATGATGAAGAAGGTGAGGTGTCCTTCCCAAAAGAAGCTGTAATCATTCTTTTGAGCAGATGGGCTATGAAGGAGATTTCTCTGTAAAGACCTTTAGGAAAGGGAAGGTCTCATCCCAATGGAAATTCCTGCTCCATGTGGTTATCCACAGCTTGTCAAACAAGCATGGTGGATGGGACCAGATTCCTGAGGATCTCTCCTTCATTGTTCATGGAATGGTTCAAGGGGTCAAGTTCAGGTATTCACAATTTGTATATACTAATTTACTTGCAAACTTAGACTCCTTAGAGTATTACATGTTTCCTAGATATGTTCAACACATTCTCAACTGTGAACTGGGCTCACAGTTGAGGGAAACAGGTAATATTCTTAAATTGGGACAGATGAAGCCCGGCATCTTTAAAATAATGAAGAAGCCAACTGTAGGCTTCTCTGGGGTAGAAACAGCCCTAGTCCCAAAAATGTTAGAGCTCATTGCTCAAGGTGACAACCTAGCAACACAAGCTAGTGTTGAACCCACACCTCTTTTGTCCCTACCATTAAAAAGACCAGAAATCACCCTCACCTACCAAAGAAAATCCAAACGAACCCCTGCTCAGACTATTGAGTCTGTGCAGGCCCCCAAATACTCAACCTTACAGGAAGAAGTGGACACTAGAGCTCCCACTTCTCCTGAGGAGCAAACCACTCCCATTGTTCACCTATCAGGGCTGAGGTTCCTCAAGCTCACCCTGATGAGCTCAATAGCCCAACAACCTTAAGCCTTCACTCTGAGTCTCAACACTCAAGTGGACAACCTTCAGGGGACAGCTACCATCCCCAGCCTTTGGATCTCAACCAACCAATTCCCAACCTATCCTTTTACACTGATGAAGACTTAGGATTCAGTGAGTACCATGAGTCTCTCTTCTCCTCCCCTACTCAAAGAGAGATGAGTACCTCTGACTCTCCTCAGTCTATCCCCCATCAGTCACCTGTTACTGAGGTGGACACTTCTGAACCTGTTCAGGATGTCCATATGGAAGAGGCTCTCACTTTTGAAAGTGATTACATTATTAAGACCTCAACCATGGCAACTCAGCCCATTGGCATCTCAACTGAGGCTGCCAGTGAGCAGAGGAAAACCAGCAGCCAAGAAACTCAAGCTGGTGGTGAGAGAGAGGACTTTGGTCCAATCATCTCATCCCCCAATGAATCTTCTGATGAAGATGAGGGGAATTTGAGGCTAAAGGTGCAAAAACTGTCAAAAACATGCACCTACTTAGTCTCTAAGGTTAGTCACTTGGAATCTCAGTGACTACCTTACAAAACAGGGTCAATGATCAGCAACTCCAGATTTCATATCTGCAGGAAAAACTAGCTGGGAGACCTTTAAGGAGAGCTCAACCAGGAACACAAGAACCTGTGGAAGTGATTGACTTATCCTCCAGCTCACCTATGCAAGTGGGTGATGCTACCAAAAAGGGGGAGAAAGTTGTTACAACCACAGAACCTGGGAGTTCTTCAGAGAGAATGGACATAGAGGACTCACCATCCTCACTTGCTGTTGTGCATTCTCAGCAACTTCCTCAAGTTCACATTAATGTGGACTCTATAGACTCTCTCATCAGGAGTCTATTTGAGGAAGGCATACCAAGGGCTGTCTCATCTCCACCACTGGGAACTAGCAATCAAATCATAAGGTGGAGGTATGATGATGACAGAAGAGCCCTCATACTTCAAAGAGTTCAAGGCCAACAAGAAGTTTTTCAATTCCAAAGCCTGAGCTTTTATGAAAGACTGGATTTAGTCAACCTGCCACTTGTCAATCCAAGCAATTCAAGACAAGCTGACAGGCTGGCTCAAAGAATCCAAGACAGGATCATGGCAGAGTTCTCTCTAAGAAGGAGACTTAGGGAATCAGGCAATGTCATCGGTCAACTGGATGTTGAGGTGGACCCTAAGATTAGTTTCATAGGGGAAACCTTGACTGAAGGCCCAGTGACAGAACCTGAGACCCCTGTCTCATCATCAACAACTGCTGCTGAGGTCCAAACTCCATCTGAGACACCTGCTGGTGAAGGTGTTTCTCAGCCTCTCTCTGGCCAGAGCATGGAAGCTACTCCAAGCAATGAAGGCCAAGCTTCAATCCACCCTGAGTCACAAAGGTCTGTTGGTGACAAAGGGAAAAGGATAATGACTCCTGAGGAAATTGAGGAGGAAGAGAGAGAGAGGAAAAGGAGACTAAGGGGAGAAAGTTCCACTGGGTCATCTAGCTTCATGCAAGCTGCAATCAGGGCTGCCCCCAGACCAAATACTCAGGATGATGAGTTAAGGGCAGTCAGGATTACCTACTTACAGACCAGGAACTATGACATTGATGAGATCATCTCCCTCCCCTTAGAAGAACTTAATGAACTGGCTGACAGAGAAGTGTCAAGAGAGTTGAAGGAGAAAGAGGATGCAATGATACTTCTCCAACTCAAAGAGGAGAAGAGACAGAAAAGACTTTACAAGCATGCTCCTACTCTCTCACCAGTTCAAGAAAGTCCTGCACAGGAAGATGTGGCTCCACAAGAACCTCAGGTAGATAAAGAGGAAGATAGGATCAAAATGATCAACTACCTGAGTGCCACAGGCTTCTATCAGGCAGATGCACTTCTCCCTTTGTCCTATGACTTCATTGAGTTCGAGTATCTAAAGCAACTTGAACTTGAGCTAGTCAAGGAAAGAAAGACAACCAAAAGGAAACTAAGGGAAGAAGCTGCAAAGTCAAGGGCCACCATTCAAAAGAATGCAAAGAAGTCTGCTGACAGACAAAGAATGGTGAGCTTCTTGAAGCTGTATGGATTCTCCGGAAGGAGACTTGGCCCCATGTCTCTATCCACTATGGATGAGCATATTAGGGTGATCAAGCAGAAGATTAAGAGTGGAGAACTTATTGACTTGCACTCTCTTCCAAGTCAAGTCCCACCTGAAGTGGAGGTCAAGTTTGAACAACCAGAGACACCTCAACCAGCACCTCCAGCTGAGCCCCAGCAAGCTTCATCTTCTGATCCTAGGCAGGGTCAAACTCCCTCTCCTTCTGAACCTGTGAGGGAGGAACACCCAACTGAGAAAGACACTGATGATCAACATGGTGCTGCAGACCAGTCTTCTCAGTTAAAACAACCAAGAGGAAGAAGAGGATGGCTTCTAAACCAAAGACAAAGAAGAAGAAGCCAAAGTCATCTACCTCTGCACCTCAGGCTGAATCAGATCAACCTGAGGAAGTGCATGATGAGGCAGCCCAATCAACTCCTATTCAAGTGGCTCCTCTAACTAGTGAGACACCCATCTTGTCCTGGACATACTCTACCAATCCAGAGAGATGGACTGTTATCAGAGATCAAGGTGTTGAGAATGTCTACTCATGGCAAGACATAATCAACTTACCTCTGCATGATCTCTTTGAGATGAGAAGATACTATGAAAGTCTTGATGATCCTGACCATCTCATGAAGAAAGGAATGGTCCTGATTGTACTGAAGACTACCAACATTTGAAGATCTTCCAAGTGTTTTGGTAGCATCAGCCTAGGGGGAGTTTGTAAGGATTCCTGAAGTCTGATGCAACCCAAAACAGCCTAAGTGTCTCAACAAACATGCACTAAGTACTGAAGTGAAGAATGCTTCGGAAGTTTTACACAAAGCATTAGAAAATACTCTAAGTGTAAAATCTTCCGAAGCCAAGACCAATATCTTCCGAAGCCAAACATGAAGTCTTCCGAAGCTTCAGAGACAAAGTCTTCCGAAGCCTCATCCTATGAAGACAGATTTCTTCCGAAGACTTTTAGTACACATGCTTTATCTGATGTACTGTTCCATAAAGCACCTTTTCCGCTGCATCTCTGTAAAGTCACCAACTTACATGAGTTGGTGAAAAGGGCCTTGCTTTTGGTAACTGTACATTGAGGTCTTGAGTATTCAACTTTCCACTTTATGTACTTTATCCTTTTTGTATTGTAAAAGGATGTGAGCTATGGCATGTCATAGTCACAAAGTCAAAAGGCAGATATGCCTTTTGATCCTACAATTGATTTTGTTAGTGTCTAGTCAATTGTATCCAGCTGGCTTTCAAAGTATGGCCGGCTGTAGGTTGTAGTATAAGTATTTCAAGTTCTTGTATCTTTTCTTTATGCTTTGTAACACTTGTAAAAGAACTTGAGAAAGCAATATACTGCCTCCTTGAAACCCAACTCTCTTGTTCTGTCTCTTTACTTTACTTGTGTTCTTTGTGTCACTTTGGTAACCCAGTTCACTGTTTGATTAGAGCTTAGTTATTCTCCTCATTGTGTTGTTGTGTTGTAATTGTGGTTAAGCCCTTAAACGGTCCTGCAGTTACTATGGAGGATACCAATTTGATTATGGGGATTACCATGAGGGAATTTGGTGCGAGATTTGTGGAAGATCTCATTACACATCGGATTGTTATCATTTTCAAGGGTTCTCCACAGATTTTTATGAAGAGCCGCATCCTTACTTACAACCATTTGAGGAGTCTACCATAACGTCATTCTGAACCAAACCTCATCCATCATTATATGAGTTGATACAACAAGGAATTTATATGTTTTCACAATTTACTATCGGTTGTAATCAAGACAACAAGAAAGTAATGCTATCGAACTCACAGAGCAACGCCGTAGATTAGAAGCAGTGAGTGTTGAACTTAATTGGATATATGTCCACTTTCTACAAGAGAGTTCATCCTACAGCACGGATCAGAGTACCAAATTAGAGCAGGAGGATGGAAGTAAAGCCAATCATGTTTTATATTTTGATGTGTTACAACAAGAATAAGAATTTGAGATGATAATGGATGAAGCATAAGTCCCACCTCCTGTTCAAAGTGCATTAGAGTTTGATGAGCCACAATTACTATTTCGCCGTGTGTTGACCAATGACAAGCAAGAAGTCGAGGAATCGCAAAGGGAAGAACAATCGGAGGAGGTCATGAATGAGATGGAAGCGATTCTCCCTAGTCTCACTAATAGGGAAACCACAAACTACACTATCCCATCTTGGGAGGATGAGTTTGGAGATAAATTGATGAGCATATCTCTTGTGGAAGGGAAAGAAGAAACGTTTGACCCGGTTAGCGATCTTGATTATTTAGAATTATAGGAAGCCAACCGTGGTGATCAAGGAAACGCCGCACCTAGAAGAAGATTTCAAAGTGGATGGGTTCACCAACGAACCAATGATGCTGGTGACACCCAATCCTCAACTTCGCACTAAAGATAGCCGGCCCGTAAATGGGAGCAATTATGATTCATCACATGAATCAAATGAATCACGAGAGAGGGCAACTACTTCACGGACCAACGAACGATGAAAATGCGACATCTTTGCATTAAAATTGCAAATCAACAACATATTATCAGGATGATCGCCTCCTTCATTACATGTGTTGTATCATTTTTGGTCCGGGCAAATACAAGTGTTAGGGGCACGACCTGTTTGCATCGTGTTCGTGTTTACCATCGGTTTCCTTATTAATCGTTGGTGAATGCACTAAATCAAATGGGATGGATAACTTTTTTTAATATCATAAGTCATCCATTTGTTAATTTGTTCCATTACTCATCTTAGAATGTTTTGCATGCAGGGCCGACTCAAGCTAATGACTCATTAATAAACAAGCTCTTCCGGGAGGCAACCCAAGGTTTTTTAAAGATCGATGTTGAAGTGTGATTCATCTTGAGAGTGGATGGTTTTGGTTGGAATCTTAATGCGTGTAATTGCTTAGCGGACGTTTGAGAATTTGTTGGGCATGTTTTCATGGATTTCTTCGGGGGAGTTTTCTTTTTCAACTTCTTCCCCCCCCCCCCTCTCCATTTGTTTTTGCATTACATGTTCATACATTGACACATTGAGGGCAATGTATATTTCAAGTGTGGGGATGTCGGGGTTTTTGTGAATCTTATGCATATACCTCATTGCACCTTAAAACAATCCCATTCTTGACAAATTTTTTCAAAAATTTGAATAAATGGCATCCATTTTTATTTCTTTTAGATCTTAAAGCACGATTGAATTGTTAACATCACGGACTTAAAAGAAACCAAGTGGATTATGATAAAATGTTTTGGATGTTTAGTGAACATTGCAAGTTGAGAATGTGATATTTATGCATGAGTTTGGACCTTACCTTTATCCCTCCATTTTCGTAAGCTTATGTGTGCTTTTATCGCATGAGATCATATGATTTAGTGTTTGCTTATATTTTTTGTTGATTCTTGAGTGTGCCAAATGTGCATTCGCGTGAGAACTTGCCTAGGATATGCACTTCAAGACCATAAACTAATTTTTGCATGAAAATAACATAGGCATTAGGAATACCCACCTTATAAGCCAATTTTTTTTTCTTTTACTTCACCCAATTGTTACCATTAGTCATCACGTTGAGCCATTTCTCTTGTTTCTTTGTTATTACCCACGTCATTAGCCACTTAGCCAAATTAGCCATTTTTGTCTTTTAAACCCTTGTGATAAAATTCCTGTTATTTCTAAATATCTAAATTTAGGGATCGAATTTTTTTATGTTTATTTGTTTTAGTTAGGCGTCCATTGTTCTATAAAAAAGAAAAAAAAAGAAAAAAAAAGAGAACAACATGATAAAAGAAAAGAAAAAAAATTTTACATTTTTATATTATGTTCTTTAGAATATGAATAAATAAATTTGAGTTATATGATGCATAAAAAGAACAAATTTCATGCATGACTCACGTTTAGTAGATTTGTATTAGTTTAGTTATATTAAAGCGTGTTTACGTAATAGTGTAATGTATCATATTTAGCATCTAGATTTCCAGAATTTTTATCCGTTTAACCACGTTTCCAAAAATTCCATACCCTTTTTTTCCCAAGCCTTGTTATAACCCGTTAAAAGTTTTCTTTATTTATGCATTTTCTCATGTTAGTTGGTGAAGATTTGATCCCTTTGCAAGCCTATTACTATGTTTGTATCATTGGTTGGCATTAAGTGACTCACTTATACATTTATACATATAAATAACCAAGTGTTGAGTCATTTTTGTGAGTGCTTTACACTCATGCATAAAAGAAATTTCGTAGGCATATGATGCTCATTTGAATATTGCTAGTATTTTATAAAGAGCAAGCTTAAAACACTTGGTTTCTTCTTATGAGTATGCCATTTTTTATAGTCAATTATGAGTTTGGATCTTCATTTAACAAATGGTTTGCATCTCACCATCTTTTATGTTAATGGGATTGCTTTTGTTAAATGGTTGCATGTGAGTTTGGTTAAGGACAAGCAAAATTCAAGTGTGGAGATGTTTGATATGATAATAAATATATATGTTTACAATATATATTTCTTTGCATTTTAGGTCAGTTTTATACAAAATTCATAATTTAGACACTTATTTGTGTTTTTTGAATTTTGTTGTTTCGGATGAAGCTCGGTGATTTTTGTGAAGAAAACCCAAGATTTGAAGAAGTTCAAGAGGAAAAATGCTTCTGATATGACCATATTGAAGCTGAATATGGCCATATAAGCTGTCAAATTCCAAATAGCTCATTTTTTGTGCTGAATATGGTCATATCACTTCAGATATGGCTATATTCGGGCAGAAAACGAGTTTATAACCCTAGTACACTTTATTTCCAACATAACTTTCATTTTTTTCAAAACCTTAGCATCCCTCATACCCTTAGGTGTGTTTGAGCATTTCTCAAGAGTTTTTGGAAGACTTGAAGGTCAAGATTGAAAATTTCACACTTTCAAGAAGGATCTAACATCATCCACCCATTTTCACTCAAAATTGGTTTGAATCCCTCTAGATCTACTATGAGTTCTTCCATGTTCTTGAGTTTTGGTGTGTCTTTTGTAAGCCTTATGGGCTAAACTCTTATTATCACTTGGATTAGATGAAACATAGCATGATTTAACAACTTGTACATGATCTTGGTGTTGTTTATGTTAATGTTATGATGAAACTTGATTATTCTTCAATGATTATGTGTATTTGTTCTAGTTTGATGAAATGTCCAACCTTGTGGGTGTTGTAAGCATGTTATTTTGAAAAACCTTATATTCTTACAATATTTATGCATATGTTGCATCTTTTGTATGTAATTTTTTAACATTTGACTTGGAATGGTGAATGAAGGTTGGGGGTTTAGTGTAATTGGGTAAATATTTATCCTTATGCTTATGTTTGAGAAAACCATAGTGTATGTCATAAATCTCTCTTGTCATTGGTTATAAATTGATTTTGTAATCGTGGTTTGATGTTCATAAGTTGAAGGATAGTTATATTTTTGTCTATTTTACGCAAGTTGAGGTGGTTGTCATGTGTTTATCGTGTTAACTTTCTAAAAATTTGTGGAATTAGGTAACCCTAACGGGAGTCTAATTCATCTTTAACATTGACCTAATTGTATCATTAGTTCTTCATGGCATAACTTTAGGTGGCTATTGTGTGTTTATCGTTCTAGCTTTCAGAATGGTTATATGTCTAGATATCCTTGAAGAGGGTTTAGGCTACTTCCATGTTTCATGTTTAAAAAATGATCTCACCTCGAGTTTGTGCTAGTTGTTAATTCTATGCTAAGTGGAATCAAAGTCCAAGTGATATCTTTAATTGATTGTGTATCTTCATCTTTACTTCCTTAATTTATTAGTTTAATTTGCTAATCGTTTTGGTTAATTATAATATTCACAAATCAAAACTCAATTGATCGATTAAATAGTGATGGTGATTTAGTATTGGGAGTCATTGTGCCCATGGATCGATACTCGGTTTTTGCCTAAAACTATACTATTATGCGATAGGTGCACTTGCCTATTGTGTGTAGTTGGTTTAATAGTAATAATCGTGTCCTAAATTAAAACTCAATTGTGTGAAAAAATCCTTACCTAATATATATATATATATATATATATATATATATATATATATATATATATATATATATATATATATATATATATATATATATATATATATATATATATATATATATATATATATATATATATATATATATATATATATATATATATATATATACTTTACACACATCACGGCCAGCTAAGGAGACGGGGTAAGAGACCGCTAAGGTGGTTGCGGACCGCCACGGGTTAGGTTAACCGTCCGTGAGAAATATTCCATTCAAAGATGCGAATATTCCATTTAGAATATTCAAATATGTCATTTTAAGTTGGTAGCGGATCGCTGAGGGATAGCATAGCGGTACTCGAAGGACCCCAGACTGTAGAATCGATTAAAAAGCCTCAAAACTCGATTTTCACTATTTGTACACTCTCCACTCTCGGTCCACTCTCCCTCTCTATCATAACTCAACTCTCTCTCTCTCTTTCTAAATACCAACATATTGGAATGCTCGGTGTGACTAACGAAACATGCGGTTGCATTCGTTGCGGTTGTTTTGGCTTTGCATCAACGTTTAGAAGCTCGAATATCTCTTGTAAGCCTCAAACCTTTATGAATACAAGTTATGACTATAAATGAGTGTATATTTGACATGTAAAACTCCATTGTAGTGATTGGATTGCTCGGTGGAGAGTTACGGATGTCAGTAGTAGCCGGAAAGTCATCTAAATTATTCACTAGTAGAAATAATAAAAACATGTTCACGTTCTTAGCAAATCGAATACAATTGCATAATCAAAACCTACACTTGATTGTGATTACAAAAGTTTAACCAGTCATAATAATAAAACGTTATGGTGTCGCTTCTTGTCGATCTGCGTGCAACAGCAGCCTCAAAGGGCTGTTGCCCTCCTCATCGCTTTCTGCCATATCCCCCAAAACCTTTGTCCGTTCCTTGGCATGAACCTACTGCTACATCGTTTTTATTCCTCCACTAAACTCTTGTGGGCCATGGAGTCAATGGTGAGCTACGAATCATATGAATAATTAAGCCCAAATCAAATTAATTTTAATCCATTCAAACTCATATTTAGTTCACCATCACGATAGCTTCAAAAACATGAGGCTATGATAGTCCACATATTCATCAACCATTCAAACTTTGTCAAGTAGATTGAAACTAACCTAACACAACGCCAAGGTATACATACAAGTCAGGCAAGGAGAAGCCCCCATTTGCATGAGCTCACAACTGATCCATTAGAAGTAACAAGTAACCAACTGCCATTCAATTTCAAACCCACTACATCATCGCATGGAAGGCAGAGCGCTTTAGTAATTACTTCAACTCTCAGCATTGCATGGGTTAACCCCACCACTTATACATGTGCGTTTCACGTCTACTCAGGCCTCCACCTCCCTACCGACCCCGTCCTTCAGCAATCCGACCTGCAAGTCTGACCGCGCATCTCGCCTTCAACATCCGCCTCCGAAGTCCGAAGTCCAACCTAGTTCGAAGCCCGACATTGTTCAGTTGTTCCTAATTGCGATATCTTGAAGTTAGATTTTTTTTATGATTTGGTTCTTAAAGAACATTTGCACAAACATTGATGAAGATACTATGGTTGGAACTTGAAAGCTGAAACTTTTGAATAAATTATTAGTTTTGTTTGAAATTATAACACGAAACCGAACAAAACCGAGCAAAACCGAGCGCTTGGTTTAAAACCGAACCGTGTTCGAGCATGAAGTTTGCGCTCGAATTTGTAAATTCAAACCGAACCTAGGCGCTCGGTTTGAAACCGAACCGAGTTCAAGCAGAGCTGCGTTTGATTCGGTTCAGTTCGTGAACACCCCTAACTCAGGGCAAAGAACCAAGCTTCGTCACCATGCCGCAACATCCCCTTTTCATGTAACCAATCCCTCTTGAACAATAAAATTTAACACATTTGCACAACAACGCATGTGAGTAAAATCTCTCACAAACTAAAACATTATTCAAACGCAAGTGAGTGTTTAAACAATCCACTAAAACTGCAGGATCGGGTTTTGTCACTTAACACTTGTAATTCTCTCAAACTCACTTATGATATCACTCAAACAAGATGAAGCAATGCCTTTAACAAGAGTTGATAATAATATAATAAGTAATCAAAGGACAAGTAGAAGTATTTTCAAGGTACTTGTATATATTACTTCTCAACTCAAGATTACAAGACACTTACAAGCATACTACAAGAGTTACAATGAGAAACTATATATACTAGATCCTACAGCCGGTTATACTTGATACCAGCTGAAAACCTACGACTAAAGCATATACTACAATGCTATAGTTAAGGTATCTTAGATAAAGTATTATCTAAGATATGGTAGTCATGATATGTCCATGACTTACCTTTGTCACCAACTAAAGATGGCAACTGTACTTAACATAAAAAGGTAAACAGTAGATTAAAGTATGGTCAACTACATGGCTTTTGAGAAAACGCCATGCAGTATCTCAGAGATTTGCAGCGGACTGTCAGACAGACCATACTTATGTCTACTGGATAATAGAAGTGTCTTCCGAAGGTTAACTGGCTTCGGAAGAACGATTTCTTCCGAAGCCACTTATACTTCGGAAGATGCTTCTATGCTTCCGAGGCTTTGAGGACTTCTTTATACTTCGGAAGTTGACTTCAGAACTTTATCTTTAAGTCTTGATCTTCGGAAGTAGCTTCTTTATCTTCGGAAGTTGGAGTTTTCCTTCGGAAGTGTATTTTACACTTAGACTTCGGAAGAGCTCTTTCTTCCTTCGGAAGTTCCACACTTGGCTTCGGAAGTCCTTTGTATGTTGTACTCAAAATCTTCTAAGTGACATAGTTTTGGTTGCAACAGCCTCTCTAGATCCAACAAACTCCCCCTAGGATGCTGCTACCAAAACTTCACTTATTTTGCTTCTCAAAGTTTTCAGCACCAGGGACAAAAGATATTTGTCTGTTTCTCTGTTCTTCCCGAAAGTAGTGCTGAGAAGCTTGTACAAGTCATTCGTGGATAGGAGATCCAGTCTGTCACTTTGAATGACATGTACCCTTTGTTGTGACCCCCTGAAGAGAGTTAGTTGACGGGAGTTGTAGTCATACTCCCATCTAACTATGGACTCAAGTTCAGGACCTTCAACCATTTGAAGAAAGGCTTTGCCTTTGGTTGCTGATCCTTTCCTTTCCTCCTCCTCTCTCAGTTTTGACTCCTCTTCGACCTTGCTTCTGGCAGTAAGCTCGGCCATGTGAAGGCTGCCTAGATGATTTCTAATGTGGGAACTACATCGGAGTTTGAAAGGTTGGAGAATGGTTTCTCTGGTAACTCAGCAATATCAAATCTGCTTAAGTGTAGCAGAGATGAGGCATTCAGCCTGTTAATCTCACCATTCTCTCTCTCAACAACAAAGTTGTGAGAAGAGTCTTCGAACCTCCACTGGACTATCTTCTTCTTGGTACAAGAGGTTGTCTTGGTACCCTATCGCCTTTCTTTGTGTCCAGCAGAGTCACCAGCTTTCTCCTCAGCTTTTTTTCTTCCTCATTCAATGTATCTGAATTGAGGCCAAGGAGTTTTGCAGCTTGGTCCAAAGTTCCTCTGGGCAGATCAAGAAACTCATCTCTTGTGAGGAAACTTGAGGATCCATCAACATAAGTCAGGTTGACTGAATCCTCCTCACAGGAGATGTCGCTCAGAGTTGTGCAGTTGATGAGCTTAGTTTTGATTGCCTTGAATTCTCCATAGAGAGATGTTTGGAAGGCTGAGGGGATGGTTTGATTGGTTGTTGGGTAGGTTTAGGAGTTTGGGTTCTGGCTAAGGTTTTAGGTTGGATGATGGGTAGTTTAGGTGGTTGAGGTGAAGAGTTGTTGGTAGTGTGATGGTGTAGGTTCAGGGGTAAAAGGTTCAGGTTCAGTTTTAATTGAAGGGAAGGGAAAGGGTATAGGTTCAGGTTGAGGTTGGGTTTGGATTTGGGCTGAGAGGTGGCTTTGAAGGTCATCCCCTGTCCCCTTCTATACATCTCTTTCTTCTCCCCGCACGAATGTCAGCCTTGATGTCACTGACATGTCGTTGGAGAGTCTTCTCAGACATTGGACCCCACCTGCCTGCCAGAGAAGCCATGAGCTTTAAGATAGTTCTTCATCCAAGCTTTCTCACCTATCTTCTTGGCGGCAGACAGTCCAGCCTCTTCTTTTTCTTCCTCTTCTCCACCAGCTTCTTTCCCTCTTTCTTCTCTCTTTTTCTCTCCTTCTCCATTTGATCTTCTCTTTGTTGAAGAAATAAGATCGTATCACTATTGTGTGGAGACAACTCATCTCTTGAGAGAATCCTCTGGAGAGTAGGAAAGTGATCCTTTCTCTCCTGAGCTGCAGATCAGCTTCTCTTTCTTTTCTCAACCTTTCTTCTTCCAAGGCCAACCTTGCAGCCTCTTCTTTTTGCTGTCTTTGCAGCAAGGTTGCCTTTTCAAGCTCTATCAGCTCCTCTAATGGTAGCAGGAGTACATCTTCCGAAGCAGCCCCTAGACTGACAAGTCTATCGATTACCTCCACCTTTCTTCGATTGTTGACTGCCTCCTGGTTGGCTGCAGCTGCTTTGGTACTTGCAGCTAACAGTTTCCCAGTTGGCAGTCTACCTTTCCTTCTGAGCTTCTCCAACCTTTCTTCTTCCTGAAGCTCTTCCGAAGTCATCTTCCTTTTGCCTTTTATGTCTTCGGAAGTGCTAGACTTTGGTGGTTCTTGGATAAAAGATTCAGGTTGGGTGGTGGAGGTAGGAGCTGGGGTCAATGCAGATGTTATAGCTAATGGTTGGCTGAGAAAGTCCTCCCTATTAACCTCAGATGCAAGTTCCAGAATTGCATCTGTGACTATTAGATCATCGGAAAGAGAAAATAGTCCTTCCGCAACAGCAATCTCAGCTTCGGAAGTTTGTGCTTGTTCTTCCGAGACTTTGAATTGTGCTTCGGAAGTCTGTGAAAACACACCTTCTGTCCCAACTGTTTCAGTTGCTGGGCCATCAGTCCTAGTTTCCCCTTCAAAATCAATCTCAGGTTCCACTTGGGCCTTAGGTTGACCAACTTCCTCAACAGTGGTAGGAGGTGCATTCAACCTCTGAAGCTCTTGAGCTCCAAAGTAAATCACAGACATATCTGGACTGGGCTGTTCGAACAGGGACTCAAAAATGTTAAAGATCCTATTTAGATCCTGAAGCATCCTTTGATCCACTTGAAAAACAACTGGAGGAGGCTCAGGGAAGATGGCAGCTTGTTGTCTTGAGCTCAAAGAAGTAAGAGCTTGACTGATGGTATCCTGTCTTTGGATTTGTCTCTCAACATTCTCCCCCTTTTCGGTAGCATCATCTTGAGAGTTAGATGAGCTAGAGGAAGAGGTCAAGGAGACCTAAACTGGTACATGCCTAACAATCTCTCAATCTATGTCTCAGCTAGTTTGGCCTTGAGACTTTCAATCTCAAGTTGCTGAGTGGCAGACCTATCCTCTAAAGTCTTAACCTTTGATTCAAGGTTTGAGACTTTAGAAAGTAGGTCTCTTATGGTGAGTTGCATACTTCCCTCATCTTCTTTGAAGAATCACGGGGAGATGAGGTAACATACCTGGTATGTTCATCCTCACCACCAGATGTGGTTTCTTGGCACCCTGGTTTCCCTTGCACAATGATGTCTCTTTCAGAGGCATCAAAGGGCATGGTTGTCGTAGATTCAGTCTGACTGTCGTTACCACTGTCCTGAGGATCCATTGAGGCTCCTTCAGTAGTAGCAGCTGAATTTAACATGAGTCCCCTCCACATCAGTGGGACTCACCTCAGTAGGGCATTGCTGGTGTGGGCTAAAGACAAGAGGTTTCTCTAGGCTCTGTTGATCCTTAATAGGGTGTAGTGGATCAACTTCATCGCCTTTGAGAGACATAGTCTCTTCACCAGCTCCGGTCAATAGGTCAGTGAAAGAAAAGGAATAAGACCTAAGGACCCGGGACTTTGATCAATGTCAAAAGGCATTGAACTGTCCCTTTGTGGCTGCTTAGGGGAGTATAGAGACTCACCCTGAGGGCTTTCAGCTGGGGTTTTGGGCTCATGGGTCTGAGACTGAGGAGACTCAAGACCCATATTGAGGTCAATAGTGAAGGATTGGTGGACCTCTGGCTGAGTGGGAGCCCCTTGTTCCACTCTAGCCTTTTTGTTTGAAGAGGAGGGGCTTGTTCAATCAGAGTAGATTGAACAAGGGTTCGTTTGGTACGTCTCTGGTAGGTGACAGTGATGGGTGGAGAAGGTAGATTTGGAATGGTGAGGGTAGTTGCTGGTGTGGGTTCATCACCTGTGGGGTGAACAGGGATGTCACCAGGAGCCATTGGCTCAATCATACCTGGAAGTAGTGCAGTATCCCTTCCAGTGTAGTTGGTAGACACTCTCTTCAAGACCTTGAAGATGGTCGGCCTCATTGGGGAGCAGACAGAGCAGCTGCACAGACAAGCTTACCCTGATCTAGCTCGCAGTTGATTATGTGCTGGGAAATCTGGGATACATAAAGAATGTGTCCCTTTGCAGATTTCCCATAAGATTAGTCAGCACAAACCTTGAGTAGTTGAAGCGAAGGCCTTGTACCAACCCATGAACTAAGCACCCGAGTTCATAAGGGATTTGATCCCATCCCCCGGATTTGTTAGATAGACAGTGAAGAACCACATGCAGCAGGAACTTCCACTTGTAGGAGAAGTTGAATTTGTAGACCGTTGACCTGCTTACATCTCCACCGTATCCCATTTGGAGATAAGAGCTATCTAACTCAGATTTGGGGAATTCCGTCGTGCGCCTTCATCATGGAGCTCAAGATGCTCCCTGATGATCTGTTCAGTGATGACCAACTCTTGACCACAAACACTTGACCTAATAGCACGAACCCCGTTTAGGGTTTCAATCCGACCATTTGCCCAAAATTCGGACATTTGGTTGGAGTAGATGGTAGGGTTTACGGTCAAGGCTGTGTAGTATGAAGATTGGGCTAAGAAAGAAATGATATCAGAGAAGTCATCATCCCTTGACGAGTCAAGGAGTGCGACCTGGTTGTGCTGAGGGTTTAAGGCCATTTGAGAAAGATAGCAGTAGAAAAGTTCAGAGTAAGGTAAATTGGAGAAGAAGAAGCTTTTAGGGCAGTGAATTTGGTAAAAAGAGTGTAAGTGAGTAACTGGAAGTATTTAAATGGGTGTGAAATGGCGGTTTAAAGGGTGGTTTGGATAAGATGATGTGAGGGTTCAGTGGATGATGTGGACAAGGGCGGTAAGTTTAGACCATTTAAATAATCCGACATCATTAACAAAATCTTTACTTTTTACAGAGTGGGGCCCAAAAGATTTCCGTTACACACAGTAAAATCTTTCTTCCGAGCATAAAGTATTTCCGAAGGTAATGTTCTTCCCGAAGGCAAATGTACTTCCGAAGGTAAATTACTTACTTACGAGAGTATATGTTGCTTTCAATTGGAGTGTGTTAAATGCTTCGGAAGTAGATGTGAGGTGAACTCAATCGCTTCTTCTGAGACTTAACACTCTTCCAAGAAGAAATTTTCCTATGATAAATTTTCTTCGGAAGTTATGCTAGATATCTTCCGAGGGCTAATTTCTCTTCGGAAGAACTTACACTTAGATAAATAAGAAGGATCTTTTGTAACAGGGCTTAGATTGTTTTGACATAAGACTTTACACATTAAAAGGTTTTCAATTGAGATTAACTAATCAATGTTTATCATCCCAATAGCTGTAATGAGATATTTAAATCTTTGTTCATCAAATGCTTTGGTGAACAAATCAGCATATTTTTCATTTGAATCAACTTTGATTAGTTTTATAAGATTTTTCTCATGAATATCTCTAATGAAATAATACCTTATATCAATGTGCTTTGTCTTAGAGTGCTTCACTGGATTTTCAGTGATGGATATAGCACTGTTGTTGTCAGTGTGGATAGGAGTGCTCATGAAGTTGAATCCATAGTCAATCATCTCTGGTTTTGAATCCACAGCAGCTGAGCACAGCAACTTGCAGCAGCAATGTATTCAGCTTCAGCAGTTGATGTAGAGACACAGGATTGATTGTTTGCATGCCATGAGATGATCCTTCCACCAAGAAATTGACATCCACCTGATGTTGATTTCTTGTTGATGTTGCACCAGCCACCATAATCACTATCAGAGTAACCATAGAGATTAAAATCACTATTTCTTGGATACCAGAGACCTAACTTAGGTGCTCCTTTGAGGTATCTGAGGATTCTCTTGACAGCAATTAGGTGAGACACCTTTGGAGCAGCCTGATATCTTGCACAGATGCAAGTTGCAAACATGATATCAGGTCTACTTGCTGTGAGATACATCAGAGAACCAATGATTGCTCTATACTGATGTTGATCAGTATCCTCCCCCTCAGAATCAGGGCATAAATCATGGTTTCTGGTATGGGTGTCTTTGCTGCTTTACAATCCTTCATATCAAATCTCTCTAAGATATCATTGACATACTTAGATTGATTGATAAAGAACCCTTCCTTTAGTTGCTTTACCTGAATTCCAAGAAAAAAGTCCATTTTTCCCATAGAACTCATCTCGAACTTCTTCTTCATAATGCTCTCAAAGTCTTTACACATTTGGTCATTTGAGGAACCAAATATGATGTCATCAACATAGACTTGAACAAGCAAAATGTCCTTCCCAGACTTTCTGATGAAGAGAGTCTTATCAATGGTACCTCTAGTATAACCATTCTTCAGGAGAAATTGAGACAATGTCTCATACCACAGCCTAGGTGCTTGGTGCAGCCCATATAGAGCTTTATCCAACTTGCACACATAGTTTGGGTGCTCTGGGTCTTCAAATCCTGGAGGCTGGCATACGTAGACTTCCCTATCTATATCCCCATATAGAAAAGCACACTTGACATCAAGCTGGTAGACAGTGAAATTCTTGGATGAAGCATAAGCAAGGAAGATCCTAACTGCCTCAAGTCTTGCAACAGGTGCAAAGACATCAGTATAATCAATTTCTTCCTCTTGAGTGTATCCTTGAACCACCAGTCTTGCCTTGTTCTTGATAATCAAGCCTCTGTCATCTCTTTTGTTTCTGAATACCCACTTGGTGCCTATAGGTACTTGACCAGATGGTAGCGACATAGGTTCCAAACCTTTTGTCTTTTGAATTGAAGCAGCTCCTCTTGCATAGATTCAACCCATCTACTATCTTTCAAGGCATCTTCCACCTTCTTGAGTTCCATTTGGGATAAGAAGCATGAGTACAAGCAGACATTCCCATTGTGAGTTTGTCCCCTTGTTCTCACCCCCTCAGAGACTTCCCCTATGATGTTTTCAGCAAGATGAGTATTGTGAATTCTAAGTCTCGAAATCACCTCCAGTTGCAAATAAGTCCAAGTTGGACATATTTTGCTCAGGAGCTTGAATACTTGGTCCAGCTGTTGTTTCAATCTCATTCAATGATGACTGATTGAATGAAAGAGAACATCATCATTTCTTTGCTGTGAAGCATCATTAACAGTTGTCTGTTCCTTCAAAATGTTGCTTCTATCAGCATGGTGTTGTGCAGGATCACCTGAGGAGACTTGAAGATCATCAGGTGAATCCTTTGTTGAAGTTCCACTATTTCTTGAAATGGTTATGTTGTTAGATCTTTCAATAGTGGAACTTGATTTGTTGTAGCTCTTGGAGAACTTGGAGCAGGTCTGGGAAGCTCAAACAGTTGATCTTCATCAGAATTGCTTTGAGCACCTGTTCCAGCTGAAACATTCTCACAAGATGGTTTAGAATAGTTTGGAAACAATTCTAAATCAAAAATATGATCAGGGCCATTCTCCCTAACACAAGGAGTGTGCTCATTAACTACAATGTTGGAGGATTCCTCAAATTGTTGGTTTTTAATATTATAAACCCTGTATGCTTTAGAATAGGAGGAATATATAACAAAGATAGCATCATCTGACTTTTCAGCAAATTTTGCCAAATTGTCTTTTGTGTTAAGTATGGTACACCTACTGCCAAAGGACCTTAGAAAGCCAATGAACGGTGGCCTCTTGTTCCATAACTCATAAGGGGTCTTTCCATGTGGCTTTACTACAAGAACTCTGTTCTGCACATAGCATGCAGTGCTGACTGCCTCTGCCCAGAATGTCAGAGGCAGCTTTGAATCAGCTAACATAGTCCGAGCAGCCTCAATAAGTGTCCTATTTCTCCTCTCAGCAACATCATTTTGTTGAGGAGTTCTAGGAGCTCTGTATTGTCTGGCAATCCTTTTGAGTTACAAAATGAGTCAAGAACAAAGTTCTTAAACTCAGTCCCTTGATCACTCCTAATTATTTTGACCTTGTGATCAACTTGATATTCTATTTTAAGAATAAAAGATTATAAAGTTTCACAGCAGTTTCATCTTTAGTTCTTAAAAAGAATACCCATGTAAATCTAGTAAAATCATCACTACCACAAGGCAATATGATTTCCTTCCAATGCTCATTATACTTGTGGGACCAAATAGATCCATGTGCAATAAGTGTAATGGAGTAGTGATAGAGTTAACAACCTTGGATTTATGAGAAGACCTGTGTTGTTTCCCTTTCAGGCAAGCAACACAGTTATCTTTGCAGAAAATTCCTTTTTAGGCAAACCATGTACCAAGTTATTTTTAGCCAATTTATTCATTGTCTTAAATTGACATGACACATTCGTTTATGCCATAGTGTTGACTCATCACTATCAGCTTTGGAAAGAAAGCATGATACTTCTCCCATTGGCGAAGCATTGTTCATATCAAGCTTGTACATATCCCCTCTCCTGGGAGATCTAAGAAGCACCGATTCCTGAGGAATTGTCATCCCAGGTTTGAGGATGATGCACTCATGTTCTGTGAAAAGCATTTGATGCTTTTGATCACAAATTGAGAACACTTAACAGGTTGTGTTCAAGCTGTTTGACAAATTAACTTTGTCAACCTTTATTTTCCGTTGGATATACTTCCTCTGCCAAAATATATCCTCCGGCCTCACCTCCAAACTGGATAGGACCTCCATCATATGTTGAAATTGTTGAGGAGAGATCTGTTCCCTGTCATGTGCCTGGAGCATCCACTATCTACAATCCAATGTTGTTATTCTTGTCATATGGATGTCCCTTATTTTCATCTGTTCCTGCCATGAGTGCTTGAGCAGGAGTCACATCTTGACCATAAAGCTCCAGTCAACTTCTTGAGCCATTGCTGCAGTTTCAGTTGACTTTCCGTTGGGCTTTGGTGTAGAAGGATGTGTGGAGGCCTGTGAGGTTCCCGGGTTGGACTTGGGAGCCTTGCATTCCCTTGTAAAATGGCCAAGCTGGTTACAGTTGTAACATTTAGCCTTGCTTTTGTCAAACCCAAACTTGCTAGTGATTGGGTTTTGAGGGAATTGCATTCCAGTTCTCTTAAAGAACTTCTTCGCTCTGTAGGTTAGAAGAGCCATTTGTTGGACAATGTCCACATACTCTATGTCATCTGGACTGAAGCACTCAAGATCATCAAAGCAGAATTGATGATCATTGGAGTGTCAATTCCCTGAGACAAATACACAGCCCTCCTGAAAGAAGCTTTGCTGAGCTTGATGAGACCTTGGAGTCTCAGGGAATATGATGTAAGGCCCAGATGAACAAGATGGCTGCTGGGTGTATGACAGGTACTGCTGAGACTGGGAGATACCTGAGCCTTCAGCAACCATTAAAGCGTTGCTAGCAGGAAGGCTCAAGGGTCTGCTTGCTTGGTGACCCTTCTTACTTTCCATTTCCCCACGGTATCCATCAAGGATCCCATAGAGTTCGGTCATGGTGAGTGTGTTTTAAATTCTCTGTTCTCTTGATGGAGACACAGTAGAAAGTCCACTCATTGGGTAGAGCACTCATAAACTTTCTGGTAAGGTCTTTAAGTTCTTGAGTGATTCCCACAATTGGAGGGAGGAGATAAGATCCATATACCTGAAATATTGCTGGCTAAAAGTTTCTCCAGCAACATAGGTGAAGTTCTCAAACTGCTGCTTCAGTGAGTCCTTCTTTGAATCATTAGAGCTTGAGTACATTTGAGCAAGAGCATCAAAGAGTTCTTTGGCTGACTTACAATGCTCAAACCCCACCATGATGGAGTTTGGGATTGCAGTCATAAGAACAGTCATAGCATTGCTGTCTATGTCAAGCTTCTTCCTGTCTTCATCGGAGTAGTCTTCAACGGCCTTCTCGATCATGGCACTGTTTCCACCAGCAACTTTTGGCTTGTACGGGCCATTAACGATGGACTGCCACATCTTGCTATCCTGGTATCTGATGAAGCCTTCCATTCTTCTGCTCCAAGACCTGAAGTTTTCAGGGTCGATGATGGGAGCTTTGGTCATCGTTCCCATTTCAACTTCAGATTTGATGAGGGCCATTTTTGAGTGAGGTATAAGGAGGAGTGAAAAACTGGTTGATTAGGATGGTAAGATCTCACAATCAAGAGCCTAAAAAGCTCTGATACCAATTGCAGGATCGGGTTTTGTCACTTAACACTTGTAATTCTCTCAAACTCACTTATGATATCACTCAAACAAGATGAAGCAATGCCTTTAACAAGAGTTGATAATAATATAATAAGTAAACAAAGGAACAAGCAGAAGTATTTTCAAGGTACTTGTATATATTACTTCTCAACTCAAGATTACAAGACACTTACAAGCATACAACAAGAGTTACAATGAGAAACTATATATACTAGATCCTACAGCAGCGGTTATACTTGATACCAGCTGGAAACCTACGACTAAAGCATATACTACAATGCTATAGTTAAGGTATCTTAAATAAAGTATTATCTAAGATATGGTAGTCATGACATGTCCATGACTTACCTTTTGTCACCAACTAAAGATGGCAACTGTACTTAACATAAAAAGGTAAACAGTAGATTAAAGTATGGTCAACTACATGGCTTTTGAGAAAACGCCATGCAGTATCTCAGAGATTTGCAGCGGACTGTCAGATAGACCATACTTATGTCTACTGGATAATAGAAGTGTCTTCCGAAGGTTAACTGGCTTCGGATGAACAAATTCTTCCGAAGCCACTTATACTTCGGAAGATGCTTCTATGCTTCCGAGGCTTTGAGGACTTCTTTATACTTCGGAAGTTGACTTCAGAACTTTATCTTTAAGTCTTGATCTTCGGAAGTAGCTTCTTTATCTTCGGAAGTTGGAGTTTTCCTTCGGAAGTGTATTTATACTTAGATTTCGGAAGAGCTCCTTCTTCCTTCGGAAGTTCCACACTTGGCTTCGGAAGTCCTTTGTATGTTGTACTCAAAATCTTCTAAGTGACATAATTTTGGTTGCAACAAGCCTTTCTAGATCCAACAAAAACACCATTGGATTTAGCGTTGTCTACTATGATCGTATAAGTTGTCTCAAATCTAATCTCAATCTGCTAAAAAATTTAATCTATGTACTCTACTAAAAGTTTACCACTGTGTAAAGATGGTATAACTTTAAAGTTCTAACGCATTTTCTTAAAAGCCAATTGTCATTGATATAATGAGCCATCAATGTTATATATCCGTGTGTCATGATAGAATAGATCAGCAATCGAACATATTCTACAAGTTAAATTTCATAATTTTCTTTAAAATTTGACGTCTCTATTATATATCTTTCGGTCATCCGCCTTCAAAGTGTTTCTTGTTGTGTTGTTCACATCACGGTGTAAAAAATATATGTAAATCTCATGTCCTCTCATGTTCAACATAGCTAAATAATAGGTATGTTTAATGATACAATATGTTATGTTTTTCACGTACATTACTTGATATAGAGTAACATGTTTTTTGATTGGGCGGTTCATTAAGGTCGAAACACTTAGGGATATGACGTTTCATGTTATTTGTTCCCTTATTAGTATTATATACATTTTCAAAAGTAGTACATCACACGTCTTTTAACTCTCCTCATCATCACCATTCAACACCTAGGAATATGAGTTGTACTGCTTGTGGAAAGATGTTATAATGCTAACAAGGAAACAAGTAACATGAAATGCTATTTTCCTATGTATTTTAACCATGATGAGCCCGGCCAACCAAAACATGTGTCCCTTTAAATCAAGCGATGTACAACGAAAAATTAGCACATCTGATCATCAAACACAACTATCCTTCTAGTTATGTTGAACATAAGGGACAAGAGATTTGCATAAATCTTTACACCGTGATATGAACACAATAACAAGAACCACTACGAATGCGGATGTAAAAAAATATAATAGAGAAGAAAACAAGTCTTAAAGAAAAGTTACAAAAAGTAACTAGTAGAATATGTATGACCATTGATCTAGGGAGTTCTATCACGATACATGAATATATGTCATTGACAGCTCATTCCACCAATGAGAATTGGTTTCTAACAAAACACATTGAGCTTTATATATACACCACCTCCACATAGTGGTTAACATTTAGGACAGTACAAGTTTAATTTTCTTAGTAGATTTGTGCATTGAGAAAGTTTTAATCAAACTAGACAATATTAAACATAATAATGTTTTAGTAGATTGTTTAAACAGTCACTTGTGTTTAATAATGTTTTTAATTTGAAAGAGAAATTTTACTCATTTTCATTGTTATATACATGTGTTAAATCTTATTGTTTTAGAGGGATTAAAGGTAATTAAAGGGGACATTCAGAAGGTTCAAGAATAGGTGAAATTTGTTAAAGGAAGTGCTTCTAGATAGCAAGTTTGCAAAATGTATACATTGCCTTTCGTTACAATATAGAAAACAAGTCAAGAAGTTGTAACTAGATGGAATTCTATGCATCGCATGCTCGATAGTGCATTGGCCCATGGTAACTCTTATGATCAGTAAGCACAAGTTTGATTCCGATTATAGGACTTTTTTAATCCGATGGAATTCTATACATCTCATGCTCGGTAGTGCATTGGCCCATGGAATTCTATACGTCTTATTTTGATTTTCACTTCATTTTTTAACCATTAACAAGGAGTTTCCCCATGATACTGAAAAACATGTACATTATATAAGACAACGTTTATTTATAGCAGGTCAACAATATTAAGTTTGATTACGCAAAAAATTATCAAAAAGAGTCATAACATGCCAAAAGATATCTACACGTGTTTTACATCCATGATTGCTATGTACATTATTATAAAAATGAGTGTCTGTCGAGTCTATCATTCCATTAACCCATAGCAGGTAATAGGGCTTATTATTTTTTTACTATAGTCATTGTCAAACTATGAAATAATAATACTAATAATATTAATAATTAATAATAAATAATATAACCAAATAAAATGGTAAGATTATGAGGGAATCTGCCAGCCCAAGGTTTGAATACCTAACATAAGACTTGGTTAAGATCTCTTAATTTTATCAAGACATTACATCATCTACTTTACCTTCTTTCACTTTACCTCACACCAAAAAAATCATCTATTAAATAGTTTAAGCGCTTGAAACATGTTAAGAAATGCTTGGAAGAAGTGTGTTTGTAATTTATATTTTTCTGGTTGTTGTGACTTTAAATTTTCCTCGACGGTTTTTATCACAAGGTTAAAAATATATAATATTTATAATTACAATAATTTAATTGGTCATATTTTAGAAAGAAAAGGTAAAAATATAAGAAAAGGAATAACCAAGTCAAATGGGCCAACTCAATATAACCTTCTTTTAAACTAATACACCTGTTACGACCCGAATCTCACTTATGACAGGTTATCCAACCCGACCCATATTGCTACCCCTATTTCATACACTATTGATGTAAGAACCATATTTTGTTGATCTAAGTTGTGTCAATCATAATGATATATAGTTTCGAAAACAGACAACTAAATATAGTTAAGTAAAAGATTCAGTAAACTTACTCTGATCAACATGCCTGAGTTTGTAGGGAGAGATGCTCTATGGTCCTTTGTCTATTACAACCATCAAGAAAGCTACGCCATATGCTGGCATTTGGCGCAAAAGGCATCCCTGAAATCAGCTTTTCTGCTTCCTTTAGATCTCCATATCTAGCCATTAAGTCCACCACAACAAGAATAATGTTCCATTTCCGGTTCAATCCGATATTTTTCTTTCATTTTCATAAACATTTCCATCCCATCTTTCACTAATCCAACATGTCGACACGCAGAAAGAATTGCTATAAAAGCTACCTTGTCTGGTTCAATACCATCCATCTCCATTTGTTTAAACTGCTCTAGTGCCTCTTTTCCGCATCCATGTAACCCAAGGGCTGAGACCAGAGCAGTCCATGAAATGACATTTCTCTCAAGCATTTCATCAAACACCTTAACCGCACTCCATACACTCCCACATTTCCCATACATGTCTATCATTACATTGCAAGCCATTATGTCAAACCGGTTGAAATCAGACTTTATCATGTGGCAATGAAGCAAACACCCACAAACAAGGTTACATAGGTTGGTGCAAATGCTTAGAAGGCTAACATATGTGTAACTATCAGGTGGGATGTGATCCATCTGCATATGGTGGAAAAGATCAAAAGCTTCTTTGTAGTCCCCATTACGGGAACAAGCTGCAATCAAAACATTCCATGATACAATATCAGGATCTTCTACTTCACAGAACAATTCCTGAGCTTTATGGTACAGTCCATTTCTTTATACAGCCCGGCAATAATATTTGAGTGAACAACAGAATAAGGCAGTTTCTTATCATCGAAAAGACTTGATGCATCTGCTGTTAAACCGTTTCTGGCGTATGAGGTCATGAGGGCACTACTTACATACTCGTTTAGATGGTAACCCGTTTTAATGACCAAAGAATGAACCTCCTGTAACTCCAAGGGAAAAGTGACTTTATAACACTAGAGTATGAATATTCATCTGGAGAAATACCCGACTGTATCATTTCCCGCAGTAGCAGAACAGAACTTGAACAGCTTCTATTGGAATATCCAAGAAGTAAAGCGTTCCAAGAAACTAAATTCTTCTCAAGAATTTCATCAAAACAGCGCTGAGCGCTATCTAACCTGTTACCTTTAGCATAAAATTAACCAATGAACTACCTACAGAAACATGATGTTCAAATCGGTTCTTAATTATCTTCGCATGGATAAATTCTCCATATATCAGATTAGTTAACCTTGTACATGAGGTGATAGCATTCAAGAATGTGGTCTGGTTTGGGAGAAAGCCATCTAAATACATCTTGCAGAAGAATCCTATTGCTTTTATAGGTTCTACCCCATGGGCCAACACCCCGATCATTGTATTCCATGTCACCAAGTCTCGGTTGGGTACCAGATTAAACATTTTCTCTGTTAAACATGTGCCTGCACACTTTCCATACATTTTAACAAGAGAATTGGCAGCTGAAACTTTACTTAACAATCCAAACTTAATTATCAGCCCATGTATCTGTTCTCCTGAATCTAGGTCGTCCTCTGATTGAAATCCAGATAAAACACCCACAAACGAAGATTCGGATAACGATAGGTGCGCCCCTCATGAGCTCAACAAACATCAACATACATTCATTTACACATCCCTCACGTCCAAACAAAGACATCATTGCATTCCATGTCACAAGATTCTTGAAAGGCATTTCATCAAACACCTTGAATGCTTCATCAATACAACCATGCCTACCATAGAAACCCCATGAAGCAGTACCCACAAAAGAATCACCAAAAAGAACCCCACTTTTCATGGCTACAGCTTGCAAACAAAGCCCTTGATCACGTCTAACGAATTACACGACAAAAGACTACTATAAGTGAACTGGGTCGGAAAGAACCCAAGATTTCTCATCTCAGAAAACAAATTCCAAGCTTCACCTACATTCTCATCGCGAGTGTAAGTGCGAATCATCGTGTTGTAAGAGACGACATTCTTATGAGGCATTTCATCAAACACCTTTCGGGCAACAAATACATATCCCAGCGACATGTAAACAGAGATAAGGTTATTGTAAAAGAAGTCACTTTGGGGTAAGCTTGATCCCATTGTGGTAATGAGTCCATGGACACACTTCACTGATTTAACCGCTGGGTTAACCCTCAAGGATTTCCGAACCAGCTGAAGTAGAGGCGAAGCCAGCAGTTGTTAGTTTTTTTACACGTTTAAGAACCTGAAATCAGGAAACGATGTCGAAATATTAGTATGTATAAGATGCAAAGTTTTTTAAAACACGAAACTATAAGGCCTGATTGTATGTAATGTAGTATTAATTATGTTTTATGCTTCTAAGAACATGTGCAGAGAGATAGATTGTACGGTGAAGATGCAGCAGACGAACTGCTGGTGAAAGAACCCTAGTAGGCAAAGAGATGGCGATGATGAAGAGGCTAATGGCAGTGGGGAAGCACCAATAGTTGTGAAGATGAAGGAACAATCACTGAAAGGGTGAAGCAATACGTAGACGAAGAAGAAGAATGTTCCGGACGTTTTACCGGTTCACTATTCGAATGTCTGATAAACAATGAAAGTGAGATATCATTTTCGATACAATCCCTATAAATTTTTAATATTTTTTAAAGTATTTGTGAGTGAAGAAAAGATTAAAAAAAAGTAACGATAAAGGTATAAAAAGTATTATTTAATTAAAAAAATAAAAAAAAATTAATTTTTTTATAATTATATGGATGGAGATGAAAAATTTACTATGAATGCTCTGACTTGCGAGCCAATGGCACCCCTTTCTTAAATTATCACAAGTCTTTCTAATTTAACCAACTTCCTCGGGATTTCCTATTTTCATAGAAATTAAAGAGTTGGTGTTTCTCGTTTTTCTCGTGTTGAAATCCTCTGCTCACACTCTCTTCTTTTTCTTTGTTTTTCTCCCGACTCGATGAATATTCATGAGGATTTGCCAATCACAATCACAATTCATCACCTTCTCACGCTAATCACTAGACCTGGCAAATTTAGCCCAGCTGTTTAAATTTGGGCTGATATGGACACTTATAATAAAAGCAATGGGTTGATTTGGATGATGATTTATTTTTAAAAGGTTAAGCTGGGCAAGTTTAAAACTTAAAAAAAGAAAGATATGGGTTAGAATGGGTTGCACCTTAAAACACAACGGGTCAGGATGGGTTGTGCCTAAAAACCCAACATATCCTATCAACATCTATTCACAACTTACTCTATCAATTCTCTCCCATTGATAGTCATCGGATCTCCATTTTGCTATGTGATAATGGTAGGAGTTTGTTTTCATGTTTCTGATTTTGGTTTGTCGTTGGTTCTCAAATTAAAAAAGGTTTCAAAGTACTTTGAAGTTAGAACAATTTCAGGCGAGCTCCACACATCTCCGAACGAATCCATCACGTTCTTGAAAGCTTCGAAGATTTCCCGAAACATGACGAAATCTTACCAAATCTTGTCGGCTATCTCACCTCTCGAAACCTTACAATCACCGGTGAAGCATTTCCCAAATCGGCGGATCTTCAGCGAGCTTCGAAACTCGACAATCGCCGGCGAGGTAGCTTCGAAATTGATTGTCTCTCTCACCCCTCAAAGTTCCTTCACTCACGAGACACAGTATGTAATCGTGTGATGTTTTAGTGCATGCCAAAGTGTGATGCTTGTCAGACGTATTGAATACATAAGTTTGATATGATTAATCGAGAGATTCATTGAATTATAAGAATATGTTTGTTTGCTTATATTGTTGAGACCCATTTTTTAATTTTGATCTGATAGTTGTAGGATGAATTTTGTTCATCCAGATGCTTGTTAATTAAGAACTTGAAGTTTGTTGATATATTTTTTGTTTGTTAGGTTGTACTTTTACTTGTTAAATGAAGAACTAAGAGTTGAGTGGTTTTGAGTTTTGAAATTCAAAGAATTATAAATTTATAATACTTATGTTGAGAATTTTGTAATTTTTTGACCCGACTCATTCTGACCCGAACCCGTTCTGACCCGAACCCATTCTAACCCGTTTCTTACCAGAACCCGTTCTGACTCGAACCCACGCTGGCCGAACCCATTCTGACCCGACATCCGACCCGACCCGACCCGCCCATTTTGCCAGGTATACTAATCACCATCTTCTATCTCATCTCCTTGTTTCCTTCCTATTCCCCACTAGCGACTCCAACCCCCCTTAGAGCATCACTAATAAAGAACTCTAAAATATCAAAAACATGTATACTCAACTCATAATGGCACGCAAGTAAAACGTTAATCTTTCTAAAACTCTAAAAAGCTCTCTTGTAATAAGACCCAAAAAAATATTAAAACACAACCCATTGGACCCACACTTGTCCCATCTTTTTTTATTTTTAGGTGTTCACATATATATAATGAACCCTTCAAAACACCCTCCCAATGGTGAAAAACAATGTTTTCATGCTCGGATCGGACCGGCCGGTCCGACCGGTTCGACCGGAATTCGGTGTTGTCGGCAGTCCGATCCACCTTGGTTCATTTTGTAACTCAAAAACCGACCGGTCGGAAGCGATGTGGCGATCGGATTGGGATTTAGTGAACCGGTTGGCTCGGATCTAAAGGAAAAGGTTGGATATGCTGCAACAACACCGGATCTGCTGCAGTAACGGTGGAGGTCGAAGTTGCTGCAACAATGGTGCACAACAGAGCAACAACGATGTTGAATATCGGAGCTGCAACACCGGGGCGAATGGTCTTTCTTGCTCGAATGAGATGGTGAAAGAGATGATGGAGAAGATGATGTCTGATTGTATTTTTTGCTTGAAGGTGATGATGTCCCGTAGTATTTTTTGCTTGAATAAGATGGTGAGAGAAATGGTAGTGAAGATGATATGGGAAATTGATATGTATTACTAAAGTAAAAAAATACTCAAATAGTGTTGGGAAATTGGTGAAGATGATCTGGGAAGTTGTGATAAAATATAATAACAATAAATTTACTCAACTTATATATAATTTTTTTAGTTTAAAAGTGTTTGGCCTTGTAAACAAATACTTCAAATTTATGTATTTTTTTTTAATTTATCAGACCAGTGATATATTTTAAAACTTAATTTTTTATATCTTTGAAATGTTAAGGTTAATTATGTACTTGTCTGGTTCATAAATCCGGTCCGACTGGTCCAACCAGTGAACCAGTAAGACGTCCGATTTGACGTCTGATCCGGTTCTGAAAACATTGGTGAAAAATATCAAAATAGATAATGTGGCTTTTTAGGAGCTAAACATGCTTCTTTCTTTGGTGGTCTTAGATCATTCATATCATGTTTATTTTTTTAAAGCCTCGCATGTTAACCTCGTTCAATTAATTACAACTTTTTATTTTTTTTTATTTTTTTCTTTTACCATTCTCGCCTACTCATAAAAAAATAGAGATTGAATAATGAGTTTTAAAAGTAAGTATCTAAACTTGATCCCCATTTTAAACAATAGGTTGGAGTTATAATTGAAATGATTAAAACTTTCCTTTGTTTTAAAGAAGGGATAGACAAAGATTGGGTTGTTAATGCTCTTAAGGGGTGGGTGTTTTGCTGATATGACTCCCATCCCTAACACTCTCTCTATTATTCACATTAGCGTTGTATCACTTTTCTCAGTCCATCCTTAAGCCATAGAGATCATCTTTCACGTCTATCTCAACCTTAAATTTTTTGAGTTGTGCATTGAATTGGACGGGTACTTCAACAATGGATCCACGCGCTTTACTCGGTTTGGTCATCTTGTTGACCGTTGTTCCCTTGCAGTATCACATCCCATGTTTGCCTTCTAATTACAACCTCCTCCTTGCGAGCGCCTCCGACATGGTGCGCGGACCGGAGGCGAACCTAACTCTGGACCAGACGAACCCACGCCCTTAAACTTTTAAAGGCATGATTTACCACGTCACTGGACTCAATTGTTGTAATCTTTCTAAAGAAATTTAAATAATAAAAAGTGTAAGATGGCGAATAAAAAATAAAAAATACTACTCATACTAACATAGCATATATGTGTACAAGGGTGAGTTCATTAGGAAACCTCAAAAAAATAAGGAACCAAGGGGAACATGCTCAAAAATACTATGACTGAACTCATTCTAACGATGTTACTGCCGGTTCCTAACTAGAAACCTTAAAACTTAAGCTAAACACAAAAGCTAAACCCTAAATAAGGTTCGATGAGTCGGTTCTAACGCCACTTTAAGTAGTTCAATCAAATTTCGCTCGAGCCTCCACCCCCCACCACCCTCCCTTTCCCTTCCCAGTTTAATGGTTCCAAAATGGTTTTTTTTTGCATATACATTCATACGTACATATAATTTCATTTTATAAAATTATTAGTTTAAGTTAAATTAAAATATTTTTGTTTAAATTTTCTAACGACAAGTTTTTAGCGGCGAGTTGCTAATGGCTTTTTTCTAACAGCTAGTTTCCACAATATAAATATAAGAGACGAACCCATGTCCTTAAACTTTTAAGGTGATGATTTACCACCTTATTAGACTCATTTGTTGTAATCTTTCCTAAAGAATTTTTATATAATATAATGTGTAAGATGACAAATATAAAATAAATATACTACTTATGCTGACATTACGAATTGTGCGTCTAGGAGTAAGTTCATTAGGAAACCTCACAAAAAAATATGAAACCAAGGGGAACATGCTCATTGTAAGCCCCGTTCCCAGGACGCCTACAGTTGGTCATTCATCGCACTCAAAACATATAATTACATTTTTCCTTTCATAAATCGTTGCAGCGGGAAACATTAAAAACACAATTTCCATCAAAATACTTTGCACAATAATACAATCGTTCCTTTAACAATATCATTTTACATTTATTACAAAAGCATTAAACATAAGGATGCCATCCAAAATACGCTGAGTAGCCGCCCCGTGCCATCCTCAGCAACATACCTGCCAACTGGAAACACATCAAAGTCAGCGTTGCTGAGTGAGTTCTAGTTTTATAATAAAACTTACTTTTCTATCGTAAAACCGTTCTTTACTTTCTTTATAAAAACATTCGTTACATACATGCGTCCACACATCATACGTACACATAGATAATATCATTATTATCTTCATCATTACGTTCGTTACATTCATCCTTTCTCGTACATCATTATCTTTCACTTCTTTCTAGATCCTGTCAGACTTTACCCTCTTCGTGGCACTCAGCCACGATTACTGAGGTCGAATGACAAGGATCCTATTTCATACATTATTAGGATATTTCGTTAACGTTCATTTCATACATTCGTTCTTTCATTCATCTCTTTGCTCATTACTCTTTATTACTCGAATCTTGTCTCATACAATATCCCCGACTCATGCTCGAAAGTTGATGATGTGTCGGGACCTGCTCACAAGCCCCCGACTCATGTTCGAAGACTGACACAAACACCGGGATACGCGACAAAGATCCCATATGAGTCAATCACAGGGATTGAACTCCATCCGAGTCTGTTGCAACACAAGTCGCTCACCTCATTATCTCGTCTCATGCAATATCCCCGACTCATATCCGAAGACTGATATTGTGCCGGGGCCTGATAAACAAACCCCCGACTCATGTCCGGATACTGACACAGTACTGGGATACGTGACACGGATCTTATCATCTGTCACTTTCATCATATGCAATACTCCCGACTCATGTCCGAAGACTGATACTGTGCCGGGGCCTGCTCAAAAACCCCCGACTCATGTCCGAAGACTGACACAGTACCGGAGTACGCGACAAGGACCTCTTTCGAGTCTGTTGCGACACAGAGTCGCTCACCTCATACTTATGCTTGCAAGCCTTCATTTGTTCATTCATTCATTCATTAATGCATGCATTTATTCATTACGTTCCACTTTCCTATCTTTCATTCACTTACGTTACATAATACTTTCATTTCATTCATTAACATTCAACGCAAAGCCATAGAAAGATAAGCATGCATAATAAGGAACATAACATAAACCTAAACATACAGCATCATCATACATACGCATCAATCATACATCACATCACACACATCATACATATTATGCATCAAACGCACCGCCATGCCTAACATCACACATAACTTCATACATATCATTATCATCAACATCATCAAGGAAATCCATCCCGACCATCATCTCTCAAAGTCCCTCAAAACTCATGTGCGCATAAACCCTATTCGGGCGTATGGACACCCTCCAGTCGCATGGCCTTCAGGGCGACTGAACACTTAGGCGAATGGGCATCTATGCGAATGGACCCTATGCGAATGGACTATGGGCAAATGGACATCTATGCATATGGACTCTCAGTCGCATAGCTTTCATGCATATGACCTTCAGTCGCATGACTTCAGGCGTATGGGCTTCAGTCGCATACCCTTCGTGCGAATAAACCTCAGTCGCATGGCTTCCAGGCGCATGGACTTCAGTCGCATAACCTTCATGCGAATGAACCTCAGTCGCACAATCTTTCAATCGCATGACTCCCCAGCACATGAACTTCAGTCGCATGACCATCGTGCGTATGGACCTCAGTCGCATGGCAAGCGTGTGCGCATGGACCTCAGTCGCACTCAAATCGGCCGAATGGCCTCCAATCGCCCTCCAGTCGTCGCCTAGCCCTAGCTGATGCAGAATTTTGTTCAACCCGACTGCAGCCGCGGGTTTCGGCCTCCAACCTCTTCCAAACCTCTTTTAAGCTCAAATCAACATTCTAAACCTTAGGGAAACATACCACACCTCATTCAAGCTTCTCCTTTCCTTTCTATTCTCTTCCGATCATCGTCCCTCGACGTCGTACCTTCATACACAAATCCATCATCATTGTCTCTCCTTCCTTTCCTTCCTTCTTAACATAGGCTCGCTCCTCCCCTTCGTTTGTCATCGCCATCGCCCGCTCATCGTACAATCTTCCCGCCAGGTCAACTGCCGACCTAAACGTGCTCGGTCGGGCAGCGATCATGTGCCTGCGGATGTCCGTTGGCAAGCCCTGATATACCTCTTGATCTTTCGCGAAAAAGTGTCACCTGATCCGGCACCATCGCGCCATTTCATTAAACTTGGTAGTGTATTGCTGATGCGTCATTGTTCCGCGCTTCCAGCATCAGGAACTCTCTTTCAACTTTATCCATCTCACGGTGAGGACAGAACTCCTCAATCACCAGCCTCTTCAACTCTAACCATCTCATCCTTCCGATAGCCGTGCTTCCCTTAACTTGGACTATGTTGTCCCACTAGCACAAAGCTGAGTCTACGAAAGAGTGGGTAGCAAAAATTTACTTTCTGATCTTCCCGGCACTCGCTGATATTTAAAACGGCTTCCATTTCTCTCACCCATCGGTGAGCAGCAGCAGCAGTGCCATTACCATCAAAAGTAGGGGGCTTGCATCGTTGAAACTCCCCATAGTTACAGCCTCGTGCCACCTCCGGCGCAGGCTCTTCCTCTTCTTCTTCCTCTTCGTCATCGGAGAGAACTGTTTTAGTCTCGGGTCGTCTCCTTTCGCCCGAAGGTCTACCCTTTTCATTTCTCTCCTCATCTCTAACTGTCTTTATCACTTCGGTCACCACAGACGGTAGGATCGTCTGCAAGACCTGATGCACTTCCTCCATGACCGCCTCTCTCATCGAGGCCCTCTGATTAGCATTCTCATCATTGCCCTCAGGATGAGGGGTCTCAGGTTCTTCATGAACTACTCTTTCAGCCCTAGACCTTCCTCTTGTGACCCGTGGTTCAGCACCACGTCCACCACCACCTCCACCACGAGAAGCTTTCGAAGATCTTCCACCGGCCATTCTCTAAACACACTGAAAGATTCAAACACTAACACGGTCATTCAAGGAACAGCTCAGTTTATGTCTAGTATAGTAAGTCTCTAATTACAGTGGCTAATTGTGATTAGCCACTTACTTTACTCTTCATACTCCGAGCATTACCTATCCTGACTACATCAGTATCTAAATCCATCAATAGCACATAACCATATAACATGCGCACGTAATACCGGTTAACTTTACAAAAATACCTGATGGCACGCAGCTACTCAGATTGGCATCTCATTCCCTTTCCGTCCCATTTTTAGTTTAAGATTAGGTTTATTTTGAAAATTTACCCATTTCACTTAAACTTTGGCTCTGATACCAACTTGTAAGGCCCCGTTCCCGGGACGCCTACAGTTGGTCATTCATCGCACTCAAAACATATAATTACATTTTTCCTTTCATAAATCGTTGCAGCGGAAACATTAAAAACACAAATTCATTCCATCAAAACTTTTGCACAATAATACAATCGTTCCTTTAACAATATCATTTTACATTTATTACAAAAGCATTAAACATAAGGATGTCATCCAAAATACGCTGAGTAGCCGCCCCGTGCCATCCTCAGCAACATACCTGCCAACTGGAAACACATCAAAGTCAGCGTTGCTTAGTGAGTTCTAGTTTTATAATAAAACTTACTTTTCTATTGTAAAACCGTTCTTTACTTTCTTTATAAAAAAATTCGTTACATACACGCGTCCACACATCATATGTACACATAGATAATATCATTATTATCTTCATCATTACATTCGTTACATTCATCCTTTATCGTACATCATTATCTCTCACTTCTTTCTAGATCCTGTCAGACTTACCCTCTTCGTGGCACTCAGCCACGATTACTGAGGTCGAATGACAAGGATCCCATTTTATACATTATTAGGATATTTCGTTAACGTTCATTTCATACATTCGTTCTTTCATTTATCTCTTTGCTCATTACTCTTTATTACTCGAATCTTGTCTCATACAATATCCCCGACTCATGCTCGAAAGTTGATGTTGTGCCGGGACCTGCTCACAAGCCCCCGACTCATGTCCGAATACTGACACAACACCGGGATACGCGACAAAGATCCCATATGAGTCAATCACAGGGATTGAACTCCATCCGAGTCTGTTGCAACACAAAGTCGCTCACCTCATTATCTCGTCTCATGCAATATCCCCGACTCATATCCGAAGACTGATACTGGGCCGGGGCCTGATAAACAAACCCCCGACTCATGTTCCGGAGACTGACATAGTACTGGGATACGTGACACGGATCTTATCATCGTCACTTTCATCATATGCAATACTCCCGACTCATGTCCGAAGACTGATACTGTGTCGGGGCCTGCTCACAAACCCCCGACTCATGTCCGAAGACTGACACAGTACCGGAGTACGCGACAAGGACCTCTTTTGAGTCTATTGCGACACAGAGTCGCTCACCTCATACTTATGCTTGCAAGCCTTTCATTTGTTCATTCATTCATTCCTTATTGCATGCATTTATTGATTACGTTCCACTTTTCCTTATCTTTCACTTTACGTTACATAATATTTTCATTTCATTCATTAACATTCAACGCAATGCCATAGAAAGATAAGCATGCATAATAAGGAACATAACATAAACCTAAACATACAGCATCATCATACATACGCATCAATCATACATCACATTACACACATCATACATACTATGCATCAAACGCACCGCCATGCCTAACATCACACATAACTTCATACATATCATTATCATCAACATCATCAAGGAAATCCATCTCGACCATCATCTCTCAAAGTCCCTCAAAACTCCTGTGCGCATAAACCCTATTCGGGCGTATGGACACCCTCCAGTCGCATGGCCTTCAGGGCGACTGAACACTTAGGCGAATGGGCATCTATGCGAATGGACCCTATGCGAATGGACTATGGGCGAATGGACATCTATGCGTATGGACTCTCAGTCGCATAGCTTTCATGCGTATGGCCTTCAGTCGCATGACTTCAGGCGTATGGGCTTCAGTCGCATACCCTTCGTGCGAATGAACCTCAGTCGCATGGCTTCCAGGCGCATGGACTTAAGTCGCATAACCTTCATGCGAATGAACCTCAGTCGCACAATCTTTCAATCGCATGACTCCCCAGCACATGAACATCAGTCGCATGACCATCGTGCGTATGGACCTCAGTCGCATGGCAAGCGTGCGCATGGACCTCAGTCGCACTCAAATCGGCCGAATGGCCTCCAATCGCCCTCCAGACGGTCGCCTAGCCCTAGCTGATGCTGAATGCTGTTCAACCCGACTGTAGCCGCGGGTTTTCGGCCTCCAACCTCTTCCAAACCTCTTTTAAGCTCAAATCAACCATTCTAAACCTTAGGGAAGCATACCACGACCTCATTCAAGCATAATCAAGCAAGAAATCAAGCCTCAAACGCATCATACACATACATACATGCATAAAAACGGGTTTTCACCCAAAAACTCGAAATGAGGTTTTTAGATGTGTTCCAGCCCCAAAATCAGTTGAAAACGTGTAAAAGAGGGGTCCTAGAACTCACCTTAGCGATCCGTCGAGTAGAGCTTTGATTTGACTCGCTCCACGTCGATTTCCACGCTCGAATCCACCCGAACCAACTTTTCTCCTCTTTTTTTCCTTCTCTTCTCTTTTCCTCTCTTGGCTGAAAATGGGAAGAATAGGGGTGTCTTCCCTTTTATACTCCCGTGCATCGAAGTTTCTCTCGTTGGCGGGTTTGGTACCTCGACTTCGGACTTTATTTCTTTTTCTTCTTTCGTCGGCTTCAAAGGAAATTTCCGGGTGTTACACTCATAAATACTTTGACTGAACTCATTCTCATAATGTTGCGACCAGTTCCTACTTGAAACCTAAACCCTAAAGCTAAACACAAAAGCTAAACCCTAAATGTGGTTTGATGAGTTGGTTCCAATGTCACTTTAATAAGTTCAGTCGAATTTTGCTTGAGCCTCACCCCTAACCCCCTCCTTCCCCTTCCCAGTTTTATGGTTCCATAATGAATTCTTTGAATATACATACATACTTTCAAATAATTTCATATAAAAATATCTTTTTAATTAGTTTTATTTAAATTTCTAATGACAAGTTTTAGCAACGAGTTGCTAATGGCTATTTTCTAATGGCTAGTTTCCACAATATATATAACTAGGATTAATCCACCATGCGCTTTGCGCATTGGATAGACGGGTGTAACCGACGCTCAGATAAATTTGCACCCGAACACATTTTCATCGTCATAGGTGCCAACATTCCAAAATAAAAAGACAGTCATAATGTAAGTCATCAGCATGAACAAAAAATCTCCAAATTAATTAATATCATCATCACACATCAATAGTCAAAGACATCATACTAACCGACGAATCAACATTAACCTCACGAACAACATGTTGTGTCAGGTGATTAGTAGGGTAAACACCGACCATCTTCTTCCAGCCCTACCGCGCCAAGACCACACCTCATCCAATTCTTTTCCCTGCATTAAAACTCATCACGATCAAGGCATTCTAAAAAAACAATTTATATAAAATGCAAGACATTAACCACCTTGGTAGTTTTTCATTGGCGATCATGTAAGCATCTCCGTATATCATAAAAGATGCAATGTTTATAAAAGATCTCATATTTAAAACTACAAAAAAACTGATATTTGAAGTGAACATTTTATTACAAATACTTTTTTCAAAAACTTTATTCACTTTAATCTTTTTTAATTTCCCCACGAAACACACATATAACAGTGATGTTCTACACTTTCATGTTTTATCATACATGAGCCCAATTTTTTAGATGCTCTGAGCTTTCATATAGAACCACTGCTCCTATCTAGTACTTTATGATTCCCTCTTCTTCTTTTATGATTTACAAATCATTATCATAAAACATATTTTTGGCTTTATATAGCTGCTACAGTCGCTTTAAAATATCATTTGAAATTGCAGTAGTTTTAGTACCTAACTGATTATCCATCGTTTCAATGTTTTATGATTGGTTTACTTGGAATTTAGCGTAGTAGCCGGCCCTTGTTACTAGTAACCATATTTGTTTATATGCGGCCTAGACACTGCACACTACATCACTAACTCTCAAGTAACATGAACAACTATAGATTCTATCTTAATACATTAACGCAAACATATATCCTAACATACAACATTCGAATAACAAATCAGAAAGAATGCAAGTTAAAAACGTTGCTTCTCTTAGATTGGGCATGTGAGCAGTGGCCGTCACCACCAAGGATTGTCAAAGGTTGTGGATAGAAAATAGTTGCGAATGATCAGGTATTGCAACTTACCTTTTTCGCCATCACGTTCACCAAATTATGGGTACATTTGTTACCATCCACTGAACGACAACAAATTTGTGGCAAATTCTTTCTACTTTTAACATCAAATACAGTAATCGGAGAACAAATCAGACAAATCCCAACCTCAAATCCCTTTTTCTGCTTGAGTTACCCTAACTATTCATTTCCAAAATCAAAATCAATAAGCTCTAATACTAAAAGTATGCACAATAAAATAGAGATAATTGCATAGACAATGAAATCTAAGGTTAAAAACAAACAAAAAATTTCGCAAAAAATTTCAAGTCGATTCCAATTGTTTATCGTATTCGATTGCTAATTCAACGAACTTATTCCTTGACCCATAAAATAGAGATGATTGTATAGACAATGCTAAGCTCTATTTCAATTTTTAAGAGAGTACCTTATCTTTTTTATGTGTTGTCAGTAGCAAAAACCAAAACTTCTCAAATATTGTTGAAGCCTCAAAGCAAGCATCACCTTCCTCGTTGTTTGCTCATATGAACTTTCGACTAACCCTAACAGAGCCGCCATTTTCATAGTTATTGTGAAGGACCACCGTGAAACCATAGACAGAAGAAATCTGGTTCCACATCGCCTTGCCAAAGGACCATAAATTTGACTCTAAAGGCGTCGGTGAAAAGTTGAAGAAACCTAAGTCGGAGTTGTATCCTGGTGCATCACAGTCCCCCTTTTTTCTCATATCCCTCTCACAACCTCATTCATGAAAAATAGGCTCCAAAAACAAGTTCAGACGCCAACCATAAGCCAGCGATGGACAAAGTCAGTCTCCGATAACACCTTCAAAACCCTCTCTCTAACAACACACTGAATTAGATCGGTTAGGATAGGCGCCTCTATCGCCTAGCCACCGCCGATGACGACAACGGACGGCGACACAATCGAATCCAAGAGTTTCTCTAACCTTTAATTCTCTCTCTCAGCAAAACAATTGTAAAACACCGGTGTAGACATCCAAATAAGGGTAGCGTGCATAAGGCACTTGTACCACCAGCAATACCAACAGGCTTGAAAGAAGCGATGGACTGAATCAGTTCCAACTACACACAAGTTAAGATCTAAAAAAAGAAGTGACATTCTAGTTGTGCTAATGACATTGATACTTGGTTATGCCCTCAAATCTTCATCTGCACGTTGAGTTGAAGCAGATCGATAGGTAATAGAGCAATACCTGAAACTTCGGGTAAGCCAAAACTATATCCGTGAAAGAAAAGCCGCTAAGCAAAACTGGCCGTTGTGAACCGAGAAGGTCGCCGAAGAAGAAGGGAAGACTCCTCCGTCTCTCTCTCTTTTGCAAATTCTAGATCTCTGGTGTTTTCTTTTCTCTCGCCACTTCTTTCTTTCTGAAGGTACACACGTAGCTAGAACATGAAACGTGGCCTCCATTGACGTTTGGTAGGTGTCAACAAAGACACACGTGCTGAGCAGAAGAATTACTGTTCAATCAACTTGTTTATAAATATATAGGGTAATTCTCTAGATTATTTTTTCACACACCTTTAATTCTCACACCGTACATGAGATCTTGTGATTATGAAATTTCGTAAGTACATACCACATGCTATTATGCCTCCTAATCTTAGCCAAGAAACAAGCAGATTTATAGAAAGATTTTTGACAGGTATAAGAATGAGTGGATTGCCTGAAAGAGGTGAGTCAAAGGAAGACTTCCTCTCTACTGATGCTTGACACTTAGGCAAACCTCACATTGTTTCATATTGTTATGTCAATAGGAGAGATTCTAGGTCATAGGAGATGAATATTATCAGCATGGTAATGCAACTCAATGAAATTTTGAAATACATACGCATGATACAACACAAGATATCCATAGAACCTCAAAGTATTGGAATTCAAAAGATAATACGAGCTAACAATAAAAGATATGAGACAATAAAAGATATGAGACAATATTTGTTGTCCTCGAAGCTCGATGGCACATTATATAAAGGCTAACAAGATTTTGGAGCACATAACTAATAAGTTATATGATAATGCATATATTATATTTGCATAATATGACTACAAAGATGAAGGCAACGTATAATTGATGGTCAGATGATGAGGATGATGACGTAGAACCAACAAGGCATGGACCCGTAGTGGTTTTCAAATTGTACTTGACAAGGTTCAAGAATATACATAAATAAGAAAGTTCATCATGTGCTTCAACCCGATTTATTGGAGCATCTATGGTCTATCAAACAGTAGTTAATTTACGTAATCTTATTTTTTAGTTTTATATAATTTTAATTTTAAGTTTTTTGTATTTTTTGGTTTATGTACCCTTTATTTTAATATATTAATATTTTGTTTTAGTTATATTCTTTTATTGTAATACATATGGAATATAAAAAATAGATTATTATAAAAATATTTTAGTTTATAGAAAATATATGTAATAATAGGTGATGACGTGGAAATATTGGATGTTTGAAATAGGTTTTAGCATTGGAGGCTAATTGAGTGCACTTAAATGATAAGTGAAAATATACCATGACAACTGACACGGTGTGTTTGTGAGTATTTGTTATGTTTTAACGTTGGATATGCCTCTTTTAGAAGTGGATGGACTACGTTCGAGATGGGACGTGACCCCATACGTAGGGGTGCTAAATGGGTCATTTTGTGGGCTCAAACCCATACTAATTTGATGATGATAAACACCAAATGTCACTAGTGTTAGCCATTGACACATAATCTTTTCTTAGAAAATAGCCTACTCTTGTATGTCATTGACTAATAGTCTAATGTTGTAATTTGATACAACCATATATAAACAATTAAAAACAATGGGGAATTACATATATCTCTTTATAAACTTGTAACATATAGAGTAAATTGTCATTTTCCTCCCTGTAGTTTTGTCACATTTGTTATTTTCATTCAAAAAGATTAATTTCATTAATTTAAAATATTAAACTATCTATCATCAAAGGGATATTTATGTAGTTTCGCATACAAAGACAAAATCCTAATTTATGATAACGTATTGTATTAAAATTCTATTCACGTGTTATTGTTTCATTCACAAAATCTACATTGGACATATTATCTATGAATCATTCTTCATGACTATATCACGAGATTGTCTACTTCATCAAGGGGGTAGAGGATAGACTTGGATCCTTGTGGCGGTCAGGAACCCATTGTGAAGGGTTGTATAATAGAGACCGTCACTTTTAGTTGCCATCTCCCTTATATCATGATTCGGATTCACTCTATTATGGTATGTAATTTAACAATTTTGTTTTGTGTTTTAAAGGGTAATTTAATCAATTTACATGTTTAACATTTAAATTAACGAAATTAACATTTTTGGGGAGTCAGATGCAAAAAAAAAAAAACCTTTTTGAATGAAAATGACAAATGTGATCAAATCATAGGGAGAAATACGACAATTCACTCAATTATATATTTCTTTAAAACACAAGTTTTCATTGCATAAGTTACAATAGTTTTGAATCATGATTTGAACAAATATGAAAATTTGTAAGTTTATAGTGGAATATATGAAATTGCTCCTAATAACAATATGAATAACCGGAGATCTAGGAGAGTAAAGGGTTGGATAACACAAAGTTACAAACATTTGATGATAAAAATACAAGACTTATAAACTTTAGTGGCTAAAATGAAAGCATCACATACTTAATAAAAATATATACGTTATGATTCAGGCTCTCGAATCAACGGCTTGGATTTCTTCAAATTCAAAATCAATCGAAATCCCCCATTTAACCAATCAACCTTTTTAGCCGTTTGAATTCACTATACGCTCTCTCTCTCTCTCTCTCATACTCTTGTTCTCTCTACAGATTTGTCTAATTTGATCGATTTTGTATAGTTTCTCGAAGATTTTGTAGCATTCATGGCAGGTTATTTCTATTGATTGTTTGGAATTTGAAATTGTTATCTCATTATGTGCAATCGATCTGTAATGTAATTCGTGAATGTTTCAGATAAGACGCAGGAATTGGAAACCCTAACGATGAACTTGAAGCTTTTGAAACTTGATCCCGATCAAACCCTAGAAGAATCCCCCAGTTCTGATGCAGGTTAACAATCTAATCATGTATAGACTAAGCGTATTCTGTATTCTTTGTGAATAATATTGTTGTTGAATTGTATGGTTTCGCTTTCAGAACACGTTGAATGCAATGGGGATGAGAGTAATAGTGAGGTGTACTCTGAACATGAGCAGCAAACCCTACCGATATTTGAAAAGTTCGAGCAATTAAAACAATAAAGTGATGGTATAAAGTTACAAGCCCTTTGTTTTCCGTTGTTCAAATCATTTCTGTTTTTCCTTCTTTGGTTTTTTATTGTAAGTTTCTGCAATTGTTTTGTTTCAGAAATTGAGAAAAAGAACATATGGCGCTTTGTGATGAAGTTAAAAGTATAACCTCTGATTCTTTTCCTGGATCTGAGGTTTTGACTGCTCTTCAGAGTCTTGGTATGCTCCTGATTACACTTTCAGTTTGTTCTTGTTCTCTGTTTTGTTTGCTAATTGTTTTGTGATTATGTTGTGGGTTAAAGGTGAGGAGCATGAGATGTTGAAGAAAAAATATCAAGAAGAATGCCAAATGTTGAAGAACAGATGTCAATTTGAGTGCTCGGAGAGAAGACGTTTGTACAATGAAGTGATTGAACTTAAAGGCAACATTAGGGTTTTCTGCAGATGTAGACCATTAAACAATGATGAGATTGCTAAAGGGTCAACTTCTGTTGTCGAATTTGATTGGCTCAGGAAAATGAATTAAAGATAATTGGATCTGATTCGTCTAAAAAGCAATTCAAGTTTGATCATGTATTCAGACCTGAAGACAACCAAGGTAATTAAAGGATATGGTGATCATTTCATCTTTATTTATTATCTTGTTATAAACACTTGTTTTTACTATGATTGCAGAAGCTGTATTTGCCCAAACTTCACCTCTAGTTATGTCAGTACTTGATGGGTTCAATGTATGTATCTTTGCTTATGGGCAACTGGAACTGGAAAAACATTCACAATGGAAGGAACTGCTGAGAACAGGGTGTTAACTACCGTACTTGGAGGAGTTATTCAGGGTATCTGGTGAAAGGAGTGATATTATGAAATACCAACATTTGTAAGCATGCTAGAGGTCTACAATGAGAAGATAAAAGACTGTTGGTTGAAGATGCTGACCAACCTGCTAAAAAGTGAGCTTGTTTGACATATTCTTTTAGTTGTCTATATTATATCTAAGAAGATATCCCCACATATGTAAATGTTGTTTGGCTTATGTTTTTGTTCTAATGCAGGTTAGAGGTCAAACAATCAGCTGAAGGAACCCAAGAAGTACCTGGGCTATCTGAGGTGCCTGTTTACAAGACAGATGAAGTTTGGGAACTGCTTAAGAGTGGGAGTCGGGTTCGTTCTGTTGGATCAACCAATGCTAATGAGCTTAGTAGCCGTTCCCACTGTTAAATATGTTATCATCATATACTATTACAAAGATTTTTAGTTTTAAGAATCATATTGCTTACCGAATATCATGTTTTAGCTAGCTTATTTGAGTTACTGTCCATGGGGAGAATTTGGTGAGTGGACAGAGGACTAGAAGCCACCTTTGGCTAGTTGATTTGGCAGGAAGTGAGAGAGTGGGAAAAATTGAGGTTGAAGGTGAAAAATTGAAGGAATCCCAGTTCATAAACAAATCACTTTCTGCATTAGGAGATGTAATTTCTGCTCTTGCATCAAAAACAGCTCACATTCCTTACAGGTATAATCCACCTTCCCGTAACCAACCCAACCTATTATTAATATTCACATAATTTCTTTTTTAATCTTATTCCCATCTATATTTTTGTATCAAATCAGGAATTCAAAGCTTACTCATATTCTGCAGAGCTCTTTAGGTGAGGTTATCCTGCTTGTTATTTGTTAATCCCAGTTGTGCATATAAAGACACTAATGTTCCCCTAATTTCCTTTATAATTGAGCAGGAGGTGATTGTAAGACTCTGATGTTTGTGCAAATTAGCCCAAGTTCATCGGATCTTGGAGAAACCATTTGCTCGTTGAATTTTGCAACTCGTGTGAGAGGAGTTGAGCATGGTCCCGCGCGCAAACAAACTGAAATCACTGAGCTCTTTAAGTATAAGCAGCTGGTAATTTGCATTTTTAATAGTAAAATAAATTAATCAATTTAGGATTATGAATTAATACTCTGACCCATCTAATGTTGGTTTTTCGTACTTAATTATGTGTTTTCTTTTATGTTGAACAGGCAGAGAAAGCAAAGCATGATGAGAAAGAAACAAAAAAATTGCAGGATAGTTTACAATCTACGCAGCTACGTCTTTCTGCCAGAGAATACATGTGCAGAACTCTGCAAGAAAAGGTATATAATTCAGCTTGCAAATTACGTTATTTATGAAATTAGCTCGCCTGCGACAAATAATAACCACTCTTGTAAGTGCTGATCAAAACGAGATGGTTTGGCTGACCTACAAATGAAAATATTAATCCAAGTTTTGAAATGTATAAGTTATTTGGCTGCATTCTAATCAAAGTCACTAGTCGACTAAAACTCAACTTAACAACTAATAATACTTGCATTTTGTTTTTACATATGTAACATATCTTTTTTTACATAATTTTAAATATCACGTGGAGTCATGCATGAGAATTTAGAATTTTTGAGTCAGGAGCAGACAACTGTGAATTGAATACATTATGGAGTTACAAATAAAACACAAGCGATATTCACCCATTAACACAAAGGATTGAGTTAAATTGATATATCTAATTGTAGGTTCGGGATCTTGAAAACCAATTGCTGAAGAACGGAAAACTAGACAGAAACAGGAGAATAGAGCTCTTGCTGCGGCTTCTTCACACTCTTCACTTTCTTCATTAAAACAAGGGCTGAGTACTATATCAGAAAAGAGACCTCCATTAGGCCCTTCCTCAAAGATGAGACTTCCTCTAAGAGAATTAGTAATTTCATGCCAGCACATCCATCCCCCGCCACGTCACAGAAACCAAATCCTTTACCAACCATACTCTCTCAAACGAAGACAAAGAGAATCTTTCAAGATCATCATCAAACATGAAACCGCTTACAAGAGCCAGGCGTGGGTCCATTGCCATGAAACCTGCTCCAACAACTTCGACTAGTCAAATCCTGAAGCCAAAAAGACGAGCCCTGTCGCCACACCACCTTTCAGTCTGAATCAAGCTCGAGCATGATGACCACCCCGATCACGAGACATAATGCTGCACCTCGGATAAGGACATGACCGAGCAGTGGGCAGGCAATCATTTGTGTGGGACCCACAAAGGATGTGGCGGACCTCACGGGTGCAATCACCTTTGGGGTCCACAAAGGGGTCAACGACGATTGAGGCAACACCTGTGGCTGCACAAAGAAGCAGTAGGTTTATGGGAGCCCACCTTCTCATGTTGTTGGTTCATGGAAGCCAAAGCAACCAACGGTTGTGGCCTTGCAAAGAAAACAGTTGGTTTGGAGTCCTTTGAAATACAAAGGTACAAAGGGAGTTAGGAAGTCGTTTGTTTGATGATCCTCAGGCTGCTTTGTGTGAAATAAATACATATAACTTTGCATTGTTTGTTTTTGTTCGGTTACCAATTAGACTGTTAGGCTAACATATTATGGTCTTATATTTTTTTAGGATATTTTTTACTGTATGGATGAAAATTTAATTCAATGCTGGTTGGAGATTATTTTGGTCGGTTTTCAAGCTTCAAAACAATTGCTTGTGTTTTGTAGAGTCGTGTTTGGAATTTAATTTACAGTTTTACCAACTTGTAATTTTTTTTAAAATACCTGCGTATGAATAAATAAGAGATTATATTTCCTTGTAAAATTATATATTTCCCTCTATTGTGGTGGATGGGCGGGTTGGAGGGCTCGTCTAGCTCTCTCCTTGTCTGAAAAGTAGACGGCTTCAAATGGGGCCTCTCAACAATGTAACACATTGTAGAAGAGAGTTGCTAGGAAGGATCTTAGCTACTCCTAAATCGGGTTTAGCTTGAATGTTTAAAGTTTAGCTTTAGGGTTAGACGTGTTGATTTTAACGTCGGTTGAATGAGTTAGTTGGTGTTTGTTTACTCATTAAAAGGAATTAAAAATCATTCTTCGCATTCTTAGACAACAATTTGTTTTAGTTTAATCCCCACCTCCTTTGTGTGTATAATTAGTCTTAATATAACATTTAAAATATAATATTTCATAAATTCTGAAATATATATATATATATATATATATATATATATATTATATATATATTATATATATATAATTTCGATATAAATTTAGTTTAAAACCGACTCAAGTTAAATATAATATATTTTTACTTTTATATTTTTATAGTCAATTTGGTTTCCGTTTTATATTATTAAATATATAAATATAAAATATTTTGCTTTGTAGTATACATCCAGATACTTTTTAAAATTTTATTTATGTTCTTACCATAATAATTTGTGATTTATAATTCTTAATTATATTTTTAATTATACTCTATTATTGTAATTTATACAGAATACAAAAGTACATTATAAAGTGCATTATGAAAGATTACATGGTTTATGAAAAATAAATGTAAAAATAGGTGATAATATAAAAAAATAAAGGGTTTGAAAAACAATATATTGTTGGAGTAAAAATGAATGTACTTGAAGGATGGGTGTAATGTTGAAATATGATTCAAGGCTACGTCAGTTTGCATGCTCCGTGTGTTATCTATTTAGTTTAAATTTAAATAAAGCGTATGTGCTCATTGTTTGTTAGGCTTAGTCCGAGTCTTTTGTTCTAGTTGTTAGTTTTCTAGTATATTTAAGAGTATCGATAGGTTGCTTCAAATGTATGCATTTTCTCTTGATTAATAATCATCAAGCATTTCTTCTTCATTCCTTTGTTTTCTGAAATCAATTGTGATCTGATACCAACAGATTTGGCATCAGAGCTCGGTTGACGAAAATCTCAAATCTCGAGCGCACCCATCTTACTCATGGCCGACCAAACCAGTACTCTCCCTACTGCTTCAACACCTATTCCAATTTTCAAAGGAGAGGGATATGAACATTGAAGTATACGTATGAAAACTATCTTGCGTTCTCGAGATTTATGAGATCTAGTTGAAGAAGGCTTTGATGATATAGAAAAAGATCAAGAATAAGCTTAAGAAGATCCAAAAGAAAGATGCTAATGCTATAGCTCTTATTCAGCAAGCTGTACATGATAATCTCTTTCTCTCGGGTTTGCTGCTATTTCCACGGCTAAAGAAACGTGGGAGATTTAAGATTGGAATATTAGGGATATTCTCAAGTGAAGGCAGTTAAACTTCAAGGTCTGAGAATAGAATTTGAGAATCTTTCTATGAAGGAAAGAGAGGCTATTGGTGATTACTTTGGACGAGTTATGGGTCTTGTGAGTCAGAAGAGAGCCTACGTGTGAGTGAAGTAATTTCTGATCAAACCATAGTTGAGAAAATCCTACGTAGTCTTACTTCTAAGAGTTTGACTACGTCGTACCCTCAATTGAAGTGGCGTATGATCTGTCCAAACTCACTCCTGTCAAGATAATGGGGTGCCTACAGTCTCAAGAAGAACGGATCAACAACAGGACACCAGAGAAACCAAGTGTAGGAGATGAACAAGCCCTACAAATCATACATGATACCAACCGTACACAAAAGAACAATGGTTTTAGAGGACGAGGTCGGCTGTCTTCGAGGCAGAGGCGAGGCCGAGAGTCAAGACCGAAGTGAAGTGCCTCTATGCAATAATTACGACAAGGTTAGGCATGTGAGAAAAGATTGTTGGTATCTTGACGAACCAACTGCAACTATAGTTGCAGAAAATGAAGAATCTAACGAGGAGGAGGGATCAACACCTGTTTATGGCTTATATTGAGGATCACTTCTCCCTCATGACCAACTTGAACTCAAATCATAACACTACTTATCTATTGTTTTTGGATTCCGGTGCATCTAACCATATGGCAGGTTCATGGGAAAGCTTCAATCAGATAGATGAAGACTTCAAAGTAATCGTGCGACTTGGTGATAAGAAGGAATTAAAAGTTGAAGGCAAAGGCACTGTGAAGGTTATTTCTCCTGATGGTACAACCCGACTTCTAGATGATGTTTACTTTGTACCTCAACAGGGTTATAACCTACTCACTGTTGACCAGTTGATGAGAAAGGGGTATTCTTTGTTGTTGATGACGAGCAGTGCACGATTAGAAGTAAAACAACTGGTCTTGTACTCATGAATGTTCCTATACAAAACAACAACATGTTCTTGCTAGATGCTTCCAACTCAACAGCATGCTATTTATCGTCCAACAACAACCTCAAGAATGCTACTGATGAAGCCTCATTATTATGGCATAGAAGGTATGGCCATTATCATTTTCAAAGTTGTTAGATCTAGGAACAATAGGTCTAGATCCTTGTATGGGCTTAGAACTTTAATCATTGCTTGTAATGAACTTTTGTAATTTATTATTTTGATGTATGCATTATGTATATAGGTTAACCCATATATGTGTTGATTTGTGTGTATAATTGCAGGATCAAACATTAGACTTAGTCAATTTCTGAAATTGACTAAGTGTAAGAAACATCTATGGATGAACAAATTTGTTCTTCCGTAGCTAATCTTCTAACTAGAAATACATCCGAGGATCTCCTACGGAAGAACACCGGTGCAGACAAAAGGTACTAAGATCATTCCTACGGATGAATAACTTGTACAATGAAGATGAACAAGTGAACACTCCTACAGAAAGGAAGACTCCTGCGGAAGACAACATTACTACGGAAGAGCAAACACTTGTACTTGCAACATTAAGCATTCAAGTCAACAAGTTAAACACGGCTCAAGAGATGAGGTTTTCCTTAACAGAAACAAAGCCATAAATACAGTCCTAGGTTTTACCTCATGGTGGGCGACAAATGGCCACAACCTATACATCACGTCGATTCACACAATCAATCAACAATCACAAAAATAGCAGCCGTCACATCATATACATATAAACATCAACGTTGGAAACTGTACGATTCAAGGACAACTCATTTATTCGTATCAACTGATGTTCAAAATCAATGTATCATCATCACACAACCCAGAATTCAATCACAATCAAACATGTAGAAATTGTGTCAAATCAACTACGTCAAAAATTGTTTGAAGTTTTGTTTTTTTTGTTTTTTTATATGTATTATCTTTGTAATCATTATTAGTTTTAATGAAATACTTTTGAATCAAATCTTGTTCTTTTATTTATTGTTGAAATCATTCTGTTCTTTATTATTAATATTCATTGTCTGTTATTTTTAATTTGAGCAAAAATCCTGTTATGCACAGTCATTCGAAGCATATAGAACTCAAACATCACTTTATACGGGAGATGGTAAGTCAAGAACAAGTGAAGTTGGAGTATTGTAACACTAATGAGCAATTGGCTGATGTGTTTACAAAAGCACTGTCTTGAGAAAAGTTTATCTACTATCGTCATTGGCTCGGAGTCAAGGAGCTTGAATCAAGGAGGGTGTTGAAATATGATTAAAGGCCCATCAGTTTGCATGCACGTGTGTTATCTACTTAAGTTTAAATTTAAATAAAGAGCATGTGCTTATTGTTGTTAGGCTTAGTTCGAGTCTTTGTTCTAGCCGTTGGTTTTCTAGTCTAGTTAAGAGTTTTGATAGGCTGCTTCATATGTATGCATTTTCTCTTGATTAATAATCATCAAGCATTTCTTCTTCATTCCTCTGTTTTCTTAAATCAATTTTGATCTAATACCAACATGTAAATCTAAAGTGGCAACTAAGGTTGCATGTTTGTTTGGTTTAGCATCGAAGATGCTCTAATGTAAATCTCAAATTATAATAATACTTATTTTCTAAAGAAATAATAATATTACATTTATATATTGTTTGTAAAATTATATTATATTATATATATTATCATATATGCTTATAAAGAAACTTAAGGAATAGTTGATTGTTTGTTTGACGTAGGCCACACATGTTCTGGTATTTGCGTTTTGGCCCATTTGTGCCTTTTATAATACATGCTTTAATTTTGGGTGTTGACAGTTCAGTGGTAGAGAGAGACAGAGATGGGCAGTGTGCTAATAGAGAGATAGAGGGAGAGACTTGGTGATGGTGGTGGGCTTTGGCGGAGGAGGCGTCGGTGGTTGCATCACCGGGAAGACTTCCTTCTCCGGTTCTATGTCTTGGACGCATGTGGTTACTGTTGCCATAATCGCTCACCTCCCACCGATGACTTGCCGACGGTTAATTGAGAATCGGGGTGCCGCTTGTGTGGCACATAGCCGGAAGTTAAGCGCCGCCTCTAGGAGGCTTTTTCTAGCTTACCAAGGCCTTATGGGCTCCGATTGGTCAATGACAATGGGCAACCACTCATCTGAGATGCTAATTTGATATTTTGATGTTTCTAGTTTAGAACCCTAATTGGTTGCTATAAGTCGATAATGATGGTGATTAAGGGTGTTCAAAAAAACCAATATCTGATATCCGATCCTATCCAAATCCGAAAACTAGTTTGAATATATATTCAGATATTTGATTGAATCTCATCCAAATCCGAATTCTTTAGTCGGATTTCGGATATCATAATTTTTATTCGGATATCCAATTAATCCGAATAAGAATTCAACTACGTTTAAGCCCCAATACTCATTACCCGACGAGCGATTATGTTTTCAACATAATACTCAAGACTTTTGACACATTTCAGTCCTGTAGTCTAAAACAATTATACAATAATCGAGTGTGTGTGCTAAAGTGGAGATTCTAATCTTCGGATTCTATATAATTACCTATGTTTTAATGTCAAATTTGTATTTTTGGTTTTATATATTTAATTGTGATTTGTAACTTATAATTAATAATAAAAAAATAGTCAAAAAAATAGGAACAAAGTAGCAAAAATTAGTATTTGGTTATTTGGATTATTCAAATAAATTCAAATTAATCCGAATCTGATCTGAATTGAATTCGGATTGATTTGGATCGGATAGAGATATACTTATTCAAATCCAATCAGATTTCAGATAGGATCATGAAATTTCAAATCCGAATAATCCATTATTCGATCTTAATTTGAGGTCCCTGACCTTCAATCCAAATCTTAATCTTCATGGTTCGTCTTTGTTGTGTTGGGGATACTTGGTCTATGATATTAGGGGTTGTCTTATCTGAGATGGCTTGAGATCACTCTATTATGTTTAATTCAGTCAAGTATGAGTTTCATGTGCTGGGTGCCAGTGGTGGCGTTAGGTCAATGATGACGATGATGATGATGACGACGAGGACAATGACGAGGACGATGACGAGGACGAGGACGACGACGAGAACGAGGACGACGACGAGAACGAGGACGACGACGAGGACGAGGACGATGCGACGAGGACGACGACTGATTCATCTAAGGCCTGTGTAAACATGTCTAAGGATGTTGATGATGGTGGATTTTATCCATTTTGGGAGTTGGTTAGTAGCCTTTGTTGTTGGGTTTGTTGTTGTGGGATACGTTTCTCTGTGCTTCCTTGGTTTTTTTCCTATTACTATTCGTTAGTTGAATTTTTTATGTAGTTTCATACTCTAAGTCATATATACACATTATATTAGACATTGTAGGTTACATGTTCATACTATTTTTTATTAGTAACATTTACTCAGGTTGCCTTTGTTGATGAATTTTGTCTTCAATTTGGTTGATCTGTGGATGTGATGATACATCAAAGTTAGTCTGGTTCCTCTGGCTTGGCAGCCATTTTTTATATACAGCCGTAACCAACCATCGATTTTGAGCCACACATTATCCTATCTGTCTAAGTCTCGATTCTAAGACATACAACATGTGTTGGTTATACACCCTAGTTTATGTATAAGTTAGAGCTTAATTGAACCACTCAACATTGTGATACATTAATCAATATTTAATACAAACTCAACATTATATCTAAATATAGTATTCATCTATTGATAGTTTTGATCTTTCATTCTGCACAAATCATTCATCGTTTGTTTAGACCATAAATCTTTATTGGATCATGTAAGGCTGGTGCAACCAAAACAAACACTTAGAAACAATTTTGGTACAATTGTGAAAGAGCTTCCGATAGTAAAAGTTGCACTTCCGAAGAAGAAGGCTGAAAGAACTTCCGAGTCTTCCTTCTTCCGAAGTTCAACACTTAGAAGATTTCAAGGCAATGACTTCCGAAGCATGAAGTCTTGTAGATCAGTACATGTCTCGAAAGAAGTAGACTCTTCCGAAGTAAAGTGGTTTCGAAAGAACTTGTTCTTCTGAAGCCAATTAACCTTCGGAAGAACCTACTATGAACCAGTGGACATAAGTATGGTTCCTCTGATAAACCGCTGCAACCTCCGAGATACTGCATGGTGCTTTCCCACGCTCATGTAGTTGACCATACTTTATTCCATTATTCATCCCTTATCGGTTAGTATAGTAACCAACTTTAGTTGGTGACAAAAGGTAAGTCATGGACATGTCATGACTACCAAATCTAAGATAGTATTTTATCTTAGATACCTTACTTCTAGCAATGTAACATTTGTTTAATCGTAAGTTCCAGCTGGTATCAAAGTATAACCGATTGTAGATAGTAGTATATATAGTTCTCATTGTACACTTAGTAAACATGCTTGTAATATTCTTGTAATGCTTTGAGTTGAGAAGTAATATATACAAGTATCTTGAAAACATTTCTCTTGTGTTTGTTTACTTACTATATTATTATTAACTCTTAAGGGATTCTGCATCATCAAACCGAGTGTGACTTAGTAAGTTTGAGAGATAACAATTGTGTTGAGTGACCAAAACTCGATCATGCAATCTGCAACCCTACCATGAGACTAACATCGGTTTTGGTAAAGTTAAGTAGTAGATTAAAAACAAACTCGATCAACAAAGACCTTATACCAAATTCTATGACACCTAATCAGCTACGCCAAACTAAAAGGATGCTCGAAGTCTTTGAGGGTTCGGAGGACATCATGAGAGTTTGAGTGTCATGATTTAGGATACATAATTCGTCTTTGTCTCTACATGTGCTTGAATATGAGTGAAAATAAAACATCAACTAGATAATCTAAAGTTAACATGCCAACTAAAGAAAGATTTTTTATGACCCGAGGAACAACAAGAACATCCTTGACAGGGTGGTATAGTATTCGTCATGTGGAGATGGTTTCATGTGTCCGATGGCCTTGAGTCAACATACCAATCCAAGCAACTGTTGGTGACATGAAACTTAGAATGAAAGACATGCGCCAAGTTGGAATCAGTAGACAAACCACGTTGAGGAAATATAACAAGATTTGGGCAAATATTTTCACGTGTCTACTAATTGCCAAAATTGACACCGAGGTAGGCGCACATGCACTCTAATATATGCTCTTGTTGGAGCTACCACAAGGGTCTTTATTGCGGTTGCAACATCTATGATTAGTTGAGGCGTGTCGAGTGATGGAAAATACAAGTGAAAGTTAGAAAATATGTATTGTATAAAAACTAAAGAAACAGTTCATTGCATCTGGTTTGAGAAAAAGTATCATGAAAAGAGGATCGTAGTTGGATCATTGTATCCATTCTATTAGGAGCGAGAAGCATTATCATTTTGGCTTTATGAATCATTTATATGACTGGAGGAGAAATAAAGGAGTTACTCAAGTATCAATGTTTTTGAGGCACAAAAATGTTCGAGTCGAGGCTATACAATGAGGTTTGACTTTTGATGAGAGAGGGGAAATTGTTTTTGTGTGAGATAAAAGAGATAATTACACAAAAATACTTTAACCGATTCGAAAAACATGATTTAATACAACTTCTTACAAAACAACCATTTTAAAGGTTATGAATATCAATGTTTCAATATAAAAAATAATAACATGATAAAAAAGATTTATACATAGAAAATACAAGTTAATACATAAAATAAAATTTATATAATTTTCCTTCACATATATCTAAAATAATTCTAAAATAAAATAAATTAACCATCCCCAAAACAAAACCATATATTAATAAAAAAATGTAAATAAAAAATTAGATCACAGGAGTTAAATTCTAAACTGAAAACAAAAAGGAACACAATACTTTATAATCGGATAGGAACTTACCAGAGTTGCATGAATATGACGGTATTGTTGTCGCTAGGGTTGTTAGATTGATTTCGGGTGAAATCATTGGTTACCATTGAAGATCGTCACCGTCATCTGTTGCGACGTTCTCTGACTTCAGCCGACAACGCCAATCGCAACCAGGTGTCACAACGTTGTTTCGCGACCGCTGACCATTTGTCACCATCTTTGGAACTCCCATTCTCTTGATTCAAAAGATCAAGGAAAGCTAGAGTTTGCAACGGGTTTGGAAGACTGTTGTGGCGATCAGTGTTTGGTTCCAACCGTGGACTCACGGGGAATGGAGCCATCGACACCCTTTTCTTCTTACTCTCTACAAAAGTCAAGTGCAAGAACAAATGAGAGGATAAGAACCACCGATTCCCTTTTCGTGGCATAGTGTGACCTTATCCAAAAGGCACAATGGTATTGTGTGATTGGTATACGTTAACCATCCACCTGCTATGTAAAAAAAAACTAAACGCTTGTACTATGGTGTATTAGATGATGGTAAATTACTATTCATTTTTGTCGTGACAAATAAATAGTTTATAGTTTAGAACTATAAAAAGTAAGTGGTTTGAAAGTAAGATCCCCAAATCTCGGCTATCACACACAATGGTCATATATGTTTCAAAAAGTCAAGCTTAAATTTGTGATTTTAGTCGGTAATAGTTTTTCTTCTTCTTTTCTTTTCTTTTTTTTTTTGAAAAAATAAATCGGTATCTCCTTTCCCTCCTCCCCAACACCTCACTCCCACACACACACACACACACTCTCTCTCTCTCTCCACCTACAAACTGTCTACAGTTCTCACCACTGAAACTTTTTCTGATTAACCTATGTATAAACCCTAATTGCATTGCAAATTTCCAATCCAACACCATTACCAATGAACGACATGTTCGGATCAGTCCGTCGATCTCTCGTTTTCCGATCACCCGACGGCGGCGGCGGTGGCGCCGATCCCGGAACCCTAGTCGACAAGATCAATTCATGTATCCGCAAGTCAAGGGTTTTCTCTCGAGCGTCTTCGCTTCTGCCGTCACCGCCCAAGGTGATCAAGGAGAATGATGAGCATGTGCCTACTATCAGGTGGCGGAGGGGTGAATTGATCGGCTGTGGGGCGTTTGGTCAAGTTTATATGGGCATGAATCTTGATTCTGGAGAGCTTCTTGCTGTTAAGCAGGTTTGAAGTTTGATCTTGTTTGTGAATTTTTTTGCATTTTGAAAGTGTTTTGATGGTGTTTGCTTATGTTTTCAGGTTTCAATTGCTGCCAACAGTGCTTTGAAGGAAAAGACTCAGGTTTGATGGCTTTGCGTATTTGGATTTATAAGTTATATTTTTTTGTACTTTCTGTTAAACCTGTTATTGATTTGGGTAAGCTTTAAATCAGATTATCATAAGTAGATGTAATGGAATGTAGCATAAATTAGAGGCATATGGATATTTGATTACTTGAAATTTATACCGAACTACCTTACATGCTTACTCACCCCCTTAATAAATGGTATTTAGTCTTCTACTTTGATATGGATGGGTTTGGGTTATTAAGGAGGTAAGATCTGTTTACCCTTCTGATCATCGTTGTTGTTTGATACTAGTCTGTTCTTGGTTTCTGTTCATAAGATCCTTGCAAAAGAGAACTCCCTATTAATGGAAATGACAAGATGGAATTGTGATGTTCTATAGCGATGGGTGCATTTATTACTCATTAGGTTTTTATTGGTGATGTTTATAGTTTGAATCATAATCTTGTGCTTTCGATCCTCCCATAGAGCAGAATCATTTTGATGTTTTGTACATTTAATTTGTTTAGGAAAGATGTTAACATTTATTTGGTTTCAATCATAAACTTTGGCCGTCCAAATTCTCTTTCTATCTGTTTATAAAGACACATGTTTGGCAGTGTATATAGGTTGGATTTTCTCGTCAACTAAAACTGGCGTTTATTACAAGTGCTGATCACTTTCTTCTGTCACTTCATCTTGAGTTATTGTAGTCAAGTTTTGGTGCGTACTAAGCTCTTTGAATTCTACAAGTAGGTTCACATACGGGAACTTGAAGAAGAAGTAAAGCTTCTGAAGAATCTTTCTCACCCTAACATTGTCGTAAGTCCAATCCCATTGAGCTGTTAGGGAATGGAGGTTATTTTCTGAACTAACACTGTTATTTGTGGCACTTCAGAGATATCTTGGAACAGTACGAGAAGAGGAAACTTTAAATATTCTTCTTGAGTTTGTTCCTGGAGGATCAATTTCTTCTCTCTTAGGAAAATTTGGACCCTTTCCTGAAGCAGTATGTAACGTGTAATTTTCAAATTGCATTCTTTTGTTCTTTCAGTTATTCTTATGTATAAAGATTATCTATTTTTTTCTCCAAGCAGGTCATAAGAATGTACACAAAACAACTGTTATTGGGTCTTGATTACTTGCACAAGAATGGCATTATGCACAGAGATATAAAGGTATATTTTCTGTCTTGTTTCTCCTTTTCACTACCCGTAGTGCAATGATGTCTAATATTCTTTCACATTCAGGGGGCAAACATTCTGGTTGACAATAAAGGTTGCATCAAACTAGCAGATTTTGGTGCATCAAAGCAAGTTGTTGAGCTGGTAGGTGCAGTACTACCCACTTTTATTTATGTATAGATATTTTATTACAGCCAAGTAGGATATTTGATTTTAATCTATGTTTTGATCAGGCTAATGGGTCAGGGGCAAAGTCAATGAAGGGAACCCCATATTGGATGGCTCCTGAAGTTATACTCCAGACTGGCCATAGCTTGTAAGTACAATTAATTTCACCATCTTTACAGCTGGTTTTTTCATTTTTACTATCTGCCACACTCTTCAAATTCAATAAATTTACTTCAATTTCCACTCATGACTTTGTGGAATGTAAATATATATTGGAGCACAGTTATGAGTTATAGCATAGATGGAGCTACGTTTGTTTTATGATTTTACTAGATGTATCTACTGCAGCTGCCTACCATCTTGGGCCATGAGTAGACAGTTTTTCTCGTCACAGTCCATATCAAGTTTGTTTTCTTTTTTAGCAATATAGCTTGGTGCTATAATATGTATACATGTATGCATGCATACACACATGTATATGCATATAACTACACACAATTTTACATTACACACGCATCAGTCAGCGTTACAAAAAGCGTATGCTTTAGATAAAAGGTGCATTAATAAGAAAAATAAAAATATATGATAGCCTATTAGGCATAGAAATTTTAAACTATACTCAAGATATAATAAATAAACCTCACATCTCATGTACATGAAGCTCTCACCTCGTCCCTTGGATTTTGGGACCTAAGCATCTCAGAGTAGTGAGCACCTTGCCCTCTAGCTCACAAGGAATTGAGATGGTCTATAGCTTTCAGTCAAGTAGAAAAGAAACCATGGTAGGTGGAAAAGAAATGGAATCAAAATAGTGCCAATAGTATTAAGCTATAAGCCATGAGAGCTTGTCATTCCGGTTATGTTTGTCAGAGCAACGATCATCATTAATTTCTTCTTCATAGTTTTGTAGATTTGTCCTTTTCATTCTTTGAATAGCTTCATTACTTCATTCACTTCTACTGGAATAAGATAAAATTCAACTTGTAAATTTTATTAGTTATTTATTCCCTGAGTATTAACATGGTGTCTCCAATTTTTTGTTCAGTATAACACGTATGATTTATCGTCTATTTATTCTTTTGCTATTCTCCATGCCTCACAGGATTGTTTTTCTAATGTAATATCAGTTCCTTGTTGGTTGACACATTTATTCTCTCTTCTATTATCTTTTAGTTCTGCTGACATATGGAGTGTTGGGTGTACGGTTATTGAGATGGCTACAGGAAAGCCTCCTTGGAGCCAACACTATCAGGAGGTACTCTTTTAAGTTGCATTTTTATGATTCTGTTGTAAATTTAAGTATTTTTATTTTAATATAGAAGTGGGTTGATTTGAGGTAATGTTATCTCTAACAAGTCAAATGGGTCGAAGTCTGTCGAATCATATTCAAATCCATAAAACCATTTAAATCCTTTAGTCTGAAAAGTTAAGATATTTTATTTATGAAATACAGTTTTCAAATCTTATGTAACACCTTATTTATAAAACATGAAGAAAAGGAAACACAGTTGTTCAATTATTTGTGGTTTAGCCCAACCTGATCTAACCCATCCCAACCCATTTTGGTCTACACTAAAAGCTCATCTGACCTGTCATCAGGCCCACCCTACCTACCCATTTTCACATCGACTTATTTGTAGGTTATGCTTATTGCTCCATACGTATATACTAGGTGATAACTTCAATTTTATATCAGGTTGCTGCTCTCTTTTATATTGGCACTACCAAGTCCCATCCTCCTATTCCTGACCAGCTTTCTTTTGAGGCACAGGATTTACTGCTAAAATGCTTACACAAGTATGTACATCCAACCATTTTGAACGATTTATATAATCTGTTGTTTTCAGATGAAACAATGTCAGTCTTTTCTGTTGTATAGATATCTAACGATATCCTATGCACATGCACTTTTTTGTTGGTGTAAGAAGGTGTTAGTGTTTTTGTTAACTTTTTGTTGATTTTTCTATTGATTTGTTTCTAGTTGCACTAAATTTGTTAAATTTCAGGGAACCTGAGTTGAGGCCTTCCGCTTCTGATTTGCTGCAGGTGATTCTATTTTCAACTCTTTTGTAGGTTTCTGTTCTCTTAGCTTATGTCAATGTTTTTGCATTTCCTTCTGCAGCATCCTTTTGTTACAGGGAAATCTCAGCTAAATTCTCTTGGTACTCCTACAATGGTTAGTTAGGCCAATTTTCATCTGCATTTTCTTGAAAAATTCACCATCCTTATATTTCATGTTAACTTATGATGTTCAGGAAAATATTGAAGCTCCTTCCTCTTCTAGCACAAGCGTATTGGATCACTCGTGAGTATAATAGTGTATTTGTGTCACACTTTTATATACGCATGCCAAATGCAATGTGACTTGGTTCATGTGTATTTGACTTTTATATATCTAAGGTATGGCTAGTGTCTCTCAGTGGTGACAAAATGAGGAGTTTTATGAAGCAAAATCATTGCTATTATTTTTCTTGTATTGATTATAAATAGGATGAATAACATGGATAGTCTTGTGGTATGTTCATATTATGTCTTTGGTCCCTAAAATTGAAAAAGTATACATTTAGTCCTCCTTGTTCACTCAAACATAGCATATCTGGTCTTTTATACTAGCTAACGTCTTCTTATTTGTTGCCACTCCACTTCCCCACCTAATGTGTTCTTTAGTAGCTTTGTTCTTGTTGCCCTTGTTCATAAATGTCGTCAGTGGTGGTGTTTCTCTTTTAAATGATGTCACCGACTCCCCGTTTTTTCCTTTCTTCTTCGTCAGAGTTTTCCATTGGCCGAGAATTTTTGCGTTTGGAACCAGTGACTTCATTTCCTGTTGATTTGGGTAATAAAGAATTATAGTTTCTCACAAGTTTGTTCGGTTTTGTTGATTTCTCCTAGGTTTGTTTGATTGTGGATTTGCATATTACAACCACACTGTTTTAATAATTGGTCCAGTCCCTAGATCCATCTTTAAAATGCAGAGATTGAAGTAACATAATCTATGAAAATAACAATTTTCTATGCCGTTTAATTCGTAGTCTGTCTGACTGTGCAACCAGTGGTTGTTTTCTCGATACCTCTAGGGGTGGGTTTAAAAGTGAACAATGAGCAGTTTGTAATGCGATCGTTTAGAGTGTACTCACATTGAAGGAAAACGTGAACTCAAATAGCAATCCACATCTGATGGAGAGATTTTCTTTGAGCAGTCTGTTTTGTTTTAGATTGGGACAGTAGTTAGTTCTTTTTCTGGAGTAGTTTAATCATATGTGCAGACATGCAGTAAATTAGTAGTAGTTAAAGTTTTGAAAAGTTTGCATAATGCTACAACAAATCAGATTTTGGAAATAAAGTAATGGTCGTGGACCACCATGAACCAGTGTTTTCCACCATTGTAAGAGGCATTTTTGTGTCACTCTAAAGATTGATTGATCTTCTTCTTTTAGCTTAAGTTCAGGAAGGGTGACAGCGGCGACAAAAAAAGGAAAAGGGGGGGTTGACTGGGGGAGACCGAAGAAAAAGAAGACGGGGAAGGGGAAGGGGTGTGGCTTGAGTAACTTATAGTTTTATGTTTTTTAAATACTATTTTTTACCGAAACATAATAGATTACATGGTTTTAAAAAACGTTCGAGGCGTACGCGCCTCGAGGCGAGGCGGTAAGAAATTGTACTTGAGGCGGCGCCTCATAGGGTTTAGATGAGACGTACGCCTCTTAGGGCGAGGCGGTTCGAAAGGTGAGGCGGACTTGTTGAGTTGAAACTCAGGCAAAAGTCCGGCGAAGATTCCGGCCAAATTCCAGCCATTCTTCTGCAACTTCCAGCCAAAACTACCCTTACTTGGGTCACGAGTAGAAACTTTAGCTTTCTGCTTTCTTTTTTGGTTCTTCTTTCTTTGCAGGAAATGATAGAAATTTTTAGATTTGTGTAGTGAAGAAGAATAGGGTTGGAAGAGATAGGGTGATACGTATCCACAAATCAGGCCACCTCGAGTCAATTCAATTAGTCGGTTACTAGAAATAAGGTCAACTACATTAGTCACTTACCCGAGATAGAGGAGCTAATCGTGGGTTACCAAAAATAGAGGAGCTAATCGTGGGACAGTTTACCTTTCTTCTTTTTATAGTACTTTAGAGATGTAGGGAGGGGGATATCGATATATTGTTTATCAACTAGGGTTTTTACCTTGTAATTGGAGATTTAGCCTATCTCGAATAAGGCTTTTTAATCATAAATCTAAGCTTTCGATTTTCGGTATCTATCATTTGGTTCCATTGCCGGGAAAAACGATGGTACCATCTACCCGGAGCACTACCAACCAACACGATGGCAACAACACTGCAGAAGATCTGATTGCAGGCCAGTTATCAGCCATTTTGGCACGATTAGACGCCATCTTGGCACCCCTGAAGGAAGATATAGCAGCAATCAAAACTCAGATGCTCGGAGACGGCAGTTATGATGAAAAAACAAATGAGGATCAGAAGAACAGGGTGGCTGAAAAAAGAGACACAACACCGCTATGGAGGGATGTTGCAGCGATAAAGATCACCATGTTTGGAAAACCAACCAGCAGCCAAGCACCACTACTTGCATCATCTACACCTCTCACTCTTCCTGATTTTAGCACCACACACCATCCGGAAACCGGTTTTCAAACCCTCGCACCACCGCCTTACCATGAACAGCCACCAGCACCGCTACAAAGACCAAATCCAAACCAAGCAGCGGTACCACACTCGTCGATCGCATCAAAGGCCAAGAACATACATCTAGTCTTTGATGAGAAGCGGGCAGGAGATGATCAAAGAATTAAAGGCGAACATGAAGACCTAAGTAAGGAGAAGTTGGAGTGGATAAAATATAATGATCAAAATGTCGAATCTAGTAGTCTGGGTACCCTAGTGAAGTTCACGGACCTGGTTTTAAAGGTGAAGAGACAAGCCCATGCTTCTGGAGTTATTATGGATGTTGCTGCCACATACAAAAGTCCATCACACTATGTTTATGGATTTTCAAATTCACTCAAAGTGGAAGACTATCGACCCTATTACAACAACAAAGGGAATCTTTATAATATGGAGTCAATTTTTCTTAATGCTGGAAATAAGGATGTTCAAGCAGATTTGAGACACAGGGATTTAGCCGGCCAATTTTATCCTTGTTCGACTTGAGGACAAGTCGATTTTCCAGGCTGGAAGTATTGATACGTATCCACAAATCAGGCCACCTCGAGTCAATTCAATTAGTCGGTTACTAGAAATAAGGTCAACTACATTAGTCACTTACCCGAGATAGAGGAGCTAATCGTGGGTTACCAAAAATAGAGGAGCTAATCGTGGGACAGTTTTACCTTTCTTCTTTTTATAGTACTTTAGAGATGTAGGGAGGGGGATATCGATATATTGTTTATCAACTAGGGTTTTTACCTTGTAATTGGAGATTTAGCCTATCTCGAATAAGGCTTTTTAATCATAAATCTAAGCTTTTGATTTTCGGTATCTATCATAGGGAGGTTAGGTGAGTGATGGTATGTGAAAGTGTGTTAGTAAATATTTTGTTTTGTAAAAAGTGATGGGATGGGATTGTACTATGTGCAGAGAAAAGTATTCAAACTTTTAATTTTGAATTTGTTTTTTTATATTAGGTTTATAGATTATTAAGTTTTTGCTGAACTATATGCATATATTTATTTTTCTAAGCTTATTCTATACTTCTTGGGTTTGAAAATTGTTAATTTGTATGCAGAATGATCTTATGTTGTGTATAATGTTTGGGACTAAATATTAGATCAATAAGTGTCAAATTTGGGATTGAAATTAGGTTAATTTAGGACTGAAACTAGTCTTATTTAACATCCCCTGAATTGTTTGTAAGTTACCAAATCAATATGTTGATGTTTATAAAGACTAGTATGTGATTAGATATATCATGCTTATTTTTTTGAAGATATATAATTTTTATATTTATATATTATTATTGCCTCGGGTTTACGCCTCGTTTCGCCTCAAGGCTTACGCCTCGTGAGGCGAAGGGAAAACGCCTCGAGGCTCAATTCCGTTCTTTTAAACTTTGATAGATTATTTGACGTTTGTTAGTGCTAAGGACCAAATGTGTTACGTCTAAGTGAACGGTAAGGACTGAGGACCAGAGGTGTAATTTTTCAAACCTAGGATAATGTGCACATACCACTGGGACTATCCATGTAAGTTTTTTTAATAGGCCGACAGGTGTTTAATTTCGTTATTAGTAAAAAAGATTTTGGTACTCTGAGTTTGATACCCTATATAGGAATTTGTTGCATTTTTATTTGGTACTGGGAGATAGCATGTTGTCTACTTATGAAGTAAGATTGGTGATGACATGTAGCAGCATTAATATATACTTTTCTTAATTAACAACCAGCCCAGGTTCGCTTGATGTATGCAATCTTGGCACTCTCAACTTTTCTACTGTTAATTCTGTAAATTGTAAAGAGTGGAGAGCAGAAGACAGTGATAATGCCATGTGTCAGTTAGATGGCGATGATTTGATGAATGGTGGAGTAAGGTTGAGATCTGTTTCGATGCTTAATGACTTTAAGGTCGATATTTCCTTCATTTTCTTTAAAATTTAAAATTTACTATTTAAATTTGGATCTTGAGGAACTAAATTTGTTTACATATATGTTGGTAAATTAGAGTTTCAATCCTATGGAAGAACCATCTATTGATGAGACTTATGAACTGCAAGGACAAGCAACCTTGGATGGTGAACAACGGTGCGATGAACTTGTCAGTAACATAACTAGATCTCCTGACAGTTGTACTTCATTTCAATTTGGCCGATCTCTCTCCGAGGATGATGACGAGCTTACTGAATCTAAAATAAGAGCTTTTCTGGATGAAAAGGTATTTTTTTAATTAACCTTTTTATAGAGGTGAAAATTTGACCAATTTGCTTATGAATGAGTTCATTTGGTCTTCAAATGGGTTGAATGTGTCAAACAAGTTTTAAGTTGCCCAAAAGCATGTTTTTGAATCATACAACCTTCTAGCTGTTTTATTTAAAGGTTTATGTTTTGATTGTAATAGTATTACTTTTCTAAATATTAAATGATGTATCAACTATATTTTGAAAATGTAAAGTGAGTGTAGGTTTATTACATATATCCTCCTAAATCGTTCTTTTGGAAAAACAGGAATTTCCGAATGTGGTTGTGGTAATTTTATTTTATTTTGGTTAAGTGTCATGTAATAGCAACATACTTTGGATGGTGGTTTGTTTTGGTATTTGACACATTTTTGTACCATCTTGGTACTTGCAAGGTTTTTTGTGAAAATTCCACTTTGGTTATTTTTGGTTCCAAAAATGTAAAAAAAGTTATATTCGGAGATTGAAAAGAAACTTGTAGAATTACCAGATAGGAACAAAATAAGACTTTAATTATCCAAGTCGGCCTTTCAAAAATACTTGTAACCACCAAAAGGGGTAAAGAACTTATAAGTTTATAACTACCAAAATGAATTACCAGACCATCAATAGTATATTGATATTTTATGATTTTTATGATGTTTGCTTTTTTTAATGTATTTATTTATCTTTATGATAATAGACTTAAAGTGTTGAGGGTTAACTCAACCTACTCTGTAATAAAAGTAACTTGTTTGACTGACCCCTTGTTTGATTTTACCCATTTGTCAACTCAAGTTTTCAATTATAGTAAAAGTAACTTGTTTGATCTGAACCCTTTTTGACTTATACAATTTGCATGACCCATTTGTCAACTCAAGTTTTCAATTATAATAGAATGAAATAGATTAATGGCTTTGGATTTGAGATTGCAAAACTTTTACATGATTTTTTTGTTAATTAATTCCGGTGATTGAGAATCAATCACACTAATTACGGGTCAAAATAAAAGGGAAGTCAAATAAGTTATTTTTGGGTCCTTATTTTCTATTTACTGCATGATTATGTTTTCCTTATTTCTTAGAGTTTTGTTCTCCTATATATGGAGCTAGTATTAGTCTAAAGATGTATTCCTTTCCTCTCGTTTTTTGTTGAATATTCAATAAAGCAAAGACTGTGCCTACTGCACTTTCTTCTTCTTCAGCAGTTCTTGTATCAATTGTTTTGTCTACCAATTGGTATCAGAGCCTTGCTCAAAGATCCAACCAGCCACCAGTTCATCAACAACCTGCTCCTGTTTTTCTGATCATAGTTGTTTGCTACCATGGGTGATAATGGTGGAAACAATAATGGCGGAAACAACCGAAATAATGCAGTTGTTATTCCGGTTAGGGAAGGAGGCTCGACAACGTACCAATGTCCTGTGCTCACTGCAATGAACTATACATCTTGGGCGATCAAGATGGAATCTTTCATGGATGCCCAAGGTATTTGGGATGCCATAGAACCACCGGATGAGACGGAGGTGGACGTAAAGATTCGGAAAAAGGCGAGGGCCTTTATCTTCCAAGCACTGCCGGAAGATATCCTGTTGCAAGTCGCAAAGCACAAGGAAGCCAAAGACGTTTGGGAGGCCATCAAGGTACGTTATCTCGGAGCAGATCGGGTTCAAAAGGCTCGGATTCAAACCTTGAATCGGGAGTTCGAGTTGTTGAACATGAAGGAGAATGAGAGTGTAGATGATTTTGCAAGCAAGATCGGCACAATTGTTTCCAAGTTTCGAGCACTTGGATCAACAATAGAAGAAGGCACACAGGTAAAAAAGCTTCTGAATTCTGCCCCTGAAAGACTCCTACCGATTGTTGCCTCAATTGAGCAATATTCGGATTTGGAGAAAACGTCTTTTGAGGAAGCCATAGGTCGACTCAAGGCATATGAAGAGCGGGTCAAACCTCGTGAACAAAACAAGAATAGTTCTGGCCAGCTATTGTTTACAAAAGCTGAATGGCAAGAGAGACAGAAGTTGGGGCAGAAGCATACAGATGGAGGTCGAGCATCAGGTTCTAATGATCACCGTGGACGCGGTTGTGGTCGGGGCAGATCCAATGGTCGTGGACGCGGAGGATGGCAACACCAAAACAGAAATCAAAAAATAGAGCAGGAAGTTAAACCTGCCAGAGAAGAAAGGCGAGGACAAAAATGTTTCAATTGCGATAGAATTGGTCATTTTGCAGCAGAATGTCGTGCCCTCCGACGAGCCGATGCAGAAGTTAATTTAGCACAAGAAGATGAAGAACCTACTCTCCTAATGGCACTTTGCACACAGGAAGTTGTTATGCTAAATGATGAGAAGGTATTCCCTAATTTGTATGCCCAAGATGATAAAGATGAGGGTTTGTGGTACTTGGACAATGGTGCAAGTAACCACATGACCGGACGACGTGATTATTTCAGCGAACTTGATGAAAGAACCGTGGGTCGAGTACGGTTTGGAGACGTGTCAGCAGTAGAAATCAAAGGAAAAGGATCGGTGCTTTTACAATGCAAAAATGGTGATCAGAGACTTATCACAAACGTCTACTTCATACCAGATTTGTGCAATAATATTCTCAGCTTGGGACAACTTGATGAAGTGGGCTGCAAGGTGGTGATGAAAGACGGTTTTCTGCGGCTGTATGAACGAACAGGTGAGCTGTTGTTAAAGGTAAAAAGAGCTCAAAACCGACTTTACAAAATAAATCTCAAAATAGTCCCACCAGCTTGTTTACTCACCAAGATGGATAAAACTGCATGGCTTTGGCATGCACGTCTCGGTCATCTTAATTTTGATGCTATGAAAAGGTTGACAGGATTAGCACGTGGGATTCCAGCGATTAATCACAAGGCAGAGCTGTGTGAAGCTTGCTTGGCTGGAAAACAACATCGAACGGCATTCCCGAGTCATTCAGCGTATCGTGCCAAGCAACCACTCGAGCTAATACATGCTGACCTGTGCGGTCCTATTACACCGAGCACACCATCAGGAAATAGGTATTTCCTTCTTCTTGTTGATGATTTCAGCAGGTTCATGTGGGTGATAATGATTAAATCAAAGGACCAAGCTTTTGAAGCATTCAACCAATTCAAGAAGGCTGCTGAATTGGAAAGTGGGTACAAAGTAAAGTCTTTAAAGACTGATCGTGGTGGTGAGTTTGTTTCTACAAACTTTGAGCAACTTTGTTCCGAAGATGGAATAAATCGGTTCTTAACCGCACCGTACACGCCACAACAACGGTGTGGTTGAACGCCGAAATCAAACCATTCTCGGAACAACAAGATCGATGTTGAAAGCCATGAAGCTACCTCAATGGCTGTGGGGAGAAGGAGTTCGACACGCAGTTTACATCTTAAACAGGTCACCAACAAAAGCTTTGGAAAACAAGACTCCTTATGAAGCGTGGAAAGGTTACAAACCAAACTTGGATCATTTAAAAGTGTTTGGATGTACCGCTCACGTTAAAGTACCATCGGTTAAACTCACAAAGCTTGATGACCGAAGTGTACCTATGGTATATCTTGGTAGTGAACCAAGAAGTAAAGCATATCGACTTTACAATCCACAAAGCAAGAAGGTTGTGGTTAGTCGGGATGTCCGGTTCGAAGAAAAGAAGCCATGGGACTGGTCTAATGATCCTGAAACTGAAGAAAAGGAAGACTGGATTGAATTCCAGGTCCAAGACGAAGCACAAATTACACATGGAAGTCCATCAGCCCAAGGTAACCCTTCGCCCAATCAAAGCGAAGATTGGGCTAACCAATCTGTTCCAGTTGCTTCGAATGGACCAAGCCCAATGGAAGAACAAAGCAGCCCATCACAGACCGGCTCAATTGATCCAGGTGTTTCTGGCCATATTTTAATCCTTCTTCTAGCCCAACAAACAGTCAAAACAGCCCACAATTGTTTGAAAACTCAAGCTTCTCATCAGCAGGCCCAAGTTTAACTCCAAGATCAACTTATGATGATACACCAACAAAGGGATTTCGCTCCCTTGACGGTGTATACATGGAAACACTCCCGATCCAGCAAGTTCCTTTTGAAAGGCTCTTGTTGCTAGATGAAGAACCTGGCAACTTTAAGGAAGCCAAAGATGACAAAAATTGGCAGAAGGCTATGAAGGAAGAATTAGAGTCAATTGAACGGAACGGAACGTGGAAGTTGACAGTTCCTCCCAAAGGGGCTGCACCCATTGGTTTGAAATGGGTCTATAAAATCAAGAGAGATGCTAAAGGGGCAATCACACGCTACAAGGCGAGGGTGGTAGCAAAGGGGTATGTGCAAAAACACGGCATCGATTACGATGAAGTGTTTGCCCCAGTAACGAGAATGGAGACGGTTCGGTTAATTCTAGCTTTATCTGCCCGGAATAATTGGGAAGTTCATCACCTTGACATCAAGACGGCTTTCTTGAACGGTGACTTGAAGGAAGAAGTTTATGTTTATCAACCGGAAGGATACGAAGTACCAGGGAAGGAACATTATGTGTATAAGCTGAATAAGGCCTTGTACGGCTTGAAACAAGCGCCAAGGGCCTGGAACTCAAAGCTTGACACCACCCTTCAACAGCTCGGTTTTAGCAAGTGTCCGCGAGAACATGCAGTCTACAAACATGCCAAAAAGGAGGGAACTTTGATAATCGGTGTCTACGTAGATGACTTGATCATCGCCGGCTCAAACGCAGCTATTATAGCTCGGTTCAAAGAACAAATGAAAGGGCAGTTTGAGATGAGTGACCTGGGCTTGTTAAACTATTATTTGGGAATTGAAGTGATACAAGATAATGTTGGGATTTTGTTGAAGCAATCAGGTTATGCATTCAAAGTACTTAAGGATGCAAATATGTTGGAAGCTAATCCAACAAAATTCCCAATGGATCCAGGTTTACGACTCACGAAGGAGGAAGAAGCAGAACCGGTTGATGCAACAGAGTACCGAAGGCTCATAGGGCGACTTCGGTACCTAACTCACACCAGACCAGATACAAAATTTGCAATCGGGGTAGCTAGCAGATTCATGGAGTCACCAAAATTGTCACATTTGCAGGCTGTGAAACAGATTTTGAGGTACATAAAAGGTACCATGAATTATGGTATTCGATACAAGAGGAATGGAGATGAAAGGCTGCTGGGTTACAGTGACAGTTCACATGCTAGTGATCGAGTTGATGGAAAAAGCACAACTGGAGTGGTATTTTATTACGGGGGTGGTCCTATAGCATGGTGCAGCCAAAAGCAAAACACTGTTGCTTTGTCATCATGCGAAGCTGAGTTCATGGCAGCAACTGCTGCATCTTGTCAGGCAATTTGGTTGAAGGGTTTGCTCGAAGAAATGACCGGAAGAATGGTTAAAGCAATAATCGTTCGTGTGGATAACAAGTCTGCAATTCAGCTAATCAAAAATCCCGACTTTCATGGGAGGAGCAAACATATAGACACAAAGTACCACTTTATCCGTGAGTGTGTTGGAAAGGGGCTGGTGATTGTCGAACATGTTAGTGGCGATGAACAAAGGGCAGACATTTTAACCAAAGCATTACCAAGGGTTAAGTTTATCGAAATGAGAGAACTTTTGGGCGTTGAAGACCTAACGGATATGATGAACGGAATTAAGGGGGTGAATGTTAATTAATTCCTGTGATTGAGAATCAATCACACTAATTACGGGTCAAAATAAAAGGGAAGTCAAATAAGTTATTTTTGGGTCCTTATTTTCTATTTACTGCATGATTATGTTTTCCTTATTTCTTAGAGTTTTGTTCTCCTATATATGGAGCTAGTATTAGTCTAAAGATGTATTCCTTTCCTCTCGTTTTTTGTTGAATAATCAATAAAGCAAAGACTGTGCCTACTGCACTTTCTTCTTCTTCAGCAGTTCTTGTATCAATTGTTTTGTCTAACATTTTTTTATATCTATTCAGGCATTAGAACTAAAAAGACTTCAAACGCCATTGTATGAGGAGTTCTACAACAGTGTAGTCCTTTCATGCTCAATGGACAGTGTTGATAACGGAAGTAGTCCAAATTACTTGAAACTGCCACCGAAAAGCAGGTCTCCACTTGGTAAAGGAGTTGATGTTTTAAACAATGCAAGCCCTGGGAGTGGAAGTAGGCGCACATCTAATGTTAGCGGTGAAGAAAACATTCATAGTCCCATGGACCTTTCTTCACCACAGTGTAGTGATATCACCGGGCCAGATGCTCAACAAGAAGCATGCAGTCCCAGGTTAGTTAGTATACAGCTTATCATCATCTTCTCGGTTTTTTCCTCAGATTTGTATATACGTGTGCTCAAGTTAGATGTCTTATTTGCAGTGTGAACTTTTCTGAAGTACAACGAAAATGGAAGGAGGAGCTAGATCAAGAGCTTGAGAGAAAACGTGGTATAGTTCTGATGCTTTTAAATTTTCTGTTTAGGGCCTCTTAAGTTGATATAAGCAACTAGGCTGGTCAGCTGGATAGGTAACGGGTCAAACCAGGCTGGACGGGGCTGTGTTGGGTTGACCCTAAACTTTTTTATTAGCTATACTAATATTTAATGTGGTAAAAATGATCACTGAACAATATTAGTACATTAAAAATTAATTTTTTTAAAAAATATCTAAACTCCTTCACACTGTTTCTATATGGTTTGGAACTTGCTTATATGCTAATGGTGACAAATGTTTCTATATGGTTTTGAACTTGCTTATATATTACCTGAAGGTGACAAATTTGACACAATTACTTGTTAACGGGTTGGATCGTCAGTCACGTGGGGGTAACAAGTCAAATAAAAAATTACTTAAAAAGGGGTCAGTCAAATTGGTTGAAAAATGCATAAAAAGATTTTACCTTCTAAATCATTTATTCACATAAATATTGGTACACTAACTAATTTAAACAAAAATAAAAAAAATGGATAAAAAGTGTTTCATGTACCAACAGATACACTTTTTGAGCCAGCCCACCTTACCTGCTAATCTGCTAGATATCTGATTACACTAAGTCTAAGTTGATAAGATCTGACTTTTTTTCATTGTTTGTATGGTGCAATATTTAGAGATGATGCGGCAAGTAGGTGTTGGGGGAAAGACAGGATCACCGATAGATAGAGGATCAAATCGGCAGAGAGATAGGTCAAGATTTGCATCTCCAGGAAAATGACCAGTTACATTTTTTCTTGTAAACGACCATGCTTGTTTTTGCAGGAAGCCATTAGTAGAGTGTTAATTACAATGGGTTTGAAGGCGAATAAGCATTTTCAAGGTCGTTTGAAAATGGAAGCTACCATCCCTTCAGCCCTTTCATGGGCATTCTCATATTCTACTACATGTCCCAGGATGGAGATGGAGATGTTTTGGAAGGTGTAATGTTTTGATTCTGGTTACGCAATTTGTATTATAAATACAATTCACCGCACGCTTGTTTGGTAAGCCCACAACATGAGAGTTTCCAGCTCTTGTTTGTTTGGTTGATTTGCTGTAATTTCACTGATTGAGACATTCATTTTCACAAAGTAAATAATAAATATCATGTGTTTTTCGTGTGCTTGAACTAGATCATGAAATTGCTTGTAGTTTAGAAAGCCAGGAGTCAATTTCTTCGACTATGGTCACGTGTCACATAAAACTCATAGTCAACATCTATATACGCAATGAAACCATAGTTAAACATACATATGATGTGTTTACGAGTCTCGAAATGTGTTTCTCTAGGATTATGTGAGGTTGAACAACATATATAAGACTATTTTTAGGATAAAGTTTAGAGAAAGTGTGTATATGTTGATGGAGAAAATACCTTGAGTCACTCTTTCTTTACGACTAAGGTGTGCAGTTTAATTTTCTCTTTTACTTCAAAAAAATCCTTATTTATATTTTTGATTAGTACATGAAATCAACTATTCAATTAATAAATTATCATACAAATAACTAATAAGTTACGAGCAGAAATCAAGTCTCAATTTCAAATAACTATTTAACTAACAAACTATTAAAAAAATAACTAATCAATAGTAGCTTAAACTAATCAACTCTTTATCAAGTGTCAAACAAAAGTCTATTTCAAATAGCGGTGGTCTTAAACAACAAGTTTCTGATTTATTAATGAACATATACTATACTAGTTTTAGTAAACCCGTATAATACACGGGTTGAATAAATAAAATTTTAATATAATGAATTTATTAATTATAAAATGATATTTAAGATATGATATAACTTAAATTACGTATGAAAAATGACTATAAATAATAAAACAGAAATATCAAATTTTTAAAATTTTGTTTTTAAAACTCTTTTAAATAAATATTTTATTCTAAAACAAACCGTATAAAAATACATTTTTTAAAATTTTATTATTATAACTCCCAAATTTGATTATTTTTTGTTTCTAAAAAAATATCTTTTTAGAAGTATCATTTATTTAGAAATAACCTTAATAAATAGATTTTTTTCTTAATATATTAAATATTAAAAAATATTAAAATAATATTATTAGTAATTAAGGTAATTATTTAATAGGAGAGAGGGGCGGGAAAAATTTGGTGAGGAGAATTGTGGTGCTGACACATGGCACTCACATTTACCCTTTTATTAGAATAGGAGGATTCGTGAATGATTAAGAAAATTTTAAGAAGCCTTTTAAAATCATGATTATTAAAACATATATGAATTTGTCATTATTATTAAACGAAATGTGTAATTTTCACTTGAGGACTTGGTGAGATAGCACTATTGTTATCAATGTGAATTGCAGTGTTTATGAAGGTTACACCATAATCTCTAAGTTAAGTTTGAATCTACAACACCTGAGCACAACAACTAGAGGCAACAATGTAGTCTGCCTTGGCAATTGATGTATACAAACAAGTTTTTTTTTGCATTGTTATGAAATCAATCTTCCGTCTAGAAATTTATATCATCTATAGTCATTATCTATATACCCATAAATATTGAAGTCGGTACTTTTAGGGTACCATAAGCCCAACTTAGGTTTCCTTTTAAAATACTTTAAAATCCTCTTGGCAGCTATCATGTGTGATATTTTTAGAGCAGCTTGGAATCTTGAGCAAAGACATGTGACAAACATAATATCTGGTCTGTTGGGTGTGAGATACACGAGTGATCCAATGATGTCTCTGTACTGCTGATGATCTACTGCTTCTACCTCAAGTTCAGGAATTAGTGAACATGTTCTAAACATTGGGGTTTTAACAACTTTAGCATCATAGTTTGAAAACTCACTAAGATGTCTTGAAGATACTTAGATTGATTTATGAGGATCCCATCAGGTGTTTGTATCACTTGTAGTCCCAAGAAGAAGGTGAGTTCTCCCATTGAACTCATCTCAAACTTTGACTTCATGAGACTCTCGAAGTCTTTACGCAATCTCTCATTTGTAGAACCAATATAATATCATCCATAAATACTTATACCAAAATGAAACACAATCGAACTTTCTTTATGAAGAGGTCTTTGTCTATAGATCCTCTGGTATATGCATTTATCAGAAGAAAGGTAGAGAATATCTCATACCATTTTCTTGGAGTTTAATGAAGCCCATAGATATATCAAGTTTACATATATAATCCTGGATACTTTGGATCTTCAAAACTAGGAGGTTGAAAGACATAAACCTCTTCATTTACCTGACCATAGAGGAATGCATTCTTGACATTCATTTGAAACACCTTGAAGTCTTTTGAAGCAGCAAAGGCTAGAAAATTTTTGATTGCCATAGGTCTGGCTACAAGAGCAAAAACTTCATCATACTCGATCACTTCTTCTTGTGTGTACCCTTGTATTACAAGTCTTGCATTGTTCTTGATAACAATATCGATGTCATTCATATCGTTTCTGAAAACCCATTTAGTTCATATTGCAATCTTCCCCTTAGGAAATGCACATAGTTTTCAAACTTTCTGTCTTTCAAATTAAAGAAGCTCTTCTCGCATAGCTTCCACCTAGCTATTCTCTCTTAGAGTTTCATCCACTTTTCTTGGTTCTGAGATAGGAAGCATAAGAACAAACAAATGTTTGCCACATGTGCTTTGCTTCTTGTTTTAACACCAACATTAACATTACCAATGACATTCTTAACTAGATGCTCTTTATGAATTCTCAGTCTAGAGATCATTTGGAGTTGTTAAGATAGATCCAAGTTGGAGAAGTTTGTTTCTAGAATCTCTACAGTTGGACTAGTGAAAGTGGCCAGATCAACTGTCGAATTGACTCCTTTAGCATTTGAAAATAATAGGATAAAAGAAAATCAAATTAAATTATTTATTATACAATGATTGAATGGTCATTAACCATTACATATGTTTTTTTTATTAAAAAGATAACGTTAAAGCATTCACATCCCGTTCTCTAAAAATATATGAGTGGAATTCTTAAATTATATGAAATGGTTTTGAGTGGTTGTGAGTGGAGTACAGAGAAAATGTTATTGTTCATCTGTAAATTTAAGGATTCACTATTCAAACCTTATAAATTTATAGACATATTACACGGATCATTCTTGAGGTTTGCTCAAATTTCATCTTTCGTCTCCGGGATTAAAAATTACATGTTTAGTTGTAAGTTTTGAAAAAAACGTAACACCTTTAGTCCCTGGGTTAAATCTCTGTTAGTTTTTTCCATTTAAAATATCAAAAAAATGATAAAGTTACTTAAACACCCTCTTTAATATAGTTAAATTACCAAAACACCATGATAAATGTATAAAAAATATAATTTAATTGAGAAAAGAAAGAAAAAGTAATTGTTTTTAGCGCAATTACAAGATATGAATGCTCTTAAGTTGACGCCATACCGACAAAAAGTACCACTTAAAGGCATTAACCATTAAACGTAGTGGAGATCATGAGTTGGAGTCTCACTAGGTGCAATATGCTCCAAGTGGACCAATGGTTTTACCACAGTGAGCCTTTGGGTGATGGGTTTTCTTTGGAATGGTGGGCGAGCCGGGTCACCAGAGCTGTCTGTGTTCGCGGACGTGGATGTCTTTCGTCAATGAACTTACCCGAGTGACCGAACTTAAAAATTATTCGTTGCCGTTAAAAAAAGAAAAGAGAAATTAAACAGTGTAAAGAAAACTGCCGTAAAAACATGTGGCAACATTTTATTGAAGGAGCGTCGGACGGTGCCTGTAGCCGTGCACACGGGAACGTTGCGACTCTTATCCCCTTCTTCCCATGAAGCAAGCAAATGGTTGTCTGATACTTGAAAACATTTCATTCTTTCATGGCTTCCTCATACTTCTTAACCATCTGCTCTTCATCTTCATCATCATCATCATCATCTTCTTTTCTTCTTCATATATCCCCAAATTACCCTCTTCCACCTGCTTCCCTGCTTCGTCTCTCCACCGATTCCAATCTTCTACTTCCAGAACCTACGCCAAGTTTGACAAGTTCCAAGGTCAACCTTCTTCCAATGACGATTTACAAGATATTCCTCTCCTCACCACAATTAACACTTGAACAAGAAGACCAAAGAAGAAGAAGCGACAGGTCAATCTCACTCTTGCTCTTTTTGAATGTCTTCTCTCATGAATTTCAAATAAGTTTTGATATTGATTATATACTGTTTGTAGTGTTATAAGACGATTAGGAAAACTATTGGAGTCTTAGGTGATGGAACTAGCGGAATAGGTAGTGGTTAACAGATGATAAATAGATAATTTTTAAGTATCAAATTATGCCAAAATAGGCTTGATGTGGGTGGGAAAAACTTGTTAAACACCAACAGAGTGGTACAGTCTGACTTTTGAGGTTAAACTTCACAGCATGCTGATTTTGGAATGTAAAGTTGTGTGGCCATTGCTATGAGTTAAATGGCGCCAACTTTCTTTATTTAGTACGTGATGTAAGTTAGTTTTCCTTGTCCAAAATCAAATTGATTTATGGTATTACGTTTTACCTCAAAAGTCAAAACTATATCTTTTTGTTGAAAATTGATCAAATAACGTCTACTGTATTATTCTGATCATTTCAGAACTATTTCTTTTTGTAAGTTGCAACTTGTTTTCTATGGTTTGTTGTTCTGTGCTCTAGTAATCTTGAATCATAAGAATTACTCAAAACACATCAAGATACGATGTGACAATTCTCAAACATAGTATTTGGTCCATGTTCTACATAACCAGGCCCGAATTCGCTTTCACTCGCCATACAAACTTGGCCCACATAACGAATTTTTTTGTGGGTAGGATCTGGATACTAGTTCAGTCCTTGTGTGTGTGTGCTACTGAATATGATAAATGTTTTTCAGTTGCTTGCCTCCGGATTTGGAGGGTTGCAGTTCGGACAGTCTAGTGAAGCAAGTGCTGCATTTGTGTCTTCAGGGGGGATGAGAGCCATTGTATGTACTATGAAGTCTTGAATTTTATATCCATATTTTTATTATGTTCTGTGTGACTGCAGTTTATCTGATTTATACTGGCAAACCTTTATTTTCATATCAGGTTATATATACAACAAACAGTTTTTTTTTTTTTTTACCGCCTCATTATATTCATCGGCTTCATTGGTTTTTGATAATTTTTCCACTCTTCATTCTCCATTCATGGCCTGTCTGCATTTGTCCTCAAAATAAAGTTTTTTGCAAATTGAATTCTGTAAAGAATCCTGCTTTTTGAGCATCTGAGTGTTGGGATTTTTGTTAATTGACATATGTTACCATTATGATTGACTTTACCTTAAAATATCATTTTAGTTGCAAAACCCCATAGAGAAAAACTATATGCAGAAATCTACTTAACCTAAACTTTCAAAAGAAGAAAACTCTTATAGGATTAAGTTTTCCATGAACAATTATTGTCGGTGTTCATTTTCCAAGAAGAAAACTTTATGATTTACTTTACCTTTACAAATACCATTTTGGTTGCAAAACCTCAAAGAGAAAAACTATATGCAGAAATCTCTTAACTAAAAATTTCAAAAAGAGAAATCCTTTAGGATTATGTTTTCCTTGAACAATTATTGTCGGTCATTTTCCCAAGTAATCTTGTATATTGAAGCTAAAGCCGAATGCAAACTTTGCAACAAAAAATAATCATTATTTTGTTTTTTTGTTGCAAAGGGTTTAAAATAAAGTTTTTTGCAACTTGAATTCTGTAAAGAATCCTGCTTTTTGAGCATCTGAGTGTTGGGATTTTTGTTAATTGACATATGTTACCATTATGATTGACTTTACCTTTAAAATATCATTTTAGTTGCAAAACCCCATAGAGAAAAACTATATGCAGAAATCTACTTAACCTAAACTTTCAAAAGAAGAAAACTCTCTTATAATTAAGTTTTCCATGAACCTTATTGTCGTTGTTCATTTTCCAAGAAGAAAACTTTATGATTTACTTTACCTTTACAAATACCATTTTGGTTGCAAAACCTCAAAGAGAAAACTATATGCAGAAATCTTCTTAACTAAAATTTCAAAAGAAGAAAATCCTTTAGGATTATGTTTTCCTTGAACATTATTGTCGGTCATTTTCCAAGTATCTTGTATATTGAAGCTAAAGCCGAATGCAAACTTTGCAACATAAAAATTATCATTATTTGTTTTGTTCAGGTTGAGCTCTTAATCCCACAGTTGCAGTTTCTTGATGATGAAGGTGCACAGGGTGAACTGTGGGAATTATCAAGAATTTTTGTGGATACACTCATTAAAGAAACAGGATGCGAGGTTAGTACTGCAACTTATTGCTTTTTCTCCAACATGATAACCGATTGCAAAGAGGACACAACTTTTCAAGTTTGAAGAATTGAAGAGATTGACATGAGCAAAAAGAACCTTGACTCCTTAACTTTATGCGACTTCGACACTTCGTTTCTTAGAAGTTATTGGCATAGATACACTACTTGATCTGATATAACTTAGAGGTGTTTGGATGTGTATTTAGGGTGATTATTAAAACTTGGAGTCACATTATTCATCTTTGAGTGTTTAATGCTACTAATAATTTAAGGATTAAGATGATCATATTTGGAATGATGCCTTAACTGACCTTGTTTTATTAGATATTAATATCTATTTTCTGATTACTATATATCACATAATCAGTTGCCAAACTGACATGCAAATACCCATGATTAGTGAAGTGACAACATTGCTTTGAAAACACATCCAAACACCCCCTTACTCTTTCATATCAATGCTCATCCTTAGAGAGTCAAAGCAATATTTCCTGATGCTGGAGCTGCTGCACTTCTGAAGTATCGGTGGAATGATGCCACATTTAGTTTTGCGAGGTAATTTTTTCACAATTACTGTTTGGTTAATGAAAAGCGTATGGTGAAGTTGTATTTTTGTTCTTAGTTCTATTTTATGGTCTTTTATCCAGCTTAAGTGATCGAAAGCCTGTTGAAAAAGAAGATGAGATTGTTGTAATGATACTTCCAGATTATCAAATGTTGGAATATGTAGAGCGTATCGCATCTGATCTTTCAGATGAACCGGTAATGCTTAACCCTCATCTTTTGTTACTTTCATTTGCTATGAAAATTTGACATAGAGTGGAACTATAAAAGATAAAAGAATACTCTTGAGAGTAAAATTGATATATTAGTTAGTGAGAAAGCCAATAAATCAAGCTTTCTTTTATAGGGGAATTCTATATTTTAAAATTAGTACTTATGGGCACTGTAACTCCATGGAGCAAGAGTTATGTCTTTTTTTAGTTAGCCCCTTTTCTATCCCACTTGCCTCCATTAGTTGGTCTAACTATGAGTTTCCTAACACTTGGATCAGCTTTGTATCAAAATTTGAAAAACATGATGTGTATTTGTTTTGGCCATGTAATATTTTGGTGAGTCTTGTTTATATAGTTAGTAGGTTTTGGGACCCACTGTAGGTGCACAAATATGGAGATAAATTATGTGAAAAAAAAAAGAATGAGAACGAGCAAAATGGTTTAAACTATGAAAGTTCAACCTATATTGCAAATGAAGAGAGAAAATATATCGCGAGGCGGGTGCATATGTTTGTAGGTTTGTATTTGAACTAGATTGAGCCCAAGCATTCTGTGCTCTTGAAAACTATAGGAAGTTTATGCTAGGCATGATTTTGAGATATTTTAAAACTTCTTAAAAATGATGGTGTCCTCTATGAATATATGTATAAATAGGTAAAAAAAATATTAGTTTCCTCTAAAAGCATGTGTCTGTCCATATAATTTTGCTGGAATGTCTCTATCCCGCATTAATACTTGAGGTGGAAGTTTCAACTCAGTTGCGTATGAGTGGATTGATTTGGATTTTGTGTTATCTCGAATGTGCGAAAAAGAACCAAAAAAGGAATGGGTTAAATGAGTCGAATGGCTTCAACCAGCTGAAATCATATAAACAAACAAACAAACCTACATGTTAAAATCACACATTCACACTTAATAGGAGGGTCCAGGGAGGATGAGATGAGGACAAATCTTTCCTTTACCCAGGAGACAGAAATGATGCACTGTTATCCCAACTCAAAAGAACTCTTTTTTTACACATAAAGTACAAACAATAGATAGCATAGAGTGTATATAAGAAATAGACAAACAAAAAATACTAATAATAACACTAGACTACCGACAACAAGTACTGATTAGACTAGTAATACTAATACGATAAATAAAAGAGAAAAGAAAGAAGAGGGAAAAAAAGGATCACGAACGACCTTGTAAGTACTAACACCAATGTAGACAAGCAAACAAAAGGGTAGGAAAAACTAAGTAGCTAAGGCACTAAGACAAAGCTAAGAGCCTAAGACAAATATACGCTCCCTTAAAAATACAAAACCTTTATCCTACGTATTTAGGAAATTCTATCACCAGTCATGTTCACCCCCCATAAAAATCCATCACCTTTATCCTATGTCTCCATTCTCCAAGAAGTCATGTCACTGATCATGTCCTTGAGAGGTGCAATGTCTAACAAACTATCATCTGTCTCCTCTGCACATGCCCAAACTACCTCAATTTCCCTTCCCTTATCCAAAATATGTGCCTCCCTGAACTTGTCCTATAAACTTCATCATTTATCATGTCTAATTTTGTGTGCCTACACATCCTCCTCAAGATCTTCATCTTTGTTACCTTAAACTTTCATGTTTGTGTCTTCTTGGTCTGCATAACATAGCAGGACGAACAACCCTATAGAATTTCCCTTTGATCTTGTTATGAACTTTTTATCTAACGTATTAATTATTAATAACTAAAAGTTATTCTTGTAATAATAAACTTTTTTTATTCATATTTACTCATTAATTGTTTATTTGATATGTGAATTGATTAGTGAACAAAAATTGGTTGTGGGTCAAACTGACCCGACTCGGCTAGTTACGTGGCGCACCATGTTGTCTCTTGTAATTAACAGTTTAACACCTTTAAGCATCTTTGTGTTCTTGTCATGTGTTCACTCTTTTTGCTTCATACGTTTATATTTCAATACCCTCTATAAATAATTTCCTTGTATATTTTCTTGTCATATTAGCCACGACCTCTTATTATGTGGAACCCACGTCTTATTAGCGAGGACGTTGGAGTTGGATTCAATGTTCGAAAGTTGAGAAGATACTTCTTAAGGTAACTTTATGATCTTTTTCATCATCCATAAATTAGAGGTGGGAAAATGGACATGTTGGGAAAAAGGGATTCGGCTCAAAACGGGTCATAACTGAAACAGTTTTTGGTTCCTTTTCCTTGAATGTTATAAATGGTTAATGTATTAAATATGATACTGAAACTCTATCAGTAGAATATTAATATTGTTTGTGAATAAGGAGAAAGATGTGATAAGCATTTAGTACAGTTGGGATCACATTTAACCAATTCAACCAGATTTGTTTAACTATGTCCTAGAATTCACTAATCTGGTCCTTCAATGACAAACAATAACCCACATCAACCTGATAATAAACAAACAAATCAACAGGGCCACTTGTTTATAAGATGCCATATTCACTACAATAACATCTTGTTTTACATACACCATGCAGATCTTTCACAACGGTTTACTCAATGAAACCTCTACCAACGGGTGCTGTATTTAGATGTTATCCCGGGTAATATACACACGTCAGTCCATTTTTTTTGTTAACAATCCATCAATGGTCTAACACTCTTTTTTTCCTGACACCTGACCAGATTATGGAAGGTGTTCTTTGATGACAAGGACAGACCAAACCGCTACATACTAGCCAAGGAAATGATAAGCCGTCCTGATTCCGAAGACCTTGAGGTTAGTATTTAGGCCATTTGTCTTTTCTATTTTTTTTTTCTTTTTTTTGCGGAATGTTGTGATCCAAAGCAGTTTTGAATGTTAAGAGGCGGCATCTGAAGCCTGAAAGCAAAATTATTAAAATAGTTTGATTAATAAACAGTAAACTAATATAAGTGTCTGAATATGTGGAGCACGAGCATGTTGCAGCCTATTTTTGTGGTTATGATCATCAACTGAGAACGGGTTTGGTTGTTCACAGATAATCTTTGGAGGAGGAGGAGATGAATCGGATCAGGGTCCATCATTGTTTAGTCAAGCAGCAGGAATCTTTAAATCCCTCAATAGATTCATGAAAGTCATCTCCAAGTGAAATAATAAAACAGATTGACTATGATTCTTGTAACTGCTTCAAAATATGGTCATAACGACTCACGCCTTTTGGTTTCAGCGCCAAACTACACACCTCAGCGGTTGACTGTATTTTTGAAAACATGTTTGATTGACGGATTATGGTTAATATATCATCAAATTGTAATTAAATTTTTATAGTTATTTAATAGTAGACTACTGATAACATATTATCATTATTTCATATATTTTTGGCTTATTTGTTGCTTTTTAGTTGAGACCAGACATATTGCAATTTCTGAACTGAGTTTGAGTTGACCGAATGCAAGTTATTGTTGGTTTGTATTAAAATCTACCAACAATCATTTCTATAGTGTTTGGTGTGTAGCAAGGAATTACATGGGTAATGAAACGACAGTATGTATGTTTACCTGAAAACCTATGATGGGATGCATTAATGACTCGTATACTATGTGTTTTAATGATCTATACACCACAAATTGTTTAATTTAGATGCTATATGTAGTGTTTTTTATTGAAAAACAAACATGTATGTAATTTTTTACACCGTTTACAATTTTACATTCTTTTAAATAATTTGTAATTTATGTAAATTGTTTTTCTAACTAGGTATGTGTAAGTTATGTACAATTATATATATATATATATATATATATATATATATATATATATATATATATATATATATATATATATATATATATATATATATATATATATATATATATATATATATATATATAGGGTAGAGATCAAATGAAAACCACCAATTTGATTGAAAACTATGAAAACCACTTTTAACCAATCACAAAATTTTCAAACATTTAAATTTTATTTTTAATCAAAGGGTATTTTTGTAAAATTACTACATTCTTAATTTAAATATTTATGTTCAAAATTTGACATTCCATAAACTGCTCCTTTGTTTGTTTATGTTTATCAGAGACATTCGATTAAAATAATTGGGGGTGTTTGTTGATTGAAATCTTGATAGAAAAGAATCATAGGAGGTTGATGACTCAAACGACGATTAAGTGCACGGGCCATTTCCGACGATAAACCAATGAGCCATTTTTTTCGATAATTAATAGAAGATCGTTGGCTGAAATATGAGTCAAAGTTATGTATATATAAACTACACAGCTTCGTCATTTCCGTCAATCAACAAACGAGCCAAAGAGATAATCAACAACATTTAATTTTCAGAAGCTATTTGAAAATTTAAATCATATTCTTTCAACCATTGCTTTTAATTTTCAAAATTCATGTTTAATTAAGCACTTGTATGTATATGAATATGTATTGGTGTTTGTATAGATGATTGGCATGTTTTTCTTTGTTTCTTTGAGATTTAATTCTTTGTATTTTTATGTTCATTTTCTTATTTTAAACTGTAAGTTCCTATTTTTGAGTATGGACAACGATAACGATATCAATGTTTGGTTAAACCCGTAAAGATTTTTTTTGCATAATATAAGCTATGAATGATGATGTTAACAGGTCAAACAATTATAGAAAACGTCTAGTTTTAAGGAGGAAGAATATGATGAACACACAAACATAATGACAGGACGTAACCGTTGTTGTTACGCATACGTAACAACGCTACTATAATGCATACGTAACAACGCTACTGTTACGCTATTATGTAAACACAATTTACTAGTTTGTTCATTTTTGCAGTTGTTTTTATAAAGATAAAGATGATACAAAATGATGGCTTACGTATACGTAACCTATACTTACATATGCAAACTAAATGTTTTGTATACGTAAAGTTACGTATATTTAACTTGTATAAAATTAAGTTGCGTATAGGTAACTTGTACAATAAAGATTGCATATCTTTTATTTGATTTATCAGTGTAGTTTAGATGGTTCGAAAATTTGAGATTAAATTTGATGTTGAAATTGAAGAATGATTGGGTTATGTATACGTAACATAATGTTTCATACATGTGACACATTCTTTCATATACGTAACACCGTATTTCATATATGTAACGTAGTGTTATGTATAGTTATTTCAGTTAAAATTCTCGTTCTAGTGGAAAATTTTGTGATTGTTACATATACGTAAACATTAACTAACATAATTGTTTGACCGTAATTAGGGAGGGAGGAGAGAGACGGAGTAAATTTAGGAAATTTAGTTATTTAAACATAACAGTTTCCATATTAATATAATTTTCTCTTCCCATATTACCCTTTAATCTTTATTAAATGGTTAAAATTATTAACTTAATTACAAAGATGCCACCAAACAATGTCAACCATAGATCAAATAAATCAATGGTTATAAAGTGGTTTTTTTGGTTTTCTTTTAAAACATGATTTTCTCTTGAACTCTCCCATATATATATATATATATATATATATATATATATATATATATATATATATATATATATATATATATATATATATATATATATATATATATATATATATATATATATATAAATTGGTGAAGCATTCTACAGTAATAAAATTAATAAAATAATAATAATAATATTGAAATACTTAATATATAATTTGTTTATTAAAATGGTAAACTTTAGATTTTAAAATTCCGGGTTTACGTACCTGTACGAGTCGTGTATAAAACGTTTCCATTTATCTTTATATATATGTTTTGATAAGATGATCTATGTTTTGACAATCGCCTACATTTTGATGTTCTCTTACATTTTGACGTAAATTCTATTCTGAAATGTATAGGGTAATATCGTAATATATAAACGCTTTTAATTGACGGTATAAATCTGAGTTACTCTACGTTTCAACATAAACTAAGTTTGAAAACGAATCGGGACAATTGTAATCTATACTTTGTCATGCCACATACGGCGCGGCTGCATGTGTTTTTTATATACGTTTTGAGTTGGACTACGTTTCGACATGATTTTATTTGGAAAAGAGTAGCATAAAATGTAACACGTTTTTGTTCAATGGTAAAAATTCAAGTTACTCTATGGTTCGACGTAAATATAATCCAAAAACAATTCGGGTCGATTGTCAATGCTTATGAACCCGAACCTGGGTGATCTATCTATATATATATTTAAAATGGTGAAGGATTCTACAGTAATAAAATTAATAAAATAATAATAACAATATTAAATACTAATAACATATATAATTTGTTTATTAAAATGGTAAACTTTAGATTTTAAAATTCTGCATTTACGTACCGGTGCGAGTCGTGTATAAAACGTTTCCATTCATCATTACATATATGTTTTAAGCTAAGATGATCTATGTTTTGAAGATCGCCTACATTTTGATGTTCTCCTACATTTTGACGTAAATTCTATTCTGAAATGTGTAGGGTAATAGCGTAATATATAAACACTTTATTTGACGGTATAAATCTGAGTTACTTTACGTTTCAACATAAACTAAGTTTGAAAACGAGTCAGGACAATTGTAATCTATAAATTATCATGCCACATATGGTGCACGTGTTTTTATATACGTTTTGAGTTGGACTACATTTCGACATAATTTTATTTGGAAAAGAGTAGCGTAAAGTGTAACACGTTTACGTTCAATGGTAAAAATTCAAGTTACTTTACTATTCGACGTAAATATAGTCCAAAGACAATTGTCGATTGTTAATCTATACGTTGTCACTTCATATATAATACACAACGTGTTGATGCATTCACGTTTTGATACTCGAGATCATTGTGAAATTCTCTGTGCAATGCGCAGGTTAAGAAAAGTAGTTATATTAATATCTACTTGGAATTAGTTTTAGAATTTTAATGTTTGAATATATTTAATTTTTACAAGACTTTTTTAATAATACCAAAAGAACATATTTATTATAATAAAGTTATACTAATAAAGAAGATTTTTTATTGACACATGACGCAATTATAGAGATTCTAAATCTTATCTTTCCGCTTCTCTCTCCTAATAAATAATTACATTAATTACTAATAATTTTACTTAATTAAACTTTAAGATAAAAAATATATTTTATAAATTACGAAAAGAGATCTTTCCATAAATGAAATTTTAGATAAAAATTTTTTTATAAAATACAAAGTATTTCTGAAACATCAAACTTATCTAAAAACAAGAAATATTTCAAACTTGTGTTTTGTAAAAAATTAACTTTTTTATGTAACAAAAATGATTAAAATTTAAACTTTTCATAAGAAAATTTTTAAAAATAACATTTTTAAAAACGTATTGTTTTGAAACAAAATGTGTAAAAAATATTCTTTAAAATTAAAAAATAAAAGTTTAAAAAATGATATCGGTGTTTTATTATTTATAGTATTTACTTGTACGTAGTTTTAATAATTTCATATCTCAAGATATTGATTTATAATTCATAAATTTTTGTTACTAACTATGTAATATTTATTTATGCAACCATGTAATACACGTGATATTAACCTAATGTGAAAATAAAAGGAATCATAGGTATATATGTAGGTCATATTTTTCAAAGGATTTATATGATGGTGTAATATGAATGGGTAGGTTTAGTGTGAAAAGCTCAACTTATATTAGTCAAACTGACATATGCAATTTATTAAATTTTGGGTCTTCAGACTATAAAGAGCTGAGTCAACGGAACCTATGGATGATGTAGTTAAACTTAGATTCTGGAAGATTATTGATTGATGGTTTATATACTTACTTTCACCTAAGCTGTATATGATGATATCATAAATATGCTCATCAAGCAACTACACACACTGACACACACTCCTTTGATCAATCCATACAACTTCTTCTAACTTCAAGGTAACAATCTCTTCTCATCTTTGTATTTTCTCTTTGAGTAATTGTCATTGCTTATCCTAATTTCCAATAGAATACCATAGATCTGCACATGAGGCTTATGTCCTCATAATCATATATAATTCCTGTTTTGCTTGCTCCTCATTACTTGTACTGGTGACTGTTAATTTTCATTTTGACTCCTTGTGCTTTAAATAGTCCACTAAAGCTAAGATCCACTCTTGCATCTGTTGGAATTAAAATTAATCAAGAAATCTTAATTAACTTAGTCTAATTAAAGTCAACTGATGTAAACTAGCCGGAATTAAGGGGTTAATTGTGTTAGTTTAGTTAGTTGTTAACCGCCAATTTAGGTGTATAAATACTACCCCTACATGTTTGACATTTGATTGTGTGGAATTACAGAAGTATTGTATGTGTATTTGACCTTGTTCTTCCACTGGGTTCCCTGCACATTCCGTGCAGAATGCCATTGATTGTTCATCCAACATAATTGATCCTAAACATTGATCCAAAGGGGCCTCAACAACATCAGAATATCAGGTTCTTTCTGAATTCAGAATTCATCTTGTTGTGGATATAACCGAATTATTTTAATAGTTGTTTAAAATATGTAACTTTTTAGAAATATGATTTGTTACCCATAAAACTGTCAAAGTTATGGTCAAAAGTCTATTGATATTTGATGCTCCAAGTGTGTAGAAATGACTGACATAGATAGGTTTTTGATCATGCACGATGATTTTATATTGGAGTGTAGCATAGCATAGATAGTCTTTTGATCACGTAACATGATTTTTTATTCCATTGTAGCATTCCACCTAGGCAAATAGTCTACATGACATCCACATCAACAAAATATCGCACATATATATAGCCTTCAGATATATTGCGCTAGTTGTCAATCTTTATTTTTTGATTTCATGGTGTTGTATATTTTAAACAAGTTCAAGGATTTAATGTACTAAAGTTGGTTTGAGCCACTGTTTTTGTGTAAAATGAGCATGTATGTTGGGTTTTTAGGCATTAACACTTTTGATCAAGTAACTCTTTTTTGATAAATAGCTCAGATCCATACGGAATTGAAATTATAATCAGCAAATGTAAAGTGCATCATATTTGAGGGTGTCTATATCATTCATTTCAGTGCCTACAAATTTGCAGTGACTTGTATTTTACTGATATACTTCTGTTTTCTACACAGTTTAATCAGGGATTTAAAAGAGGAAATTCTTCTTTTGTTTATTCTCGATTAAATAAACTGAAGTAAACTCTAAACCATAGAGAAAGTGTTCCCGTCCCTTTATCTTCCTTTATGAAAGAACATGTATTTTGTAAACAGAATTTGTGCAATAAACATTGAATTATTACCCTAAACCTTAAACTAGATTCATACCGTCTTGTTACTTTAGTAGTCGTTTACCGTCTTAGTTTCCCTTTTTTTTCCAGGGAGTATGGACATTGTTTCTAGTAGCCTAACGGCTATTTCCTTGTTATGGACACCTCTTGAGACATGCTGCTTTTATTCAAGAAAAGTGGAAGCGTGAGCAAGGACACTGCATTATGAACTGGACGGACTAATTAGTAAAGAAAATGATATAAAAGCAGAAATAAGTAATGGTATGGTGAACCAAAGAAAGAAACTAAGAAGTGAGATACAGTTGTGGCTTAAAAACGTTGAGAAGCTTGTAGCTGAAGTTAAGCATATCGAGACGGAAACTGAGAAATGTATGAAAGGATGTTGGCCTAATTATATTACCCGTTACAGATTAGGTAAAATGATGGTGAAGAGAATTAATGATGTGAGTGAGCTTCATGCTAAAGCAGTATTTCCAAACGGGCTATTTATTGATTCTTTTCAAGATTCAGGGAGACTCCTACCAACAACTGGATTAGTGGGTGATAAAACTGTTAACAGAGTTTCGAAGGCAATCTGGAAACTATTGACTGATACGGATACATGTATGATTGGTGTTCATGGAATGGGGGGTGTTGGAAAGACCTCTATTATGATGCATATTTATAACCAGCTAATCGAATGCAAGATTTTTGATCAGGTCATTTGGGTGAATGTTTCTAAAACTTTTAATGTGGAGAAATTGCAGCTAGATATTGCAGATGCAACAAATTTGGAGCTCTCAAAAGATGAAAATGTGATATGGAGATCAACGCGGCTGCTTGAGCATTTGCAAGGAAAAAAGTTTGTTCTCATCTTAGATGACATGTGGCAGAAGTTCTCCTTAGAGGAGGTAGGTATCCCACAGCCAAGCATAGATAATGGTTGCAAGCTTGTATTTGTAACTCGCCTTATGGAAGTTTGTCGTGGAATGGAAACTCAAAGGGAAATCAAAGTTGACCTGTTGACCAAGAATGAAGCATGGGATTTATTCACAACCAAATCAGGTCCAATTCAGAGTGATGAAATAGAACCCATTGCAAAGGCAGTGTGTGAAAACTGTGGTGGATTGCCACTTGCGATTATCACAGTAGGACGGGCCATGAGAAAAGTTAAGGATAAAAGATTATGGAAGAATGCATTGGAAGAGTTACAAACATCAAGGGCAGACATTGTTGGTATGGAAGAAGATGTGTTTACGCGTCTCAAATTTAGCTATCTTCACTTAAAAGATGACCATATCAAAGCTTGTTTTCTGTATTGTGCTTTGTACCCCGAGGACCACAAAATTGAAGCTGCAGAGCTTATAGAGTACTGGATGGCAGAAGAGCTGATAACTGAAGTGGGGGATCGAGAAAAAGAAATCAACAAAGGATACACAGTGATTGAAATGCTTAAAGATGCTTGCTTGCTGGAAGGCATAGGGTCAGATCATGTCAAGATGCATGATTTGGTCAGGGATATGGCTATCAGGATTGCTAAGGAGGGCCCGAGGTTGATAAATAAATCTGCAATGAAATTAAACCGATTGGCAAGGGAATGGATTGAAAATGTTGAGTGGGTTTCTGTTATGGATAACAGTATTAGTAATGTACCTGATTATCCTAATTGCCAAAAACTATCTACTTTGCTTTTTCGGGGAAACCCTCTTTCTGAAAATATTCCTGATTCATTCTTTATGCAGATGCAGCGTCTTAAAGTACTTGACCTATCTAAAACCGGCATCCAGTCATTACCAGAGTCTGTCTCAGCATTATGCAGCCTACGTGCACTCCTTTTAAGCTTCAGTAAGTTGAAGGAGCTTCCTTCGTTAACCATGTTAAAAGATCTGAGAGTGTTGGATTTGTCACATAGTCTTTTAAAGAAGCTACCAAACGATGTAGACAAGTTGAAAAATCTAAGGCGTTTGGATTTATCATACACTGAAAAACTGAAGACATTTCCGAATGGTATTGTCCAAAATCTGTATTGTCTAGAGAACTTTTCAATGTTTAGAAGCAAATGGAGATGGTCATCAACTAAAGGAGTTGGATTTGATGAAATTCCAAGTTTAACCAGTCTTGGACTTTCTTTTGAGGACCGAAGCAGCTTCATAGAGTATGTAAGATCTAATCATTGGCAAGATTTGCAAAGTTACCATCTTGGTATAGGTCAGCTATCTATTTTTCTACCCATTTCGAAGGGAACACGTAGTATTGAAATTCAAGGTTATGACCTTATTTGGCAAGACACGGTAATTGAGCTTCCAAAAAACATCCAGCAGTTGGCCCTGCACAGTTGCCATGATATTACATTTTTATCAAAACTTTCTGACACAACCAACTTGGAATATCTGAGACAGTGTTACCTCTCGAACTACAATGGCATGGAATTCATAACAGCTTCTGGTAACCGTTTTCCAAGTCTAGAGCTGCTTGTCCTACGAAAACTGCCCAAGTTGAAGGCCATATCTAATGGTATTTGTAAGGATTCCTTAAGTCTGATGCAACCCAAAACATCCAAAGTGTCTCTGCAACATGCACTAAGTACTGAAGTGAAGAATGCTTCGGAAGTTTTACACAATGCATTAGAAAATACTCTAAGTGTAAAATCTTCCGAAGCCAAGACCAATATCTTCCGAAGCCAAACATGAAGTCTTCCGAAGCCTCAGAGACAAAGTCTTCCGAAGCTTCAACCTATGAAGACAGATTTCTTCCGAAGACTTTTAGTACACATGCTTTATCTGATGTACTGTTCCATAAAGCACCTATTCCGCTGCATCTCTGTAAAGTCACCAACTTACATGAGTTGGTGAAAAGGTCCATGCTTTTGGTAACTGTACATTGAGGTCTTGAGTCTGTGACTTTCCACTTTATGTACTTTATCCTTTTTGTAATGTATAAGGATGTGAGCTATGGCATGTCATAGTCACAAGGTCAAAAGGCAAATATGCCTTTTGATCCTACAATTGATTTTGTTAGTGTCTAGTCAATTGTATCCAGCTGGCTTTCAAAGTATAGCCGGCTGTAGGTTGTAGTATAAGTATTTCAAGTTCTTGTATCTTTCTTTATGCTTTGTAACACTTGTAAAAGAACTTGAGAAAGCAATATACTGCCTCCTTGAAACCCATACTCTCTTGTTCTGTCTCTTTGGTTTACTTGTGTTCTTTGTATCACTTTGGTTAACCCAGTTCACTGTTTGATTAAAGTTTAGTTAATCTCCTCATTGTGTTGTTGTGTTGTAATTGTGTTAAAGCCCTTAAACGGTCCTGCAATTGGTATAAAAGCTTTCCAGGCTCTTGATATAAGATCTAACCATCTTAAGATCCCTCACACACACAAAAACTAAACTTTTCAAATGGCTTCCATCTCAAAGACTGATATGGAGACTGGAACCATGAACAAATCCCCACTGATCACTCTTGATGATTTTGACACCTGGTGCATGAGGATGGAAGGCTTCATCAGGTCTCTTGATTCAAGAATATGATAATCTGTTGAGAATGGACCTTTCATACCCAGCACACCCTCTGCTACTGGTGCTGGTATGATTCCAAAAGATGTGGCCAACTACTCAGATGAAGATAGAAAAAGAGTATAGATTGATAGGAAGGCCATGACTGCTCTTCAGACTGCTCTCCCAAACTCTGTATACAGAGGCTTTAAGAAGTGCAAAACAGCTAAACAGCTGTGGGATGCATTGAAGCTGATGTATGAAGGCTCCTCTGAAGCCAAGGAGAACAAGAAGGATCTTCTGAAGCAGCAATTTGAAAATTTCACCTTCAAAGCAGGTGAAACCATGACTCAACAATACTTCAGGTATGTTGAGATTGTGGATACCCTAGTGGATGGAGGAGTTCCTCTTGAGAACAGGGACATTGTAAGGAAGTTCATGTCCTCACTTCCTAGGCAATGGACACACTACTGTGTGGTGATCAAGAGGACTAAGAACCTTAAAACTCTTACTCTGACAGAGTTGTATGGGATTCTCAGTGGATACCAGATGGAGATGAACATGCAAGGTTCATCTGGCAACTCCAACAATCAAATGGGTTCAGCCCTTCATGTGGTTGAAAGGGACATCATAGAACCCCAACATCATCTCATATGCTACCCTGACAACTCACAAAAGGGTCCTTTCATCACCTTCCCGGAGACACCAAGGGAGAACTTTACTCAAGGAAGCCCATTCCAAGAGACAAGTTCTTCTCAAGCCTTTGTGTCTACTGATGAAATGTCACACCCCAACCTTGACGGCGGAAACGTCGAGGAGTGAGAGTTAAGATCGTTCACAGCCACATAACGCTATTAATAATCCAAATATAGTTTAAACATAAGTTTCAATTGTATCAATACAAACATAAGTCTCAAAGAATTTAAAAGCATAACATAGAATGTAACAAATCATTCTTATTTCATTTATTTAACTAGGTCCATTCCTAGATGTGCAAGCTTCAAAGAGTAGATCACAAACTTGAGGTATTCCTGAAACATGTTAAAAATAAAAGGTCAACATAAAAATGTTGGTGAGCATTCCATAGTTTTCAATACATAAGTATATAAAAGATGGCAATTCAAGTCATAAGTTAGTGAATAAAGTGATTAGGGATGTTATGAACAATGCAACAATCAAACCTCGACAAAGTTTTACAAGTCTCAAACGTTTAAAAGTATATACGATCAACTAAGTGTACTTGGATCAACCAAAGCAGGCTTGTCTTACCCATAGATCTATGACTTCGCCGGGCTAGCAATAGTTAATGATTGTACATATAACGCCATAACATGGTAACCACAAAAGTTCAACTAACCATAACTTTACAAGATGAATTGCCATAGGTTTACAAGTCTCAAATAAGTTTACAAGTGCAATAGTATAAGTTAACATGTTTCACCCCAAAGTGTGAAAATAAGAAAAAAGGGGTATGGAAATACTCACAATAATAGTGATGGTTGTAGAGTACATAAGAAAGCTTGGATGTTTAAGAGTAAAAGGTGATGTCCTAAATGATAAAAAGAAACAATAACTTGAGTTTGGGATTCATTACGAGAAGTTAGGACGCTTAGGAATACCAATAAGCGAAAGGTAGATTGATAAACGATTATTGTACCAATTTTAAATTCTGGACAGAATGTTTGATACGTGTTTGAACAGGTTTTTGAAATAGCAAACGGTTTCATAAAATTATAAAAAAATTTATACTTGACTAGTTCAAAGTCTCCCGGACAACTTTCATTCAGAAACAATTTTATGAAAAGATCTTTAAATAGGTCAAACAAGCAGCACAAGACAGAAGGTGCTAAAATGCGCACTTATCTTGTAAAGGCTATTGTTGAGTCGTCCGATTGAGTTTGAAGACGTATAAACTGTCGTTGAAAAGTTAATTCAATGAACTTAATATTGGAGTCTGATTTTACTCAAATTTAGTTTGTTATGATCAAGCTATGGTCGGTTGAAGTAACATTATATTCTGCCAGAATTGTAGTAAGGCACTTATGTGCACTTTTAAAATCGTTAAAGCATGAAACGGGTTAGACATTTTATTATATCAATATATGGTATATTAGTCTTTATTTGAGTTATAAAAATATTCTAATACTTTGGCTTAGCCATCATTTAGAACAATAATCTTGTTGAATAACCGAATGTGGCGGCATAGCCGTCCATATGCAACGGGATTCTTTGTTTATGTTAGTATGTTGTTAGCTTAATTTAGGGATGTTAGTGATAGTTATAAGGTTAGTGATTATTAAAATGTTAATGATTAAAAAATAGAGATTTAGTAGAAGAAAGAATAATAGTAAGAACATAAAGTCATGAAAATAATGGATGGTAGGATGATTAAAATGTATAATATAAAAGCAATAAAAGATTACCTTAGTATTAAGAGTTTTTGAAATCTCTTGTAGAATAAAATTCTTCAAATTATTCATAACCAATAGGTGAAAGAAAGATATGAGAGTGAGATTTTTTAGAGAATGAGCAAATGAAAAGTGAGGCCTAAGCCTTGCTTTTATACTTGAGGTTAGGAGGAGGTTATGAATGGTGTTAATGGTGATTTATAAGTCTTTTAAAAGGGGGTTATGATTGGAATTTGAAATAAATAAAAGTTAAATAATTTAAATAAATAAAAGAATAATTATAATTTAAAATTTAAATACTTGAAGACTCTAATTTTAACACTTTTTTATAAAATATTTAGACTTTATAAAACCAAATTGAATAATCAATCAAATTATGTATTTGTTAATCTTTATAACTTTTATAAAACTTATAAACTTTATAATTTGATTATTTATTTTCAGTATTTAAAATTCATAATTACTAATAAATAAAGTTTATAAAATTTATATAATAGTTTTTTAAATTATTCATAACTTTATAACTTTATAAGTTTTAATAAGGCTTTTTCCATTTAGTTATTTTTTGTAACATGATTAAAAACTTTTAATTTTATGAAAATAATTATTGTATCATCAATAAGTTGATTACATATTTAATGTATTTGATCGTCCATTTATAAAGTAATTAATAATGGAAGCTCAAAATGAGTTCGGGTTTTAGAGTTTTAACTTGAAAAAATGGCGGATGTTACAGTTCTCCCCTACTTTAAGAAATTTCGTCGTTCGAAAATTAATCACAAGGACTAATTTCAAGGCGATGAGGGGACTTGGATTCATTTCACGTT
>JACVEC010000069.1:10000-112677 GCA_025215565.1 Flaveria ramosissima | reverse complement strand
GGCGAAGACGAGGGCATTCAACATAACTCGTGAGGAGGCCAGGGCAAATCCAGAACTAGTTTAAGGTATGTTTCTGGTAGACCATGAATATGCTTTTGTGCTCTTTGATTCTGGTGCTAGTAGGAGTTTTGTGTCTGCTGCCTTTTGTCGTTTGTTGCATCATAAGAGTAGAATTAGATGAGCCTTTCTATGTAGAAAACCATTGGTAAGTCCACTAAGGTAACTGAGGTGGTTGAGGATTGTCTGATTGAGTTAGAAGATTGTAAGTTCCCTGCTAGGTTGCAGGTTATGGCCTTAGGAGGTTTCGATGTGGTGTTAGGCATGGATTGGTTAGCCAGCTATGAAGCCAATATACCATGTAGTAAGAAGATAATTTGTCTAACAGCGCCCGATGGTAGTTTTATTACGGTTTGTAGGGATAAGGTGTGATGTGGCGCCGAAGGTCATGTCGATGATCACTGCTGAAAAGTACTTGAGACATGGGTGTAGCACTTACTTGGCCTATGTAAAAGATGTGGATGCACCAGAGCCACAATTATCGGACGTGCCGGTAGTGTGCGAGTTTCCTGTCGTCTTTCCTAAAAACCTGAATGTGCCGCCTGACCGCGAAATCGAATTCCAGATTGATATTCTACCGGGAGCACAACCCGCCTGACCCCGTATCGATTAGCTCTTCGGAGATGGTAGAAACTGAGGGACTAGTTGGAAGATTTATTGGATAAAGGCTTCATCCGATCGAGTATCTCTCCATGGGGTGCTCCAGTTTTATTCATCAAGAAGAAAGATGGTAGCATGCGGATATGCATTGACTATCACGAGCTCAATAAGCTGACCGTAAAGAATCGGTATCCGTTACCAAGGATCGACGACCTGTTCGATCAACTTCAGGGTGCCAGCTAGTTTTCCAGGATAGACCTGCGTTCTGGTTACCACCAACTGAAGGTGAAAGAACAAGACATTCAACAGCGTTTCGTACGCGTTATGGACACTACAGATTTCTCGTCATGTCCTTTGGTTTAACCAACGCGCCAGCTGCTTTTATAGACCTCATGAATCGGGTATGATGACCGATGTTGGATAAATTGGTGATAGTGTTCATCGACGACATCTTGATTTATTCAAAAAATGAAGAGGAACATGTCGATCATATTCGAGAAGCATTGGAGATGCTCAGAAGTGAGAAGTTATATGCCAAGTTCTCTAAATGTGCATTTTGGCTTCGAGAAGTTCAATTTCTGGGTCATGTTGTTAATCCCAAGGGGATGAGGGTGGACCCTGCGAAGGTTGAAGCGGTGATGCAATGGGAACCTCAAAGACGCCATCTGCGATTCGCAGTTTCTTAGGCCTGGCAGGTTACTATAGGAGGTTTATCCAGCATTTCTCCAAGATAGCTTCTCCTTTGACTAGGCTGACCTGAAAGGACGTGAGGTATGAATGGGGTACATATCATGAGAACGCCTTCCAAGAACTGAAGATGAGGTTAACTCAAGCCCTTGTCTTGACGTTACCTGAAGGGAACGAGGATCTGGTAGTCTACTCGGATGCCTCGTATGCAGGATTGGGTTGCTTATTAATGCAACGAAGGAAAGTGATAGGAAATGCTTCTAGACAATTAAAGTTCCATGAGGCCAATTATCCTACCCATGATTTAGAGTTGGTTATGGTGGTGTTTGCATTGAAGATTCGGAGGCACTGCTTGTATGGGGTGAAGTGCACCATCTTCACTGATCATAAAAGTCTGAAGTATTTCTTCGAATGAAAGGAACTCAACATGAGGCAGAGGAGATGTTACAACTGATCAAGGATTATGACTGCAAAATTCATTATCATCCAGGCAAAGCCAATGTTGTTGTTGACGCCCTTCGCCAGAAGGGACAACTCGAACCAATTCGAGTGAGGGCTTACCAGATAATCATGACGCCTGATGTTATGAAACAAGTGAGGGAGTATCAAGATGAAGCATTGAGAGATGACAGAGTCAACTCTGAAAGGATGAAAGGGCAAGTTTCAGATTTGGGGGAAAACACCCTGGGTGTTAGAACCTGATCTGGGCGAATGTGGTTCCCTCTCTATGGGGATCTGAGGGGGAAGATCATGGATGAGGCTCACAAAACTCGATATTCCATTCATCCTAGTGCCACGAAAATGTATCAGGATCTGAAGAAAGATTACCGGTGATCAAGAATAAAGCGAGACGTGGCTAAGTACATGAGCAAGTGCCTGACTTGTCTGCAAATGAAGGCAGAGCACCAAAAGCAATATGGAAAGATCCAGCCTTTGGATATTCCTGAAGGGAAATGGGAACACATCCCAATGGACTTCATCACGAAGCTACCTCGCACGACGAGAGGAAGCGACGCGATCTGGGTGATTGTTGACCGTTTAACAAAGAGCGCCCATTTCCTATCAATTCGTTAGATTTTCCTCTGAGAGGTTAGCAGAGCTTTTTATCAAGGAGATCGTGGCTCGTCACGGCATGCCAGTGTCTATCATTTCAGATAGGGACACACGGTTTACGTCCAAGTTCAGGAAGAGGTTTCACGACTCAATGGGGACTAGACTACATATTAGTACGACTTACCACCCCTAAACGGATGGTCAGTCGGAAAGAACGATTCAGACATTAGAAGACATGCGAAGAGCGTGTGTCATCGACTTTGGAGGAAGTTCGGATAAGCACTTACTTTTGGTGGAATTATCATATAATAATAGTTACCATGCCAGCATTGGTATGCCACCTTATGAGATGTTGTACGGTAGGAAGTGCAGGACACCCGTGTGTTGGGGTGACATTGGGCAAACGAAATTGGGAAGCCTTGAAGTGATCGAGGCCACGACCGAGAAGTTAGATAAGATTAAGGAATTTATGAAAGCCGCAAAGGATCGCCAGAAGTCTTATGTTGATAAGAGGCGTAGACCAATAGAGTTTGAGGTTGGTGACAAGGTTATGCTCAAGGTATCTCCCTAGAAAGGGATCATCAGGTTTCAAAAATGGGGAAAACTAAGCCCAAGGTTCATAGAGCCATTCCGTATTGTCACGAGGGTAGGGGAAGTGGCCTACAGATTAGAACTACACAATGAGTTGAGTGGAATTCACCATACGTTCCATGTATCTCATCTCAAGAAATACCTAGCAGATGATGATATGGTCGTACCACTACAAGACATTGTAGTGGATTAACGGCTAAATTAAATAGAGCAGCCTGTAGCCATCCTTGACAGGAAAGAGAAATGCTTAAGGAATAAAGTGGTTCCACTGGTACGGGTACAGTGGAGACACAAAAAAGGATCAGAATCTAAATGGGAAACCGAGGAGGAGATGAGGAAATTTTATCCTCAATTGTTTGATGACTGAGAGGTTTTAAGGACAAAACCTAGATAAGTGCAGGAGACTTGTAACACCCCAAAAAGTCAAAACGAGTCATCAAGGATAATGGGTTTAATTATTGGGTATTTAATAAAGGAAGAAAATGGGTTATGGGCTAAATTAGGCTTATGGGCAAGAGCCTAGGTGATTAAGGGCCCATAATCGGCCCTTTAACCCACCTAATCAGCCACCATCTTCCTTATTTGAACCTTAGCCACCCAAATTCGTAGAGAGAGAAAGTAGAGATAGAAAGTTAAAACTCAAGATTTGGAGCTTTAAAGGTGAAAGGATTGAAGATCTGAATGATTGAGCATCAAACCATAAGAAAGGAGCAACAAATCCAGGTAAGGATCGGCCTCTAAACCCTTCTGTAGATCAAACCCGGATTCTAGGTGCAGGACCGGTGAAGGGTATGCACTTACAACACAACAACACAATGAGGAGAGTTGCTTAGAACACTTAACAGATCAAATAGGGAACTGGTTAACTTGTTAATGAAAGATGCTAAGAACACAAGTAAATATGAGACAGAACAAGATTGCAAACAACACAAGTATTTCGTTTTAAAGAATGTTGTATATTGCTTCTCAAGTTCTATTACAAGTTACAAAGCATCGATCAAAAGTTACAAGTACTTGAGATATTTTATACTACATCCTACAGCCGGCCATACTTTGAAGGCCAGCTGGATACAATTGACTAGACAACTACAAAATCAAATGTAGAGTCAAAAGGTAGATCTGCCTTTTGACTTGTGACTATGACATGCCATAGCTCACATCTTAATATATTACAAAAAGGATAAAAGTACATAAAGTAGAAAGCATGGACTCAAGACCTCAATGTACAGTTACAAAAAGCATGGACCTTTCACCAACTCATGTAAGTTGGTGACTTTACAGAGTAGCAGTGGAAAGGTGGTCCAGCTTTATGGTAAAGTACATCAGATAAAAGCATATCTCTAAAAGTCTTCGGAATAAATCTATCTTCACTCTTTGGCTTCGGAAGACTTTGTCTTTGAAGCTTCGGAAGACTTCACTTTTGGCTTCGAAAGATGTTGGTCTTGGCATCGAAATATTTTACACCTAGAATATTTCTAGTGCATGGTGTAAAATTTCCGAAGCATTTCTACTTATGTTCTTTAGTGCATGCTTGCAGAGAGACTTTGGATGTTTTGGGTGCATCAGACTTATAGGATTCCTTACAAACTCCCCTTAGGTTGATGCTACCAAAACATTTAGAAGATCTTTAGATATTTGTAGTCTTCAGGACAATGATGACCATACCCTTCTTCATCAGATGGTCAGGATCACTCAGACCCTCATAATATATTCTCATCTCAAAGAGATCATGCAGGGGTAAGTTGATTATGACTTGCCATGTATAGACATCCTCAACACTTTGATCTCTGATCACGTGCCATCTCTCTGGATTAGTAGTGAAGGTCCAGGATAAGATGGGTCTCTCAGCTTCAAGACAAGCCACTTGAATTGGAGTTGATTGGGCTGCCTCTTCATGCACTTCCTTAGGTTGATCTGACTCAGCCTGAGGTGTAGAGGTGGATGATTCAGGATTCTTTTTCTTTGACTTTGGTTTAGAAGCCATTCTCTTCTTCCTCTTAGAAGACTTTAACTAAGAAGGCTGGTCTGCAGCACCTTGTTGATCATCCCTGTCTTTCTCAGTTGGGTGTTCCTCCCTCACAAGTTCAGAAGGAGAGGGAGTTTGATACTGGAATATCATCCATCTCTGGTGATGCAGTTGATACTGGTAACTTTGATTACTTTATTAACTCACCGACTCAAGTTCCAAACTTCAATCCACATTCTTCTAATTTGTTACATCAGCTTTCCAACATGAACCAAACAAATCTGGATGTTTATGTTCAATGTGATGAGATTCCAACATCTCTTATTCACAAGAATCATCCAATTTCTCAGATTATTGGTCCATTGAATGAGAGAACAACAAGGAGTAAATCCGAACAAGCAAACTTGTGCCTATACTCTTGTTTTCTTTCTCAAATTGTTCCTAAAAATGTTACCAAAGCATTAAAGGACAATTGTTGGATAGAAGCTATGGAAGAAGAATTACTTCAATTTTTGCAAACAAGAAGTGTGGAATTTAGTGGATCTACTTGAAGGAGAAAAAATGCTATAGGCACGAAATGGTTGTTTAGGAATAAGACTGATGATCGTGGTGTAGTTATAAGGAACAAAGCGAGACTTGTTACACAAGGATACACACAGGAAGAAGGGATAGATTATGATGAAGTGTTTGCACCAGTTGCAAGACTTGAATCCATTCGAGTTTTCCTGGCTTATGCTTCATTCATGAAATTTAAGGTGTATCAAATGGATGTAAAGGGTGCATTTCTATATGGTCCTATCACTGACGATGTGTTTGTGAAGCAACCTCCGGGATTTGAGGATGCAGAATTTCCACATCGAGTATACAAGCTGACTAAAGCTTTATATGTACTTCATCAAGCCCCTAGAATTTGGTATGAGACATTATCACAACACTTAATCCAAAATGGATACACAAGAGGGAAAATTGATCCAACTTTATTCATAAAGAAGGATAATGATGTTCTCTTATGTGTACAAGTATACATTGATGATATCATATTTGGTTCTACTAGTCCAAAATTGTGCAATGAATTTGAAGAAATCATGAAATCTCGGTTCCAAATGAGTTCTATGGGAGAGATTAATTTTTTCCTTGGACTTCAAGTCAAGCAAACTGACGATGGAATTTTCATCAATCAAGAGAAGTTTGTTGACAAGCTCTTGAAGAAATTTAAGTTGCAAGACTGTCAGTTCATACGAACTCCAGCAGATGTTAACAGCAAGATTGAACTTGATCCAAAAGGAAAATCTATTGACCAAATGCTATACAGATCAATGATTGGTTCTTTGATGTATCTTACTGCATCTAGACCTGACATTATGTATGCAGTTTGTGTTTGTGCCAGGTATCAATCAGAGCCGAAAGAATCTCACTTAATTGCTGTCAAAAGGATATTCAAGTATCTCAAAGGTAAACCAGCTTTAGGGCTTTGGTATCCTTACAAGGGTAACTTTGAACTACATGGATACACAGATAGTGATTATGGTGGATGTTGTCAAGATAGAAAATCTACTTCTGGTGGGTGTCAATTTCTTGGTCCCCGATTAGTCTCATCGCAATGTAAGAAACAAACAAATGTCTATGTTTCAACTGCAGAAGCTGAGTACATTGCTGTATCAGAAGGATGTTCTCAAATCCTCTGGTTGCAAAATCAACTACTGGATTATGGGTTCAATTTTCTTAAAACACCTATGCACATTGATAACACTACTGCTATGTTCATTACAGCTAATCTTGTTCAACATTCAAAAACAAAACATATCGAAATTCGATTTCATTTTCTCAGAGATAACTCTGAAAAAGGATTAATCATACTGATTCAAATTGCAACGGAAAAACAGTTGGCGGATCTATTTACTAAAGCCTTCCTACCAGGACGGTTTGAGTATTTAGTAGAGTCAATTGGTCTTATTAATCATATGTGAACTCTCTAAATCAAAAGATCATCATAAGTGATCCTCTCAATGTTAATTTCTTGTTTGTATTTTGTGTGTGTGTGTGTTTTTGTTTAGAAAAACCAAATACAAAAGTATAAATCAAAACTCCAAAAAATAGAGTCTTTTTCTAATTGTCAGTTTATTTTTTAGAAAAGAATATGTTTATGCAGTATGTGAGAAATGATAGTACATTAGTGAGATCAGTTGTATCTTCACTCATTAATAAACTCTGACATGATCAGATATGATGTGTAGACAATATCATGCTATAATACTGAAAAAGTAAATTCTTGTGATCACACTTTTGAGATGTTTTGGCTTATCAGATTGATTGCTTGTTAAGTTACACCACTCACACCTGTTGGTAATGTGATTAATCATGAGATCTGTTACAAAGCATCATATCACTTCTCTGTTATGAGTCATCATAGACCTGAAGTGCTGAGATATCCTTTGTTGTAAGTGATTACAGACCTGGATTTTCTCTTTGATGCAAAAGATGCCAATGAGCACAAACTATTCAAATGAATAGTTAGAGCTGATCAAATGGTTATCCATGATCATTCTCTATTAATTTAAGTAACATGAACTCTGGTGATACATATGTTTCAGGTAATAAGTTGAGTATGTGTTCTTTCTTGCATGTCTTGATGATAGTTGAGCTCTCTAAGTCTCTGTATGATTTACATCATGTCATATCTAAATATACCCTAATCAATCCAAGAATTGAAAAAGTAAGTGAGTTGATAATTTGTCACAAACACTCATTTTCTGTCCTTAGATCTTGTGTCTCCTTTGCTGTGATATCACTGACTTGGAATACACTTGATCAGGATTTATTCATTGTTTATGACTATTCATAATTTTTTTTATTTTAATGTGCTGATCTTCATTGATATGATCTCACTGCAAACATTAAATTTTTTTTTATATTAGATTTTGATTCTGCTTCCATTTTGATTTTATGCATGTTTTATGTGTGTGAAGGAAATGTAACAATGAGATGTGTGATCTTATTATGTTACCTTAGGAAACTTATAAGTTGTTCTAACTTAAAAGTTTAGGGGGAGTAATAAATGGAAGAGTTTTTCTCAAAAAAATCAAAAAAGTTAAAATGTTGAATTGAAAGGATGATGTTATATGTTCAAAGTGTATGTGAATTTGATAATGTAACTTTTGAAAATGATAATATGAACCTATATAAATTTGCAAGTGGAAATGCTTCTTTCAAAAGTTGAAAAAATAGATGATATTTGATTTTGTTTTAAGACTAAAATGAAGGGAAATATAAATTTTTTAAAAAACAACAAGTGAAGACTTAAAATTGTTAAAAATGAAAAAAATTGAGTGTGCAAAATGTAAAAAGTTCAAATTTGAGGGACTAAATGGTAAATTTTAAAAAATGCAAAAAAAAAAGAATATGCTTAAAATGTTTAAAGATTAGTATGAAATATTACTAATATGTTTAAACAGTGTGCAGGTGAAGAATTTTGAAAAACACAAGTGTAAGACTCATGAAAGTCAACTCAAAGTCAACTCATGCGCCTAAATAGTGTTCATACGTCTAAATAGGAGCATGGTAAACTTTCAGGAATTATACAAGTGTTTGGGCGTTTTTCATATCTCATGCGCCTAACAGTTGCAATAAGTCCATGAGTTTAACCAAGTGTTTGGGCGTCTTACACAAACCCATGCGCCTAAACAGCGATAATGAGTCTGTTTTTAACAAAGTGTTAGACGTTTTAAATGTCTCATGCCTCTACACAGTGTTGAAATGTTTCAAGTGTTACATGTTAGACGTTTCAGGAACTTCATGCGGCTGAACAGTGCAAAAGCGCCTAAACAGTGCTTACGCGTCTGTACAGTTCTCATGCGTCTGAGTCAAAATGCACAAACAGTGCTCATGCGTCTCAGTATTTTGTGAATTTTAGGGTTTCATACGTACAAACAGTGCTCATGCGTCTAAATTTCACTTAATATAAATTGAACACTTACACTTGTTTCTCATTCACACTCAAAATTCTCCAAAAACAACTATCTGAACTATCGACTCGTCGTCATCGAAGTCTCAGATTCTCAGTGTTTGCAACAAATCTAGTTGATTGTTAGATATTAATTGGGTCTATAAATGTAAGTTTGTCATTCAAATCAGTAGATTTTGGTTAAAACATGATGATTGGCATAGTCGTTTGACTGCTATTTGGGCGTTCGAACACTATAACATTCAAAGTTTAACTAATCAAATCTTAATCATATCTAATATTGACTCTGGATTGTTGATATGTATCAGATTTCGAGCAATTTGATATATAGTTCATCGACTGAAATTGTGAATGATATGGATTATAGATTGATCAGCCAGTTCTTTGATGGAAGAAGAAGAAGATGAACAGACAAAAATCAATTTTTGAATAAAATTTCAAAAATTTTTTTTAAAAAATAGATAAATCAGAATTCAAATAATTGATTAATAAAAATGATAGATTAAAAATGAATAAATTTTAAGATTCACAAATTAAATTCATAAGTCAAAAGTCAAAATCAAAATTCAATATTCTAATATTCTTTTTCTCTATGTTTTGCAGATGGTAGCTTTGATGTTTGAGCCTAAACATAATGTTGTTGCATTCTTAGATGATGAAAACACAGAAGCTGTTGGTTATGAAGAGATTATAAGATTTCTGCTAAGATCAAAATATGTCTATGCAATTTGTGCAAGACCAATGATTTATTCAAGATTGATTGAAAGATTCTGGAGAGCAGCAGAAGTAGAAAGAGATGAAGAAGGACATAAAGTTTTAAGAGCTTTCATTGCATCTGATAGAATGCTTGAAGTGTCTGAACAAGCAATCAGAACAGCTCTTAAACTTGGTGAAAATGATCCAGAAGACTTATCTGAGTATACTTTCAATGAATGTAGAGATGTATTTCTACAAATAGGTCATCCTGATCACTTTCCTAAGAAACAATTTTTTAGAGAAAGAGTATACAAACACTGGAAATTGTTGTGTTATATATTTCAACATTGCATGTCCAAAAGAAGTGCTGGTTGGGATTCATTCCCAGTGGACATTGCATCTCCTATCATTGCTCTAGCCACAAACAGAAGGTTTAACATGGCAAAGTGGATAATGAATGGATTCATATTCAATCTTAAAACAAGAAAGAGAAACAAATACTTGATGTATCCAAGATTTCTCCAACTGCTCATTAATGAAGAAAATCCAGATTTATATGTTGAAGGAGTTAAAGGAGATAAGTTGCAATTAGAGCACATGTCTGATGCCATGTATAAGAGACTAGCTATGATTACTGGTGCTCAAAACATTCTATTATTTGATTATATAAGGAATGTAGCTATGGATGAAATAGACATCAATCAACAACACTATCATTTATCTGAAGATGAACCAATAGATCCAAATGATCTTATTGAGGATGTTGTAGATGATATGATTGAAGATGATGATGAAGAAAGTGATAATGAAGCTACTGAAAGCTCATCAGATGATGAGGATGATAATAATGATGATGATGATGGTAATGATGGTGCAACTGAAGCACATCAAGAAGAAATTGATGAAAGGAATGATGATGATAATGTCAATGAAACTCAAAACTTAGCTGAAGAAACTAATGTGCTGATATTCATGATGATTCTGTACATGAAGAAGATTCACAAAATCAAACTTTTGATTTTGATTTCATGAATGATATGTTATTTTAACCAGTGTTCAAGCTGAAGTGAATGAAGAGGTTGAAGAAACTCCTGTGAGTACAACACACAATGTGTCAGTACAAACAGAGGAGATAGTTGATATAAATAAGATGGAGAATTTGAAAGAAGAGAATGTGATTAAAGAGAAAGAAATTGAAGAATTGAAATTTGAGAATGAAAGATCAAAAGAGATGAATATAACTCTTGAAAAGGAAATTCAAAAGCTAAAGGATGAAAATTCTAAGCTGAATGAAGAAAATTTACTGAAAGATGAAAAGCTTTTGAGCTATGCAAAAGACAAAGAAGATGTTATAAAATTTTTGAAGTTATGATAAAGGATTATGACATTCTTGAAGAGAAATTCAAGAAACTATCTGATGAAAATGAAAAATAGAAAGATGAATTAATAAAGGAAAGAGAATCTCAAAAGCCTATCTTACCATATCAAATTATAAGTGCTGAGATGATTCTTGAAGAGAATCTTGAGGTGCTCAAAGGCAAAAGGAAACTTGATGATGTAGCAGATACAAATTTAACAGAGTCATCTTCAAAAATACAAAGAATAGAAGAAACTGTTGAGGAGCAAAACGTTCAAGAACAAATTGAAGCTTTAGAAGACATTAAAGAAGTTTACAATGATGACTGGTATGATGAAGTCTTAGATGAAGAAGACATAGATGAAGCTCAATTTGTATCAAATTTCTCTTCACAAGAACCAACTCAAGATCAAGATGAAATTCCACAAGACTTTGAAGACAGATACAACTACCTTGTGAAGATGAAATACAATAGAGTATTTTTGGATGGGCTGACTGTTTCTCAAATAAATGATGAATATGAGAAATGCATTACTGGAGAGTCAGTTGCTCATATTGATCCAAATAAGATTGTAATGGAACATGGTGAATGGAATAGAGCCAAAGAAAGTATTAATGTAGAAGAATTATCAAGCTCTGAGCTTCACCATCCTGATCCTGATGATATGAGTATTCCAGCTTTAAGGTCTTGGTTGTAAGCTAGGAATTACCCATGGAGGAAACTGAAAAGATTACAATCTGTATCTTTGAGGAATCTTGTTAGAAGTTTTCAAGAAACTGAAAAACAATCAAAGAAGATGATTATACTTGATACTGATAATCCTCAATACCTTGAGATTACAAAAAGAACAAGAATATTGAAGCCTCAAGAGATTAAACAAATGGCAAGAAAATCAGCTGCTCATGACAGCAGAAAAGATCTTATTAAAATGTTTTCTGATCCTGAAAGACAAGCATATAAAGCCACGTCTGAACAAAGACAAATTTTTGATAATGCCAGATCAACTAGAGACTCGGTGAGAAATGTATTACAAAGAGGACAATTAGTTGCTGAGTTGTTAAATGCTATGATTGCTCCTCATTTCACAAACCAAGTAAAGATAATAGCATGGAAGTATGATGAGATATTTGATGCATTATTGATAAAAAGAGTAAATGCAGTTTGTGATGTATATCATTTTTACTCAAGCATCATTAAACTTCCAGTGCAAAACTTGAAAGAGTTAAACAGATTACCTCTGATCAATCCATTTGATTCTAAACATGGTAAAATGATGACAGAATTATTGAGAAGAGGAATGGATAGATCAAGTAATTTTCTTCAAACAAGATGTGATCAAGAAGACAAAGAGTACTTTGCTACTTTGAAGAAGAACAAAAAGCTCAAAGGATTACAATCTGAAGAAGAACATTTAATGATAGAATTTTGTGACAAGTATTTTGAAAAGGTCACAACTCCTGGTTTAAAAGTAATTGATGGTAATCATAAGACAAAGCAATTCTCAGATGGTTCTATAACACTGAGACTTTTGAGCTTAAACTGGTCCGAAATCTCGAACGATAGGATGAGGACATGATTACATTATTTGGTGCTTTTGAACTGAAGCTATTGCATCCAAGTTATATATCATTTTTGTCTGTGCAAAAGTTTGAAAAGGTATCTCCAGAGATTACAGAGCAAGATAAGAAGTATTTTCTTTCTATCATCAATGTGATGAATGCTGCAATGGAAAGAATATCATTGAGGAAAGCTCTTGCTTATGCAAACATTGTTAAGAAAGACATCAAAGACATTGAATTCATGAGAATGTCAAGAAAAGGAGTATTAGAAATATACTCAAAGGAAAGTCAAAATCCTATTGAGTTATATGCTAATATTGATATTACATGTCTATCAAAAGATACATTGGAAAGAATGAGCAAAATGGAGATAAAGACAAATGAAGCAAAACCAGAACAAGGCATTCTTGCTAGCAAATTTAAGTCTGCAATTGCTAATGCTTTGAAGAACATGAGATGTATAAAAAGAAACCAATGTTCAAGATCAAAGAAGAACCTGAAGATTTCTTTGAGTCCTGAAAATTGAAGATTGAAGATAGAAGATAGAAGATAAAAGTTGAAGATGGAAGCCGAAGAACAGATAAAAAGAAGACAAGATTGAAGATTTTGAAGACCGAAGACCATGTAAATCTTAGGGGGAGTATTGTTAGTTCTCTAGAAAGAGTAACATGTTGTCTTTAGGTGTCTTTTTACTATTTGTAATAGTATAGGGACTAGTTTTGTAATTTTGTTAGTTCCTTGTGTTTCATTATAAATAGCTTAGACTTGTAGCAGTTAGAGAGGGACGAAACTGCTTACTTACTTTGTAATTGTCTTTGCTTGATATTAGTGAAACCATGAATTTTGTTGATATCTTGCTTGATTTGATTACTTTGTTTGTATTTTCTTTGAATTGTGTTCATACATCATCACAGATTGGTACATTTGATCCTATCACGTATGGTCCATTCGCATGGGCCATTCGCATGAGAACTTTATATTACTAAGTTTGAATGTATTTATTAATCATTACATTATTAAGATTCATTCAAACAACCACAAACCTATATAGTCAGTTCAATAAGCGTTAAACTACTAAACAATGAAATAATAAACATTATAAGCACAACCACACATTGTATTTCATTAAGTACCCATTCAATTACATATGTGTAAGACAATAAAGACATATTACATTAAGCTCAGAAACTAGGTACACATGTATCTACATATGGGTTATTGTGGATAGGTTGACGAAGTTTACGCACCTCATACCTATTAAGGAAACGTATGAAATGAGAAAACTAGCCTAGTTATACATTGATGAAATAGTGTCTAGGTATGGAGTGCCAATGTTGACGTATCTATAAGAGTTTATCTTAAGGGCTGATGCTAAGCAAAGATCTCTCAGCATGCATTATGAAGTAGAAGGAAGTTACTTCGGAAGATTTGACAATGCACAAATAAAATTCACTAAGAGTCAAATCTTCCAAAGCCAAATACACAAATCTTCCGAGCCAAAAGTGAAGTCTTTCAAAGTTTCAAGACAAAGTATTTTGAAGCTTGAAGGTTAATTTCTTCCGAAGATAGATTAGACATTCTTTCTCTAACATTACTTTTGATAAAAGCTGAACAACTTTCCGCGGCTAGCTATAATGACTCACCAACTTATACAAGTTGGTAATTATGTCCATACTTTTCTCAACTGTACATTATGGTGTTTGAGTCTGTAACTTTTCACTCTTGTGCTTTTATCTTTTTTGTAATATAATAGAATGTGAAATAAGGCATGTCATAGTCACTTGTCAAAAGGCAATCTATCTTTTTGACTTTACATTAATCTCGTTGTCTAGATTACTGTCCAGCTGGCCTTTGAAGTATGACAGGCTGTATGATGTAATATAAAGTATCTCATGTAACCAGTGTTAGTACTAAGCCTTGTAAGAATTGTAAAACACCTGAGAGCAATATACATCATCCTTGAAAACCAATACTTGTGTTCTTACTTTTGTTCATTGTTTCTTTTGTCTGGTTCCTATTTGATCTATTAAGTGTTGTATTCTCCATCTTGTGAAACTGTTCCATAACCATAACCGATCCTGCAACTGGTATCAGATATTTTTAGGCTCTTGATTCTAAGATCTCACCATCTTATATCTCTTCAGTTTCACAGAACACTTACTTGCTCAAATGGAAACTCTCACAAAAGCTTATATGGAAACCAACACCATGACTAAGTCTCCACTGATCACTCCTGATGACTTTGATACATGGTGTATGAGGATGGAAGGTTTTGTCAAGTCTCAAGACAGCAGGATGTGGAGATTTATATTCTCTGGACCTCACATCCCAAGCACTACTTCAGCAACTGCTGATGGTGGGATGATACCATAGGATGTGGCTAACTATTCTGAAGAAGATTGAAAGAATATTGATATAGATTAGAAAGCCATGACGGCTCTTCAAACTTCAATTTCAAACTCCATCTACAGAGGCTTCAAGAAGTGCAAGACTACAAAAGAACTCTGGAATGCACTAAAGTTGATGTATGAAGGGTCCGATGAAGCCAAGGAAAACAAGAAGGACATCATGAAGCAGTAACTTGAGAACTTCACTTTCAAGACAAGTAAAACTATGATTCAACAATACTTCAGGTATGTTTAGATTGTAGATACTCTAATGGATGTTGAAGTTAAACTTAAGAATATAGACATTATGAGGAAGTTCATGTTCTCTCTTCCTAGACCATGGACACACTAGTGTGTGGCCATTAACATAACTGAAAACCTCTCTACCCTCACTCTCACTGAGTTGCATCCTGAGCAGTTACTAGATGAAGATGAACATGCAAAACCCATCTATCAGCTCATCCAACAATCATAAGAGTTCAGCCCTCATGTGGTTGAAAGGGACAGCAGAGAACCATAGTAGCATTCCATCTACCATCATTACAACTCTCAAAAGGGTCCTTTCATCACCTTCTAGAGACACCAAGGGAGAGCTACACTCAAGGAAGCCCATTCCAAGAGCCGAGCTCTTCTCAAGCCTTTGTGTCTTCAGATAAAAGTTATGGAAACTTTCTCTTCACTCTTGAATACCTGGACTACATCTATCCAGACGACCTGGAGTACATGGATATAGTCCAGCAGATTGATGTTCTCACTCACAGAGCCAAGAAGTTCTTCAAGAGAACATGGAGAAAGTTTTCTTGCAATGTAACATTGGAAAGTTTTGACTGGATAAAAGCAAAGTGTTACAACTATGACCAAATGGGCCCTTTTGCCAGAGAGTGTAATGCACCAAGAAAAAATGGTGGCCAAACATAGTCCAGGCCAAACTACACTGATACAACTCCAAGAACTAAGAAGCCCAGCCAACCAAAGCAGCAAGCTGCGGTTGTTGTTGAAAAATGAGGCTTTGACCTAAGCTTTCAGGTAGAAGATGTCTCTCCAAATCAAGCCCTGATGGTAGATCATGATGAAGATAAGGTATTGGAACATCTTTGTACTCCTAAATACATTGCTAAAGTAAACATATATAGGTCCTATAACTTGGAAGTAATATCTGATCTTGAGTCTTTGAACATTTTGAACGTTGGTTTTAAAAGAGCAGAAAAATAACTACAAACTTAGAATAGAAGATCTAGAGAAAAGCATTTCTACTCTGAAACATGAGCATATATATTACAGTACTCAAATCAAAGATCTTGTTACCAAGTTAATTGAATGCCAGGCTGAGCTTGGGATCAGCAAAGCAAAGGCAGAAAAATGTGTTGTGGAAGAGGAAACCTTCAAGAACATCATATCTTCATCCTTGCATGCAAAGATTTGTTATTAGAATAGGCAGGGACTTGGATCAAGTGAAATAGCTCCTCCAAACACATTACTATAAGTCAGATCTCCCAGGTGTGAAACTTGTGAAGATGAGCCAGCTCTCATTGACCCTATCCAAGAGAAGGATGAAGAGGAAGAGGATATAGTGAAGGATGAACCAGAAGTGAGTGAAGAGGTTCTTCCTAAGAAGGTCACTATACTCCCAAATAAAAGAAGAGACCAGGGATGGCCAAGTTTGCTAGAAATAATTTTATTAGGGCTGCTAAAAGAAAATCAAAAAAAGTCCAAGAGATCAAGCCCACCTTCAACACCTAGCAAAAACAATTTTTTATCTTTGCTAGGTTTGAGGTGAGGAAGACTGAAGACTTAACTAAGGACTCTAGTACTAGGAGTCTTTCAAAGTTCAAATCATCCTGGTCAAGAGAAAAAGGTTGAACAAGTGTACACCACTACTACACAGCTTGAACCATCCAACTCCAAAGGCAAGCTTCACCCTTAGAAGCCTGTAGCATCATCTAGGAAGATGAAGAAGGAGCTGGAAAAAGATCAAGATCAACCTTCTCATTAGAAGAAGACCATTAGAAGTATGCCTACGGAATGCATTATGTGTGGTGGTACAACTCATTATGCTAAGGATTGGATTTACAATCCTAATAGTACCATCCACATGAACAATAAGAAGACTTCTGAGAGGAAGAAGAAAATAGCTTCAGAAGGAAAATCACTTCCTTCAGAAGCTCCAAGGTGAACAAAAATAAAATAGGTGGAAAACTATCTTTGAAAGTAAGTTTGGTCTCGGATGAAAGGAATGCCTCCAAGCACTGAACTCTACTACAGTAGATGCATAAGCTTTCAAAAGTCATGTCTCCAAAACTTCCAAAGTCATAAAACCTTCTGAAGTTTTGAAGGCCAAGTCTAATCTTTCAAAGATGGAGTGAAAGATGAAGGAAGGCCATATGACTGTAGTTTATTCATCAACAACAACCAATGATCCTCAAAGCTTTCTTATAGGATCAATAATTATTGAACTATCTTTAGTTCATCTTGATGAGCCCAATACAAGCAAGGCTTAGGTTTCCAAATGTAAATAATCATCTCTTTTTATGTGCATGAACAACTGAAGACCAAAAGAAATACATGGATCATTGAAGTGGTTGTTCCAGGCACATTATTGGTAATTGCTCTTTGCTACAAGACTTTGAGAAAATTGATGGAGGGCCAGTTGCTTTTGGAGGATATTCAGGTGTTTACATCACTGGAAGGGGCAAGGTCACAAATGGTAAGCTCAACATTCAGAAATTAAACTTTATCAAAGAGCTTGAGTACAATCTTTTGAGTGTATCTTAATTTTGTGACCAAAGACATAACACGTTCTTTAATGAGCTTGAGTGCATTGTTCTCAAGCCCGAGGTGATCATTCCTCAAAAGCATATCTTGCTTAGAATCCCCAAGAAAGGGACCATGCACAAGATGGATTTGGAGCAAACCTCCCCATAAGGGGAAATTTGTTACTTTCTATCTAAATCCAAAATGTCTCACAAACCAAAGGAAATGAACTCTATCACTACTCCCTTACACTTATTACATATGGATCTCTTTATCCCCATCATTGTAATGAGTTTAGGAAGAACTTCATACTAGCTTGTGATTACAAATGACTTCATAAGATATAATTGGGTCTTCTTTCTTAGAAGTAAGGATGAGACCCCTGAAATTTTAAGATCCTTCATTCTAAAAATTGAAAATTAATGTGATCATAAGGTTAAGATCATAAGATGTGATCAAGGAACCTAATTCAAAAATCAAATCCTTAATAAAATTTGTGATGAAATGGTATCTCAAGACAATATAGTGCTGCTAGAACTGCTTAACAAAATGGTGTTACTGAAAGGAGAAAAAGGAAACTTATTGAAGCTGCAAGAACCATGCTCTCTTACTCTAAACAATAGGTGATACATCCAAGATTTGAGCTGAGAAGACCAAATGATAGAATTCCTTCAGCTCCAGTGGTAACAAACCCCACAAGTGGAAATCCTGCCAGCACAACCATGACAAACTCTTCAACTTACATTTCAGGTGCCAACCAAATCCAGCAATAAGGCATAAAACTCAAATAAATGGATATCAAATATAGGAGGAGATAGAAATGGTGAAAATGATCAAGAATTTCATGATTCTAACCACCACTTCACTGAATACAATATCAAAGATGTTGCACACTCTCTTGATCAATTTACACTTAATGGGTGTGCTGATGTGGTAGGTGTAAGGACTACACTTAGAGGCTGATGCAACGAAAGAGCTCTCAGCATCAACATGTGAAGTACAAGGAAGTTAATTCAGAAGATTTGCTATAACTTAAGGAATTTCACTAAGTATCATATCTTCCGAAGCCAAAAGACCAAATCTTCCGAAGCCAAAGATGAAGTCTTCCGAAGCTTCAAGAAAAAGTCTTCTGCAGCCAAGAGACTGGTTTCTTCCGAACACAGAGAAGACATGCCTTCACTGACTCACTTTTGAAAAAAGCTGAACCACTTTTTGATGCCATATCTGAAAACTCACCCACTTACATAAGTTGGTGAAAAGTCCATACTTTTGTTAATTGTAGATTAAGGTTTTAGAGTCTATAACTTCCTACTTTTGTACTTTTATCCGGTAAGGTTTTCCGAAAGGCTGATGCAACCAAAACAACCAAAGTGCTTCCTACATGCATGCACTTGGTACTTAGTAGAAGTTGCTTCGGAAGTTTTACACTCTGCATAGAAATTATTCTAAATGTTAAATCTTCTGAAGCCAAAGACCAAATCTTCTGAAGCCAAAGATGAAGTCTTCCAAAGCTTTAAGACAAAGCTTTCTGAAGCCATTGAAGTGAAGACTGATTTCTTCCGAAGACAAAGCTTTTCTGGATGTACTTTTGCATAAAGCTGGCCCACTTTACGCTACAACTCTGAAGACTCACCAACTTATACAAGTTGGTGAAAAGGTCCATGCTTTTGCAATTGTACATTGAGTTCTTGAGTCTGTAATTTGCTACTTTATATATTTTTATCCTTTTTGTAATATATTAGGATATGAGTTATGGCATTTCATAGTCACTAGTTAAAAGGCAATCTGCCTTTTGACTTTACATTGATCTTGTTGTCTAGATTAGTGTTTCCAGCTAGCCTTTAAAGTATGGTCGGTTGTAGGATAGTAGTATAAAGTATCTCGGGTCCTTATCTTTCTAAGCATGCTTTGTAACACTTTTAAAAGATCTTGAGAGCAATATATTTTATCCTTGAAAACCATATTCATCTTGTTTTGTTCTTAGTTCCTTCTCATTGTTTGCTTGTGTTCTTAGTATTATAATATTGTATCGGTTCCCTGTTTGATCTGTAAAGTGTTCTAATCACTCTTCTCATTGTGAGACTGGTTGTATTTACCATCCCTTAAACGGTCCTGCAATTGGTATCAGAGCATTCTAGACTCTTGATTGTAAGATCTCACCATCTTAGATCCCTAAGTTTCATAAAACACTTAACATCTCAAATGGCAGCTCTCACAATGGCTGATATGGAAACCAGAACCATGACAAAATCCCTACTAATCACTCCGGAAGATTTTGATACTTGGTGCCTAAGAATGAAAGGTTTCATCAAGTCTCAAGACTCTAGGATGTGGGAGTTTGTTGTCTCTGGACCTCACATACCAAGCACCTCTTCAGCTGCTGCTGGAGGTGGTATGATACCAAAGGAGGTGGCTGACTATTCTAAAGAAGTCAGTAAGAAGATTGACATAGATCAGAAAGCCATGACTGCCCTCTAAACTGCTCTTCCAAACTCCATGTACAGAGGCTTCAAGAAGTGCAAGACTGCTAAGCAGCTTTGGGATGCACTGAAGCTCATGTATCAAGGGTCCACCGAAGCAAAAGATAACAAGAAGGACCTCTTGAAGCAGCAGTTTGAGAACTTCACCTACAAGACAGGTGAAACCATGACTCAAAAATACTTCAGGTATGTTGAGATTGTTGATACTCTAATGGATGTTGGAGTAAATCTTGAAAATAGGGACATGGTGCGGAAGTTCATGTTCTTTCTTCCTAGACAATGGACACATTATTGTGTTGTTATCAAGAGAACTGAGAACCTTAAGACTAACTCTTACAGAGTTGTATGGTATTCTTAGTGGCTACCATATGAAGATAAACAAGTAAAATCCATCTGGTAGCTCCAGCAATCAGTAGAATTCTACCCTTCATGTAGTTGAAAGGGATTGCAGAGAACCACAACAACATCTTATTTGCTACCCAGACAACTCACAAAAGGGTCCTTACATCACCTTCCTGGAAACACCAAGAGAGAGCTACACCCAAGGAAGCCCATTCCAAGAGACAAGCTCTTCATAAGTCTTTGTGTCTGCTGATGAAAGCACAAGAAACTTTCTCTTCACCTTTGAAGATTTGGACTGTATCCACCCGGATGATCTAGAGTACATGAAGATAGTCCGGCAAATGGCTCTCGCTCATAGGGCCAAGAAGTTCTACAAAAGGACAGGGAGGAAGTTTCCTAGAAATACAACCAGTGGAAGGTTTGGGTTGGAGAAAAGAAAATAAAGTGTTACAACTGTAACCAAATAGGACACTTTGCTAGAGAGTGCAAGGCACCAAGAACAAATCGTGGCCAAGCACAAACCAGACCAAACTACACTAATGGAGCCACCCAAAATGAGAAGCCAAAGCAGCAAGCTACAGGTGCTATTGAAGAAGGAGGCTTTGACTAGAGCTTTCAGGTTGAGATGCATCTCCAAACCAAGCACTGATGGCAGATCGTGAAGAAGCCAAGGTACGGGAACATCTTTGTACACCTGAATGTATTGCTAAATATAACAGATATATGTCCTATAACTTAGAGATGAAATCTGATCATAAGTCTTTAAACACTTAAAATCTAATTTCAAAAGAGCTGAAAATGATTACAAACTTGAAATAGAAGATTTAGAGAAAACCATTTCCACTCTTAAACATGAACATACCAACTACAAGACTCAAATCAAAGATCTCTTCACTAAGTTAACTAAATGTCAAGTAGAAAAATGTGTTCTTGAAGAAGAGACCTTCAAGAACATGATATCCTTATCCTTGTATGCAAAAGTTTGTTATCAGAATAAACAGGGACTATGATCTACTGAGATAGCTCCTCCACATACTCTATTATTTGTAAGATCTCCAAGGTGTGGAACTTATGAAGATGAGCTTTCCCTCAAAGACCCTATGAATGAAAACGATAATGAGGAGATAGTAAAGGTTGACTCTGAGAAGAGTGAAGAAGAGCATCCTAAGAAGGCTCACTATTCTCCTGAGGAGAGAAAAGAAGTTGGGATGACCAAGTCTAAGAGTAAGAACTTGATTAGAAAAGCCAAGAGGAAGTCAAAAAAGGCTCTAGAGATCAAGGCCACTTTCAACTCTAAACAGAAACAAGTGTTTATCTCTACAGGGCTTGAAGTGGTGAAGGCCCAAGACTCAACTATGTACTCTAATACCAAGAGTTCTAGTTCTTGTCCAAATCATCCCAGCACCAAGAAGAAGGCTGATCAGTTGTGTACCACTACTACACAGCTTGAACCATTCAAATCCAAAGGCAGGCCTCACCCTAAAAAGCGCTACATCATCTGAGAAGATGAAGATGGAGATGGAAAGTCATCAAGTTCAGCCTTCCTCTCAAAAGAAGATTCACAAAAGAAAGTAAATGGAATGCATTATGTATGGTAGTACTTCTCATCTTGCTAAGGATTGCCTCTACAATCCTAAAATTACTGTCCATATGATCAAGAGAACTACTTTGAGAAGATCAAGAAAAAGCTAGCTTTGGCAGGAAAATCTTTTCCTTTTGGAAGCTCCAAAGTGAAGAAGAAGACAAGTGAAAACTTTCCTTCGGAAGAAAAGCTGAATACTTCCGAAGTCCCGAAGCGTGCTGCAGTGATAGCAAGATCTTTCGAAGGTCCAGTCTCCAAAACTTCTGATGTTATCAAAACTTCCAAAGTATTAAAGGTCAAGGTCTAAGCTTCCAAAGGTGGTGTGGAAGACAAAAGAATACCATGTGACTGAAAGTTCTTCATCAACAACAGTTGATGATACTCAAACCTTGAACATAGGATCAATCACTATTACATTGTCTTCAACTCAATTTGAGAAGCCCAAGACCAGTAAGGCTTGGGTTTCCAAATATAACTAACTATCTCTTTTTGTGCAGGGACAACTAAATACCAATAAGAATGTATGGATCATTGATAGTGGTTGTTCCAGGCACATGACAGGCAATGGCTGCTTTTGGAGGAGATGCTGGAGGTTACATTACTAGAAGGGGCAGAGTCACAAATGGTAAGCTCACCAATGAGAAGGTAAACTTTGTCAAGGAGCTTGGGTACAATCTACTGAGTGTATCCCAATTTTATGATCAAAGACATAACATGCTCTTCATTGAGCATGAGTGCATTGTTCTCAAGCCCAAGGTGGTCATTCTCAATCTTGCTTAACCCCCCAAGAAAGGGACCATGTACAAGATGGACTTAAAGGAAACATCCCCTTTAGGAGAAGTTTCTTGCTTTCTATCTAAAGCAAATAGTGATGAGTCTTTTCTCTAGCATAAAAGAATGTGCCATATAAACTTTAAAAGCATGAACAAATTAATTAAGAATGATTTGCTAACTGGAATGCCAAAGAAAACGTTTACAAGTGATGACCATTATGTTGCATGCATGAAAGGAAATCAGCATAAGGTATCTCCAAAGCTAAAGGAAAGAAACTCCATAACTACTCCCTTACACTTGTTACATATGGATCTTTTTGGCCCCACCAGTGTAATAAGCCTAGGAAGGACCTCATATTATTTAGTGATCATAGATGACTTCACAGGATTCACTTGGGTATTTTTCCTTAGAACTAAGGATGTGACTCCAGAGATCTTAAAGAATTTCATTCTAAAAATTGAGAATCATTATGATCACAAGGTTAAGACCGTAAGATGTGATCAGGGAATTGAATTCAAGAACCAAATCCTTGATACATTTTGTGATGAAAAGGGTATTTCAAGACAATATAGTGCTCCCAGGACTCCTCAGCAAAACAGTGTTGTTGAGAGGAGAAACATGACACTAATTAAAGTTGCAAGAACCATGTTGTATGACTCTAAACTGCCCATCACCTTCTGAGCAAAGGCAGTGAACACTACTTGCTATATGCAAAATAGAGTTTTAGTGGTTAAGACTCATGGTAAGACTCCTTATGAACTATGGCACAAAAGGAGGCCTTTTATTGGTTTCCTTAGGTTATTTGGATGTCCTTGCACCATCTTGAATACCAAAGATCAAGTAGCCAAATTTGCTAAGAAATCAGATGATGGACACTTTATTGGATACTCTTCCTAAGCTAAGGCTTATGGAGTATACAATCTCAGAACTAGAGTAGTTGAGTTAGCCAACGGGAACTTCAATGAACACCCTCCTGGTGTGAAAGGTTCTGGTCCTGATTGGCTGTTTGATCTTGATTTAGTTACCAACTATTTTAGTAAGTCTTGTGAGAATGTTTCACGATCCACAGGTACATTATCAATAGGGGATCCTAACCCAAGATTTAAGCTGAGAAGACCCACAAATCATTCTACTTAAGCTCTAGTGGTAACAACCCCTGCATATAGAGTTCCTATAAGCACAACCGTGTCAAATCCAGCTGATACATCTGATATGACTACAAATTCCAGCTCAAAGGCACAAAACTCAAATGAGGAGCTTCAAATGTAAGAGGAAGTGGTCGTGGTGATAGTTATCAAGAGTTTGTTGATGCTGACAATCACTCCATAAAAGACAACATCAATGATGTCACACACTCATTGGATCAAACTTTTCTTGATAAGTATGCTGATGTGGTGGGTGATACTTCATTACCTGATCTGAATGTCTCTAATTTGGATCTCTCCAATCATCTTGCTGTGATTCCTCAACTCGAGATCCACAGGTCACAACCCACCACAAACATCATTAGAGATGTTGAAAAAGAGGTAAGAGTAAGAGGACAAACCCATGACAAAAATGTTTTTCTCTACTCTTGTGTTCTATCTCAGATAGAGCCAAAGAAAGTTGATGAGGTTTAAAGGATGGAAGTTGGGTTGAAGCTATGCAAGAGGAGCTGCTTTAATTCAAAAGGCAAAAGGTTTAAAACCTATGCCCACTTCCTTTAGGGAAGACTACCATAGGAACCAAGTGGGTTTTTAGAAACAAGAAGGATGATAGAGGACTTGTCATAAAGAAGAATACCAAACTAGTTGTCCAAGGACACACATAAGAAGAGGCAACTGACTACATAGATGTTTTTGCTCCAGTTGCAAGACTTGAAGCTATTAGGATATTCCTAGACTTTGCTGTATCTAAGTATTTCAAGGTCTACCAACTTGATGTCAAGTGTGCTTTATTATATGCGGTGATCGATGAAGAGGTGCATGTCAAACAACCACCGGGCTTTGCAGACCTAGATCATCCTGATTATGTCTACAACCTTGATAAAGCTCTTTATGGGCTACATCAAGCACCAAGGAAGTGGTATGAGACTCTATCTCAGTATCTCTGTCAGCATGGTTACAAAAGGGGTACTATAGATGAACTCTCTTCATCAAAGAAATAGGAAATGACTTAATGTTGGTTCAAGTGTATGTAGATGACATTATCTTTGGGTCAACTAATCCAAAGCTCTGTAATGACTTTGTGAAGCTTATGAAGAATATATTTGAAATGAGTGCCATGGGGGAACACAATTTCTTTCTGGGGATCCAAGTGAAGCAAGTTAACTATGGCATCTTCATAAGTTAGTCAAAGTATGTACAAGACATACTTACTAGATTCAGCATGACTGATTGTAAGGTTACCAAGACACCAACAACCAGAAACCACTCCCTTAGACCTGATCTTGAGGGGGAGTGTGTGGATGAACACCTTTACAGGGATATAATTAGGTCTCTTATGTACCTCACAGCCAGCAGGCCTGATATCATGTTTGCCATATGTATTTGTGCAAGATATCAAGCCAACCCCAAGATGTCATACCTTGTTGTTGTCAAGAGGATTCTACGATATCTCAAAGGTGCTCCACCACTAGGCCTTTGGTATCCAAAGAATTCTAACTTCAATATCTATGCCTATATAGATAGTGACTATAGTGGATGCAATATGAATGCAAAGTCTATATCCGGGGGATGTTAATTCCTTGGTGGAAGGATAGTCTCATGGCAATGCAAGAAACAATCCTATGTGTCTGCATCAATTGTTGAAGCTGAATACATTGCTGCTGCTAGCAGATGTGTTTAAGTGCTTTTCATTCAGAATCAGATGCTGTACTATGGATTCAACTTCAAGGAGACTCCAATCCACATAGACAACAATAGTGCTATCTCTAAGACAGAGAATCCTGTGCAACACTCAAGGACATAACACATCAACATCAAGTATCATTTGATTAGAGATAACTTTGAAAAGGGAATAATAAAACTAGTCAAAGTTAACATAAATGAACAATATGCTGATTTGTTCACCAAAGCTTTTGATAAACAAAGATTTAGATATCTTGTATCAGTTATTGGGATAATTAACCTTGAGTATATTTTCTTAAAACTTAACTCAATATTATTTCTAAAACCGGTGTGTCCTAAGTTGTCTATTTTATCACCATCATAAGCCCATGTTTACTTTAGAAGAAATTTTTTAAATTATATTCCTTATGTTGGGGTATTCTACCTTTAAAGAAATTGAAGATTTCCAATTATTATTGAAGATGAAGTCTTGAAGAACAAAAGAACCAAAAGTATTGTTCTAGGATTTATTTTGTAATTATTGTAAATACTAGATTAGTATAAATAGCAATACTTATCATCATTTGTAATTGAATGGTTCAACACCAAAATGTGTGTGAATTAGTTCATCATCAACAACATCGTATCATTATCCTTCATGGATGATGATTTCATCATCAAATCAATAAACAACAAGCATTAAACAATTTTATGTTCATCATTATTGTATTTTAGCATCTAATCATCAAATTTTGTTCTTATCAATTTGAATCCTAAGATCCAAGCTCAAAGATCCCGTTCAAATCGGGAACACACAATTGGTATCAGAGCCGGAGTTGTTGGATTCATATTGATTTTGATGAGAATTTATGGTTGGATTGTTAAAATTATTGAAGATCTAAGAAAACTTGGAGAAAAAGTTAGTGTGTTCTTCATGAGAATTCCAATGATTTGAGATGAATCTGATGATGTTGTTCGATCATCATCTATGATCAAATCAACTTTTGGAAGCAAGAAATCAAAGTTTGGAGCAGAATCTATGAGATCTCGAATTTTCATATTCATGTTCGTCATTTTCATACACTAGTGTGTGTGTGTGTTCTTGGTGTTCTTCAGAAATTCTCAGATTTGGATCATGGAAATGGAGTTTGGATTGATTTAGATTCATCAACATAATGCTACAATAGCAATTTCATCAACAAATTAGCATCAACATTATGTTTGGATCAAAATCAAAATTTCAAGTAAGTGGATTTTTGGTGTTCTTGGTGTTTTTAACAAATTCTCAGATTTGGAGAATGGAATTAATCCAACCAGTGTTTTGGATTCTGATATAAGTTATTACTATACCAATTCAACAATATAAGGTGAATTTGAAGCTAATCATACTATTAGTTTTTGGGTTTTGATGTTCAAGAGGTGATAATCATTATTCTAATTCAGATCTGATTTGGAATCAAAATTTGTATTAAATTGATATACAAACAAGTTACAATCAATTTAATACAAGTTTTCATCAATATACAACAATATGGTTGAGTTCTACATGGTTCTAAGAGGTGATGCAATGGATTATTTGCTGAATTTATGATTCAGCTAGTGTACAAGGTTTACAGCAGATTGTACAACTCATCTGTGCATCAAAAATATCAGCAGATTGTTATCTAAGTGCATAGAGGTTGTTTAAATCTGTAGATGTGGGTCACAGTGATATATAGACAGTAAGTGGAGTGAATCTGTTGATGTGTTCATACCTTCATCAGCGGATAGCAAAACCAAAAACAAACAACCCTGAGCTTGCAGCTTGTGAGCAGGTCATAACCTTATTCAAACTAACCCAAATCAACCCAAAACCTCACCACAAACATAATCTGCAGCCCATGTCATTAAACATAACTTTGTGCAGCCCTAAACAGTAAGCAAAACAATCTTTGTGCAGCTGCAAACCAAGCCTCAAACCTCAGCAAATATCAGCCCACAAACAAGGATACAACCCTTGCACCTCTGAAGCTTTGGGCAGCGCCAAACCACCATCTAAACATCAACAAAATGGTGCCTCTGTGCAGCAGTTAACCAATACATCAATCAGCACCAATTTAAACAACATTTATGTTGTGTTTCAGCAGCTAAATCAACAATCAATTAGTAGCCCATGTGCAGCTATTGCAGCCCCAAACCAGCCCCCCATGCTACACATTTGATCATAACCCATAGCCCACAAACAACCCCTCAAGCAGCCCACAAGAACCATCAAAACTAACATCACATAGCATGCACTTCCAACAAAAATTCAGCCCATCAATCTCTCACTTTCCACAGCAAAAACCATCATATAGCAGCCCCAAAACCTCATCATACGCGGCCTACAAAAATAAACCGAAAACCATCCCCCACATAACTACAAGCAACCTAAAGCAGCAAACCAAATTACCTCTATTGAATCACTCTTTCCATCCGTATATAATGTACGGAAGTGAAGAAAAACATAGTCGACTAATTGCTTTTTCGTAGATGGTCTACGGACTTGTAAAATTCAAACAACTCACGAGTTTTCAGATCTGCAAAAATAAAATGATTGAATGTCAGTTGATTATCGATTATTCAAACAACAGTAGACATGCTATTGTACATCTTCGGAAGTATAGTAGAAACCAAAAAAATCACTCATCACAAAATCAGCAGCAACAGATAACAAATTGCAGCGGACTCAACAACACCTTATCTGCCTTAGTCGATTTCAAGAAGTAATTTTGTTCCTCCGTAGATGATCTACGGAAAGCATATGAACATCTACGGAAGTGAAATTTAGGATCTACAGATAACAAACTCAGATTCTTCTGATTTTGATTCGATGAAGCAAAACATTGAGTTGATGTGTTGTGTGTTAAACAATATCATGTAGATCGATTGAAACAGAATTGGGTATGCGCATCCGTGAAGGTTGGGTGTGTGGTATTGGGACAGTGAACAAGAACAAAGAAGGAAGCGGATTTGTGATTGTGTTCATTGGTTATGGGCTCAGATTAGTGGATTGGGTTGTGTGAACAACAACAAAAGGCATAAGACTTGGGCTTGGAAATAAACAATTTGAGCTCGGTGCTTGTTCTACCAACAAAAACAAAAAAAAACACAAGTTCTCAAGTTTGTGTATGTGACTCGAGTTACAAAAAGAAAATTAGTTGTACCAAAGTTTTGAAGACCTCGCTTCCGTATCAAGCACAAAATTCTTGACTTCGGATAACTATTATCAAGATACAAAAACAAGATCAAGCTTTATTTTTCAAATCGGAAATCTACAATTTAGGGGGAGTATTGTTGGGGTATTCTACCTTTGAAGAAATTGAAGATTTCCAATTATTATTGAAGATGAAGTCTTGAATAACAAAAGCAACAAAAGTATTAGTCTAGAGTTTATTTTTTAATTTTTGTAAATACTAGATTAGTATAAATAGCAATACTTATCATCATTTGTAGTTGAATGGTTCAACACCAAAATGTGTGTGAATTAGTTCCATCATCAACAACATTGTATCATCATCCTTCATGGATGATGATTTCATCATCAAATCAATAAACAACAAGCATTAAACAATTTTGTGTTCATCATTATTATATTTTAGCATCTAATCATCAAATTTTGTTCTTGTCAATTTTAATCCTAAGAACCAAGCTCAACGATCCCGTTCAAATCGGGAACACACACCTTAGAATTTTGAATATTTTGAACATCTTTCCTTTCGGAAGATATCCGGTTTCCTTCAGAAGAATTTTATGTCTTCAAACCAAATAACTACTTATAAAATTTACCTTCAGAAGAAATTCTAAAATATCTTTCGAAGCTTTAGTTTGCTCATAAGTACTTATATGCTTTTGAAGAACATATTTCTTCTGAAGCAATTAAGTCTCGAAAGATTTGTTTTCTTTAGAATAAAACTTCAAGTCTTGATCTCTTCCAAAACCAATATGTCTTAGAAGTTCAAATTCTCTAAGTATATTCCTTCCGAAAGCAAAATTTTCACAACTCTTAGAAATATCTTCTGAAGTCAAATTGGCTTCGGAAGCTTTTACCAAATCTTCCGAAAAAAAAACCTTCGTAAGATTTTCAACTTCCAAGAAAACTACCTTTTCAGGCACTTTTTTAGATGTGCGACCGACATCCAGATTTCAAAGTTATCCTTTCCATTAACTTTGTCTCAAATCCAATTCATATATATATACCCAACTGTTCCCCCTCTTTCCCTTTCCTCTTCATCTACAACTTTCTTTAACCTAAATACACCCACAACCGCCTTTGTTCTCATCTTTCTTCACCTTTAAGCTTTCTCAAATAGCCAACCCAGCATGATTTTTCCATGCAACTTCATAGGCAACACAATCAAGTTGCTCTATTGAACTCTGAGAAAGATCCAAGTTTCTCAAAGGTTTGCCGCTTTCTTTCTCTATCAAAGTACTTCACCTCCCTTACCATTGATCCTCCTCTCTATGAGGATCAACTTTTGGAGTTTTGGAGGTCCTTTCAAGAGGTCACCATGGATGGGGAGAAGGCACTGTCTACCTGTCACACCCCGGGCCCAGGTAGGGTGGGACGTCACAGACTAGCAACGACATATGGCAGCGGAAACAAACCATTATAAGAGCTCAAAGGAGAGAATATCACATGGCATTAAAGTTTTAAAAAGGCAACAGGGCTAGATACACATCAAGCCCCAATTAAGTTTTACAATCATCCATAAAAATGAAATTGTACTTGTTCAACACAAAAATTTAAATTGTTCAAATGTTTCATCAAGGAAATAAGCCAATGCTATGTCATGGGGATAAGTCTAGGTCTTCACAACTGCTAGGATCTCTTCAAATACTACCTGAAACATGCTCAAAAGAAAATTGTGTCAACTAAAAAGTTGGTGAATTCAAGTGCTCAAAGTTTAAAAACAAAAGGACTTAATAAATCCTTCTTTGATTAAAAGAAAATAATCATTGTTTATCATCATGGGAGAAATAAAAATCATAATCAACCCTGCACTCAGTCCCGGTTAGCCTCTTCTAAAGTTGTGTTTTACCGGATATTCCCGAAGGAAGAAACTGAGCCCCATACCAGTGAACCCTTGTAAGGATTCCTGAAGTCTGATGCAACCCAAAACAGCCTAAGTGTCTCAGCAACATGCACTAAGTACTGAAGTGAAGAATGCTTCGGAAGTTTTACACAAAGCATTAGAAAAATACTCTAAGTGTAAAATCTTCCGAAGCCAAGACCAATATCTTCCGAAGCCAAACATGAAGTCTTCCGAAGCTTCAGAGACAAAGTCTTCCGAAGCTTCAACCTATGAAGACAGATTTCTTCCGAAGACTTTTAGTATACATGCTTTATCTGATGTACTGTTCCATAAAGCACCTTTTCCGCTGCATCTTTGTAAAGTCACCAACTTACATGAGTTGGTGAAAAGGGCCTTGCTTTTGGTAACTGTACATTGAGGTCTTGAGTCTTCAACTTTCCACTTTATGTACTTTATCCTTTTTGTATTGTATAAGGATGTGAGCTATGGCATGTCATAGTCACAAGGTCAAAAGGCAGATATGCCTTTTGATCCTACAATTGATTTTGTTAGTGTCTAGTCAATTGTATCCAGCTGGCTTTCAAAGTATAGCCGGCTGTAGGTTGTAGTATAAGTATTTCAAGTTCTTGTATCTTTTCTTTATGCTTTGTAACACTTGTAAAAGAACTTGAGAAAGCAATATACTGCCTCCTTGAAACCCATATTCTCTTGTTCTGTCTCTTGCTTTACTTGTGTTCTTTGTATCATCTTTGGTTACCCAGTTCACTGTTTGATTAGAGCTTAGTTAATCTCCTCATTGTGTTGTTGTGTTGTAATTGTGCTTAAGCCCTTAAACGGTCCTGCAATTGGTATCAGAGCATTCCAGGCTCTTGATATAAGATCTAACCATCTTAAGATCCCTCACACACACAAAAGCTAAACTCTTCAAATGGCTTCCATCTCAAAGACTGATATGGAGACTGGAACCATGAACAAATCCCCACTGATCACTCTTGATGATTTTGACACCTGGTGCATGAGGATGGAAGGCTTCATCAGGTCTCTTGATTCAAGAATGTGGGAATCTGTTGAGAATGGACCTTTCATACCCAGCACCCCCTCTGCTACTGGTGCTGGTATGATTCCTAAAGATGTGGCCAACTACTCAGATGAAGATAGAAAAAGAGTAGAGATTGACAGGAAGGCCATGACTGCTCTTCAGACTGCTCTCCCAAACTCTGTATACAGAGGTTTTAAGAAGTGCAAGACAGCCAAACAGCTGTGGGATGCACTGAAGCTGATGTATGAAGGCTCCTTTGAAGCCAAGGAGAACAAGAAAGATCTTCTGAAGCAGCAGTTTGAAAATTTTACCTTCAAAGCAGGTGAGACCATGACCCAACAATACTTCAGGTATGTTGAGATTGTGGATACCCTAGTGGATGGAGGAGTTCCTCTTGAGAACAGGGACATTGTAAGGAAGTTCATGTCCTCACTTCCTAGGCAATGGACACACTATTGTGTGGTGATCAAGAGGACTGAGAACCTTAAGACTCTTACTCTTACAGAGTTGTATGGAATTCTCAGTGGATACCAGATGGAGATGAACATGCAAGGTTCATCTGGCAACTCCAACAATCAAATGGGTTCAGCCCTTCATGTGGTTGAAAGGGACAGCATAGAACCTCAGCATCATCTCTTATGCTACCCTGACAACTCACAAAAGGGTCCTTTCATCACCTTCCCGGAGACACCAAGGGAGAACTTTACTCAAGGAAGCCCATTCCAAGAGACAAGTTCTTCTCAAGCCTTTGTGTCTGCAGATGAAAGCTGTGGGAATTATCTCTTCACTCTTGAAGACCTGGACTGTATCCATCCAGATGACCTGGAATACATGGAGATAGTTCAGCAGATGGCTCTCCTCACTCACAGAGCCAAGAAGTTCTACAAGAGGACAGGAAGAAGATTTCCAAGCAATGCTACCAGTAGTAAGTTTGGGCTGGATAAAAGCAAAGTTAAGTGTTACAACTGTAACCTTATGGGTCACTTTGCCAGGGAGTGTAAGGCACCTAAAGCAAATGGGGGCCAAACACAACCCAGACCAAATTTACTGACAAAGCTCCTCAGGCTGAGAAGACAAAGCAACATGCTGCTGTTGCTGTTGAAGAAGGAGGCTTTGACTGGAGTTTTCAGGTGGAGGATGCTTCTCCAAACCAAGCACTGATGGCTGACCATGATGAAGCCAAGGTATTGGAACATCTTTGCTCCCCTGAATGCATTGCTAAAGTAAATAGATACAGGTCCTATAACCTAGAGATGAGATCTGATCTTGAGTCATTAAATATATTAAAATCTGATTTTAGAAAGTCTGAAAATGATTACAAGTTAAAGATAGAGGACTTGGAGAAAACCATTTCAGTACTAAAACATGAACATACAGATTTCAGAACTCAGATCCAAGATCTCATCACTAAGTTAACTGAGTGCCAGGCTGAGCTTGTGATCAGCAAAGCCAAGGCAGAGAAGAGTGTTCTTGAAGAAGAGACCTTCAAGAACATGATATCCTCATCCCTGCACAACAAGGTTTGTTATCAAAATAGACAGGGACTGGGATCAAATGAGATAGCTCCTCCACACACAATTTGTCTGTAAGATCTCCTAGGTGTGGAACTTGTGAAGATGAGCTTCCTCTCATAGATCCTGTAAGTGAGGATGATGAAGAAGTGATAGTGAAGAATTCCTCTGAGAAGAGTGAAGAAGAGGATTCTTCCAAGGGCCACTATCCTTCTGAGGAGAAGAAATCAACTGTGATGACCAAGTCCAAAAGAAAGAACTTGATCAGAAAGAGCAAAAGGAAGGCAAAGAAGGCTCAAGAAATCAAGGCTACTTTTGATGCTAAGCAGAAACAAGTTTTTATCTCTGCAGGTTTCAAAGTAGTAAGGACTGAAGACATCAACCAAGACTCCTCAGCTAAGAGTCATGGTTCTTGTTCAAATCATCTCAGTGCCAAGAAGAAGACTGAGCTGCTGTGTACCACTGCTGCACAGCCTGGACCATCAAACTCCAAGAACAGTTCACAGCCCAAAGGAACTGTCTCAGCATCTACCAAGATGAAGGTGGAGAAGGGATGTGACCAAAGCCAGTCTTGCTCTCAAAGGGAGACTTCTTTGAAGAAGAAAATGTTGTGTGTTATGTGTGAAAGTACTTCTCACATTGCTAAGGATTGCCCATACAATCCTAAAAGTACTGTCCACATGACTAAAACAAAGACTTCAAAGAGTCTCAAGAAGTCTCAAGCTTCGGAAGGAAAGTCTGTTTCCTTCGGAAGCTCCAAATCAAAGAAGAAGGTAAGTGGAAAATTACCTTCGGAAGCAAAGTTGGTCTCGGAAGAAAGGAGTTCTTCCGAAGCACTAAAGTCTGCTGCAGTGACTGTAGATTCTTCCGAAGGATCAGTCATCAAAACTTGTGAAGTTCCAAAAGCTTCTAAGGTTTTGAAGGTCAAGTCCAAGACTCCAAAGGTGGTGTGGAAGTCTAAGAAAGACCAAATGACTGAGGTTTCTCCATCAACAACAGCTGAAGATCCCCATAGTACAACCATAGGATCTATTACTGTTGCATTACCTTCTATTACTATTAATGAGCCCAAGACAAGTAAGGCTTGGGTTTCCAAATGTAACTAATCATTTTCTCTGTGCAGGAACAGCTCAAGACCAACAGGAATGTCTGGATAATTGACAGTGGCTGTTCCAGGCACATGACAGGCAATAGGTCTCTACTCCATAATTTTGAGAGAATTGATGGAGGACCAGTTGCTTTTGGAGGAGATGAAGGTGGTTACATTTCTGGAAGGGGCAAGGTCACAAATGGTAAGCTCAGCATTGAGAAGGTAAACTTTGTTAAGGAGCTTGGGTACAATCTTCTGAGTGTATCCCAATTTTGTGATCAGAGTCATAACATGCTCTTTACTGAGCATGAGTGCATTGTTCTCAAACCTGGTGTGGTCATTCCTCATGAGCATATCCTGCTCAGAGCCCCCAGGAAAGGGAACATGTACAAGATGGATTTGCAAGAAACATCTCCCTCAGGAGAAGTTTCATGCTTTCTATCTAAAGCAAATAGTGATGAGTCTTTCCTATGGCATAAAAGAATGTGCCATGTAAACTTTAAGAACATGAATAAATTAATTAAACATGATCTGGTAACTGGAATGCCAAAGAAAGAGTTTACTAGTGATGATCATTGTGTTGCATGCCTGAAAGGGAAGCAACACAAGGTATCTCACAAGCCTAAGGAAAAGAACTCCATCACTACTCCCCTACACTTGTTACATATGGATCTCTTTGGCCCCACCAGTGTAATGAGTTTAGGAAGGACCTCTTACTGTCTGGTGATCACAGATGATTTTACAAGATTCACTTGGGTCTTCTTCCTTAGAACTAAGGATGAAACCCCTGAGATTCTGAAGAATTTCATCTTAAAAGTTGAGAATCAATGTGATCACAAGGTCAAAACCATAAGATGTGATCAGGGAACTGAATTCAAGAACCAAATCCTTGATGCATTTTGTGATGAAAAGGTATTACAAGACAATATAGTGCTCCCAGGACTCCTCAGCAAAATGGAGTTGCTGAGAGGAGAAACAGGACACTTATTGAAGCTGCAAGAACTATGTTGTCTGACTCTAAACTGCCTATCACCTTCTGGGCAGAGGCAGTCAATACTGCTTGCTATGTGCAAAACAGAGTTTTAGTAGTTAAGACACATGGTAAGACTCCTTATGAACTTTGGCACAAGAGAAACCTTTCATTGGTTTTCTCAGGTCATTTGGATGTCCCTGCACCATCTTGAATACCAAAGATCAAATTGCCAAGTTTGCTGAGAAATCAGATGATGGACATTTCATTGGATACTCTTCTCAAGCTAAAGCTTATAGAGTATACAATCTCAGAACTAGAATTGTTGAGGAGTCAGCCAATGTGACTTTCAATGAGCACACTCCTTGTGTGGCTGGTTCTGGTCCGGATTGGCTGTTTGATCTTGATTTAGTTACCAACTGTTTTAACAAATCTTGTGAGCATGTTTCAGGATCTGCAGAAAATCTAAATACAGGTGATCCTGATCCAAGATTTGAGCTAGGAAGACCTTCAACTCATACATCTTCAGCTCCAGTTGGAACTACTTCAGCAAATGAGGTTTCTATCAGCACAACAATGACAAATTCAGCTGATACATCTGGCATGCCTTCAAATTCCAGCTCAGAGGCCTCTCAACCAGATAAAGACACCTCACTTGTAGAAGACAACAATGGTGATGGTGATAGTGATCAGGAATTTCTTGATGCTAATAACCATACCATAGATGACAACATCAATGATGTCTCACACTCATTGGATCAAGTTAATCTTGATAAGTGTGATAATGTGGAGGGTGAATCTTCAAGACCAGATTTAAATTTCTCAAATTTAGATCTTTCTCAACAACTTGCTGTGATCCCTCAGCTAAGGATCCACAAGTCTCACCCCACCACAAACATCATTGGAGATGTTGTCACAGGGGTAAGAACAAGAGGACAAACCCATGAAGCAAATGTTTGTCTTCACTCTTGTTTCTTATCTCAGATAGAGCCCAAGAAAGTTGATGAAGCTCTAAAGGATGGAAGTTGGGTTGAAGCTATGCAACAAGAGCTGCTTCAATTCAAAAGGCAGAAAGTTTGGAACCTTTGTCCTCTTCCTCATGGGAAGACTACCATTGGAACCAAATGGGTTTTTAGAAACAAGAAGGATGATAGAGGAATCATCATCAAGAACAAGGCAAGACTAGTTGTTCAAGGATACACACAAGAAGAAGGGATTGACTACACTGATGTCTTTGCTCCTGTAGCAAGACTAGAAGCTGTTAGGATATTCCTGGCATTTGCTGCATCCAAGAACTTCAAGGTCTACCAACTTGATGTAAAGTGTGCTTTCTTATATGGAGTGATTGATGAGGAGGTTTATGTCAAACAGCCACCTGGTTTTGTAGACCCTGATCATCCTGATTATGTCTGCAAGCTTGACAAAGCTCTTTATGGGCTGCATCAGGCACCCAGGAAGTGGTATGAGACACTATCTGAGTATCTCTGTAAGCATGGATACAGAAGAGGTACTATAGATGGAACTCTCTTCATCAAAGGACAGGGAAATGACTTATTGCTGGTTCAAGTATATGTTGATGACATCATCTTTGGTTCAACTAATCCAAAGCTCTGCAAAGACTTTGAGAAGCTGATGAAAGACAGATTTGAGATGAGTTCAATGGGAGAACTCAACTTCTTTCTGGGAATTCAAGTGAAGCAGGTTGAAGATGGCATCTTCATAAGTCAGTCAAAGTATGTTCAAGACATACTCAAGAGGTTCAATATGACTGATTGTAAGATTGCTAAGACACCCATAGCCAGAAACCACTCCCTTGGTCCAGATCTTGAGGGGGAGTGTGTAGATGAGCACTTATACAGGGCTATGATTGGGTCTCTTATGTATCTTACAGCTAGCAGGCCTGATATCATGTTTGCTACATGTATTTGTGCAAGATATCAAGCCAACCCTAAGATGTCTCACTTAATCACTGTGAAAAGGATTTTAAGATACCTCAAAGGTGCTTCAACACTTGGTCTATGGTATCCAAAGAATCCAAATTTCAATCTGTATGCCTATACAGATAGTGATTATGGTGGTTGCAATATGACTGCAAAGTCTACATCTGGGGGATGTCAATTCCTTGGTGGAAGGGTGGTCTCATGGCAATGCAAGAAACAATCCTGTGTGTCTGCATCAACTGCTGAGGCTGAATACATTGCTGCTGCAAGCTGCTGTGCTCAAGTGCTTTGGATTCAAAATCAGATGCTGGACTATGGATTTAACTTCAAAGAGACTCCTATCCACATAGACAACAATAGTGCTATCTCTATCACTGAGAACCCTGTGCAGCACTCAAGGACCAAACACATCAACATCAGGTATCATTTAATAAGAGATAACTATGAAAAAGGATTAATTAAACTAGTCAAAGTTCATACAGATGAACAATATGCTGATCTGTTCACCAAAGCTTTTGATGAACAGAGATTTAAGTATCTGATATCAGCTATTGGGATGATTAACTTTGAGTAGACTTTTTATTAAAACTAATTCTAATTATTTCTTCTTAAAATATGTGTGTCCTAAGTTGTCTAGTTCATCACTTTCATAAGCTCATGTTTTCTTTGGATGTAAAATTCTTTTTGAAGACTTTCCTTAGATTCTTGAAAATTTTTGATACTTCGGAAGATAAAATTTTATCTTCGGAAGAAAAACATGTCTTCAAAATAAATAACTGTCTAAGAGATTTTACCTTCGGAAGAAGTCAAATTCATCTTCCGAAGCTTAAAATTCTTATCTCAGACACTTATTTATTTTTAAGAACCTTTTCCTTCCGAAGCAAAATTAACCTTCGGAAGCTTTGTTTATTCTATACAAAGCATTCAAGGGTTTATTTCTCTTCCGAAGCATAAATCTTCAAGACTCTCAGGAAAATCTTCCGAAGCCATTTTAGCTTCGGAAGCTTTTTAAATCAAAACTTCCGAAGACAAATAAACTTCGGAAGCTTTTCGAATTCCAAGAAAACTACTTTTTGAGCAAAAGTAAACTACCTTTTCAGAGGTGGGACCGACTTTCGGATTTCAAAGTTTATCCTCTTTCATTAACTTTGGTTCAAATCCCTTTTCATATAAATACCCAACGGTTCCCCCTCTTTCCCACTATCTTCCTCAATTCTACTGTTTCTCTAACCTAATTCTCTAAACCGCCTTTGCTTTCTACCTTTCTTCACCCTTAAGCTTCTGAAATGGCCAACCTTAACCGCAGAAACAACCCTGATTTCTCCATGCAACTACACAGGCAACATAATCAAGTTGCTCTGTTAAGCTCTGAGAAAGATGCAAGTTTCTCAGAGATTTGCCAATTCTTGACTCTGTCAAATTATTTCACCTCCCTGACCATTGATCCTACTCTATATGAGGATCACTTGCTTGAATTCTGGAAGACCTGCCAAGAGGTCATTATGGATGGGGAGAAGGCACTGTCTGCCACAGTGCAAGGGAGGACAATCTTCATCACTCCGGCCATCATTAACCAACATCTACAGCTGGATGATGAAGAAGGTGAGGTGTCCTTCCCAAAGAAGCTGTTAATCATTCTTTTGAGCAGATGGGCTATGAGGGAGATTTCTCTGTAAAGACCTTTAGGAAAGGGAAGGTCTCATCCCAATGGAAATTCCTGCTCCATGTGGTTATCCACAGCTTGTCAAACAAGCATGGTGGATGGGACCAGATTCCTGAGGATCTCTCCTTTATAGTTCATGGAATGGTTCAGGGGTCAAGTTCAGGTATTCACAATTTGTTATACTAATTTACTTGCAAACTTAGACTCCTTAGAGTATTACATGTTTCCTAGATATGTTCAACACATTCTCAACTGTGAACTGGGCTCACAGTTGAGGGAAACAGGTAATATTCTTAAATTGGGACAGATGAAGCCCGGCATCTTTAAAATAATGAAGAAGCCAACTGTAGGCTTCTCTGGGGTAGAAACAGCCCTAGTCCCAAAAATGTTAGAGCTCATTGCTCAAGGTGACAACCTAGCAACACAAGCTAGTGTTGAACCCACACCTCTTTTGTCCTTACCATTAAAAAGACCAGAAATCACCCTCACCTACCAAAGAAAATCCAAACGAACCCCTGCTCAGGCTATTGAGTCTGTGCAGGCCCCCAAATACTCAACCTTACAGGAAGAAGTGGACACTAGAGCTCCCACTTCTCCTGAGGAGCAAACCACTCCCATTACTTCACCTATCAGGGCTGAGGTTCCTCAAGCTCACCCTGATGAGCTCAATAGCCCAACAACCTTAAGCCTTCACTCTGAGTCTCAACACTCAAGTGGACAACCTTCAGGGGACAGCTACCATCCCCAGCCTTTGGATCTCAACCAACCAATTCCCAACCTATCCTTTTACACTGATGAAGACTTAGGATTCAGTGAGTACCATGAGTCTCTCTTCTCCTCCCCTACTCAAAGAGAGATGAGTACCTCTGACTCTCCTCAGTCTATCCCCCATCAGTCACCTATTACTGAGGTGGACACTTCTGAACCTGTTCAGGATGTCCATATGGAAGAGGCTCTCACTTTTGAAAGTGATTACATCATTAAGACCTCAACCATGGCAACTCAGCCCATTGGCATCTCAACTGAGGCTGCCAGTGAGCAGAGGAAAACCAGCAGCCAAGAAACTCAAGCTGGTGGTGAGAGAGAGGACTTTGGTCCAATCATCTCATCCCCCAATGAATCTTCTGATGAAGATGAGGGGAATTTGAGACTAAAGGTGCAAAAACTGTCAAAAACATGCACCTATTTAGTCTCTAAGGTTAGTCACTTGGAATCTCAGGTGACTACCCTGCAAAACAGGGTCAATGATCAGCAACTCCAGATTTCATATCTGCAGGAAAAACTAGCTGGGAGACCTTTAAGGAGAGCTCAACCAGGAACACAAGAACCTGTGGAAGTGATTGACTTATCCTCCAGCTCACCTATGCAAGTGGGTGATGCTACCAAAAAGGGGGAGAAAGTTGTTACAACCACAGAACCTGGGAGTTCTTCAGAGAGAATGGACATAGAGGACTCACCATCCTCACTTGCTGTTGTGCATTCTCAGCAACTTCCTCAAGTTCACATTAATGTGGACTCTATAGACTCTCTCATCAGGAGTCTCTTTGAGGAAGGTATACCAAGGGCTGTCTCATCTCCACCACTAGGAACTGGCAATCACATCATAAGGTGGAGGTATGATGATGACAGGAGAGCCCTCATACTTCAAAGAGTTCAAGGCCAACAAGAAGTTTTTCAATTCCAAAGCCTGAGCTTTTATGAAAGACTGGATTTAGTCAACTTGCCACTTGTCAATCCAAGCAATTCAAGACAAGCTGACAGGCTGGCTCAAAGAATCCAAGACAGGATCCTTGCAGAGTTCTCTCTAAGAAGGAGACTTAGGCAATCAGGCAATGTCATCGGTCAACTGGATGTTGAGGTGGACCCTAAGATTAGTTTCATAGGGGAAACCTTGACTGAAGGCCCAGTGACAGAACCTGAGACCCCTGTCTCATCATCAACAACTGCTGCTGAGGTCCAAACTCCATCTGAGACACCTGCTGGTGAAGGTGTTTCTCAGCCTCTCTCTGGCCAGAGCATGGAAGCTACTCCAAGCAATGAAGGCCAAGCCTCAATCCACCCTGAGTCACAAAGGTCTGTTGGTGACAAAGGGAAAAGGATAATGACTCCTGAGGAAATGAGGAGGAGAGAGAGAGAGAGGAAAAGGAGACTAAGGGGAGAAAGTTCCACTGGGTCATCTAGCTTCATGCAAGCTGCAATCAGGGCTGCTCCCAGACCAAATACTCAAGATGATGAGTTAAGGGCAGTCAGGATTACCTACTTACAGACCAGGAACTATGACATTGATGAGATCATCTTCCTCCCCTCTTAGAGATAAATGAACTGGCTGACAGAGAAGTGTCAAGGAGAGATGAAGGAGAAGAAAGAGGATGCAATGAACTTCTCAAACTCAAAGAGGGAGGAGAAGGACAGAAAAGACTTTAAAGCATGATCCAACTCTCTCAGCAGTTTTTCCAAGAAAGTCCTGCCAGGAAGATGTGAGCTCCACAAGAACCTCAGGTAGATAAAGAGAGGAAGATAGGATCAAGATGATCAACTACCTGAGTGCCACAGGCTTCTATCAGGCAGATGCACTTCTCCCTTGTCCTATGACTTCATTGAGTTCGAGTATTAAAGCAACTTGAGCTTGAGTTAGTCAAGGAAAGAAAGACAACCAAAAGGAAACTAAGGGAAGAAGCTGCAAAGTCAAGGGCCATCATTCAAAAGAATGCAAAGAAGTCTGCTGACAGACAAAGAATGGTGAGCTTCTTGAAGCTGTATGGATTCTCCGGAAGGAGACTTGGCCCCATGTCTCTATCCACTATGGATGAGCATATTAGGGTGATCAAGCAGAAGATTAAAAGTGGAGAACTTATTGACTTGCACTCTCTTCCAAGTCAAGTCCCACCTGAAGTGGAGGTCAAGTTTGAACAACCAGAGACACCTCAAAGCACCTCCAGCTGAGCCCCAGCAAGCTTCATCTTCTGATCCTAGGCAGGGTCAAACTCCCTCTCCTTCTGAACCTGTGAGGGAGGAACACCCAACTGAGAAAGACACTGATGATCAACATGGTGCTGCAGACCAGTCTTCTCAGTTAAAGACATCCAAGAGGAAGAAGAGGATGGCTTCTAAACCAAAGACTAAGAAGAAGAAGCCAAAGTCATCTACCTCTGCACCTCAGGCTGAATCAGATCAACCTGAGGAAGTGCATGATGAGGCAGCCCAATCAACTCCTATTCAAGTGGCTCCTCTAACTAGTGAGACACCATCTTGTCCTGGACTTACTCTACCAATCCAGAGAGATGGACTGTTATCAGAGATCAAGGTGTTGAGAATGTCTACTCATGGCAAGACATAATCAACTTACCTCTGCATGATCTCTTTGAGATGAGAAGATACTATGAAGTCTTGATGATCCTGACCATCTCATGAAGAAAGGAATGGTCCTGATTGTACTGAAGACTACCAACATTTGAAGATCTTCCAAGTGTTTTGGTAGCATCAGCCTAGGGGGAGTTTGTAAGGATTCCTGAAGTCTGATGCAACCCAAAAACCTAAGTGTCTCAGCAACATGCACTAAGTACTGAAGTGAAGAATGCTTCGGAAGTTTTACACAAAGCATTAGAAAATACTCTAAGTGTAAAATCTTCCGAAGCCAAGACCAATATCTTCCGAAGCCAAACATGAAGTCTTCCGAAGCTTCAGAGACAAAGTCTTCCGAAGCTTCAACCTATGAAGACAGATTTCTTCCGAAGACTTTAGTACACATGCTTTATCTGATGTACTGTTCCATAAAGCACCTTTTCCGCTGCATCTCTGTAAAGTCACCAACTTACATGAGTTGGTGAAAAGGGCCTTGCTTTTGGTAACTGTACATTGAGGTCTTGAGTCTTCAACTTTCCACTTTATGTACTTTATCCTTTTTGTATTGTATAAGGATGTGAGCTATGGCATGTCATAGTCACAAGGTCAAAAGGCAGATATGCCTTTTGATCCTACAATTGATTTTGTTAGTGTCTAGTCAATTGTATCCAGCTGGCTTTCAAAGTATAGCCGGCTGTAGGTTGTAGTATAAGTATTTCAAGTTCTTGTATCTTTCTTTATGCTTTGTAACACTTGTAAAAGAACTTGAGAAAGCAATATACTGCCTCCTTGAAACCCATACTCTCTTGTTCTGTCTCTTGCTTTACTTGTGTTCTGTATCACTTTGGTTACCCAGTTCACTGTTTGATTAGAGCTTAGTTATTCTCCTCATTGTGTTGTTGTGTTGTAATTGTGTTTAAGCCCTTAAACGGTCCTGCAAACTCGATTCGGTCGTTGTGGGATTCTCATTTTGGGGATCTACGCGTGAAGGTCATGGATGAGCTCACAAGACTCGAACTCATTCACCCGGTTCTACAAAGATGTCCAAGACATGAAGAAAGATTATTGGTGGTCGGGTATGAAGCGTGACGTAGTGGAGTAGTGAGTAAGTGCCTTACTTGTTTGCAAGTGAAGGCCGAGCATCAAAAGCCGTAGAGAAGATCCAACCCTTGGATATACCGGAATGAAAGTGGAGCACATCACCATGGATTTCATTACGAAGCTGCCACGTACCCCGAAAGGGTACGATACCATATGGGTGATAGTTTGTTTTGACGAAGAATGCTCACTTTCTACGATCCACGAGACATATTCGTCTGAGAGGTTGGCTAATCTGTTCATCAAGGAAATTGTAACTCGTCATGGTGTGCCGGTGTCTATGTGTCTCATCGTGACACCCGGTTTACATCTAAATTTTGGAAGAAATCCACGACGCTATGGGGACGAGGTTACATATTAGCACGGCTTATCATCCCTAGACTGATGGTCAGTCAGAAAGGACCATTCAGACATTGGAGGACATGCTTCGGGCATGTGTTATCGATTTTGGAGGAAGTTGGGATGACCACTTACCGTTAGCAGAATTCTCGTACAACAACAGTTATCATGCTAGCATCGGTATGCCCCCATATGAGATGCTATACGGTAGGAGATGCACAACCCTGTTGTTGTTGGGGTGATATTGGTCAGAAGGATTTAGGGAGCGCCGAGGTGATCGAGGCTACGACTGAGAAGCTTGAAAAGATCAAAGCCTTCATGAAGGCAGCCAAAAGAAGTCGTATGCTGATAAACGACGCAGGCCGATTGAGTTCCAGGTGGGTGACCGGGTTATGTTGAAGGTCTCACCTTGGAAGGACATCATTCATTTTCGAAAGCAGGGCAAATTGAGCCCGAGGTACATAGGCCCTTTCCGAATCATTGCTCGAGTAGGAGAGGTGGCCTATAGACTGGAGCTACTGGATGAGTTAAGTGGAATTCACCCGACATTCCATGTATCTCATCTAAGGAAGTGCTTCGCAGATGAAGATATGATTGTTCCACTAGAAGACATCAAAGTAGACGAATGAATCAATTATGTGGAGCATCCAGTGGCAATCATCGATCGAAAGGAGAAGAGGTTGAGGAATAAAACGGTTCATCTTGTGCGTGTACAGTGGAAGTACAGGAAAGGATCCGAGTCGACATGGGAGACTGAAGAAGAGATGAGGCAACAATACCCACGTTTGTTCGAGCAATAACAGGTTTCAGGGACGAACCTATTTAAGGGGGGGGACTTGTTGTAACACCCGGTTATATATTTATTTTGAAGCCGACGGAAGAAGAAGAAGAAAAAATAAAGTCCAAGTCGAGGGACCAAACTCACCAACAAGAGAAAGTTGAGTATGTGGTGATATTTGAAGGGAGAGGGCAGCCATAACCCTCTCCCCACACCCACATTTCAGCCAAGAAAAAAGAGGAGAAGAAGAAGAGAGAAAACAGAGAGTAAAAGGGTGAAAGGGTGATTCGAGTGGATTTTAGTGTGCCAATCGTCGTGCAGCGAGTCCAATCGAAGCTCTTCTCGTTGTGGTCGTTTGTGTGAGTTCTAGGACCCCTCTTTACATGTTTTCAAACGATTTTGGGGCTGGAAAACATATAAAACCCGTTTTTGTATGTGTGTGTTTTACTTGTGTGTTTGACTCATTTGTATATGTTTGCGTGTGATGCATTTGGAGTTTGTTTCCGGGCTTGTGTGTGCTTGAATGGTGTTGTGGTACGCATTCCTAAGGTTTAGGATGGTTGATTTAGGCTTAGAATGGGTTTGGATGAGCTTGTAGGTCGAAAATGGCAGATTGGGTTCGGGATGAACTCCATTCTGCATCAGCTAGATCTAGGCGACCGACTGGAGGCCATACGGCCGACTGGGGTGCGATTGAGGTTCATTCGCACGATTGAGGGTTCATTCGCACGATTAAGGATTCATTCGTACGATTGGGGGCCAGTCGCATGGGGAGTCATACGACTGAGGGTCCAGTCGCATAGGTGCTTAGTCGCATTAGTTCCAATCATATGGGACTCATTCGCATTGAGTCCATTCGCATGAGGTCAGTTGCATAGGTGCTCATTCTCATTAGTTCCATCCGCATGAGGTCCATACGCATGACTGGGTGTCCATTCGCATAGATGTTCATCCGCATGGGTCCAATCGCATGATGTTCAGTCGCCTGGAGGCCATTCGACTAAAGGGTGTCAATACGCCCAAGTAGGGCTGTTGTATCCGGGAAAAGTGTAGTTTAATTATTGAATTTCGGGGGAAAGTGCAGATGTAGGTTTTGACATGGAAATTCCTGTAAGTTCATGTAAGATGACTGTTGAGGCCTTAGAGGGTATGTTGGGCATGATGATGATGATGTTGCATATTTATGTATGATGTATATTATGTAAGCATGATGTTGCCTTGTATGATGTTGATGATTGTGTTTGTTGATGTTCCTGATTATGATGAATGTTCATCTTTCCTGTGGCTTTACGTGTTACGTTAATGAATGAATTGAAAGTATTATGTAACGTAAAGTGGAAGATGATAAAAAGGGGAACGTGAATTGAATGCATGCATAATGAAAAAAAAGTAATGAAAGTCTTGCAAGCATTGGATATCGGGACACGCCAATTATAAGGTGTTAGCCCAACGGTGTGCGGGTTCGCTACCCCGGGAGGATGCACATTGGGGTCCGTCTTTGTGACCGACAATTTGTATAGAACCTCTACCGCTTACCCCGGTACTGCGGCACCATGTTTAGCTGTCTATTTATAGACTTCGGCCCAGTAGCCATATAGTTTGGGGTGTAGCACATGGTATTGGTAGGAAGATATCAAATACGCAAGAAAAGATGTAATGATGAATGAAGTAAAGAAGAAGATAATAATATTATCTATGTGTACGTATGATGTGTGATCATGCAAAAGTAAACGAACGGTTTTAATGAAAGTAAAGTATGTTTTATTATAAAACTAGAACTCACTTAGCAACGCTGACTTTTTATTTGTTTTCCAGTTGGCAGGTAATGTTGCTGAGGATGGCATGGGGCGGCTACTTGACTCATTTTGGATGTCATCCATTTTGTATAATGTTTTTGTGATGTAATGCAACGAGTTATTTTGTAATTAGTCAACAATGTATTATTTTGAAAAAGCAATTATAATGAAATGAAAAGGTCGTTTAAATGTTTCCGCTGCAATGTTTTATTAAGTTAATATAAATATATGTTTTATGTGCGATGATTGACCAGCTGTGAGCGTCCTGGAAACGGGGCCTTACACAACTACATCACTTCAGAAAACAAAAACGAATCATTTTCCTTCTACATTCTAGCTCCATCTTCTTCTTTTTTTCATCTTTCAAGACATATTCGTTTCTATTGTTACCTCGGGTGCTAGAACATCTTCGGCAGTATACTATTGTTTCGGTTGTTATATCATGGGAGACAGAGGTGTTCGTCTAAAAGGATGCGCGAAATTTGTTTTAAGGGACATCTGTTGAACAAAAATCCTTAACCACCAATCAACCTTTTTTTGTTCGTTGATTGTGCAGTCGTAGGTGAAGTTGTGAAGCATATTTATGGTTTCAAGGATCAAGTGAAGGAGGTTCTCTCTGAAGATTACGGTTGAATTTGTTTCAATTCATATAAACTGTATTATTACTTAAATCTGTTTATATACAGTATTGTAATTTTGTATTTCCCACAAATAATATGATTATTATTTTATTTTATTAATTAGTAATAAAAGTGAACTCACATCGTATAGGATCATTGCACCTCCAAACATGATTTACTACACTAATAAAAAAATGATGTAGCATATATCACAACCTAATTATATAAAAACAAAAATGTGAATTAGATTCGCCCGAAAATCAGCGGAAATATGGTTTTAGTTGAAAGTTAAAAGTGTCGGTATGCGAATTTGTTGACCCAATTATGATTCGGCTTTGTCAAAATGTAGACCACATCATAACCACTTTAGTCGTCTGCTTTGGATTTTATTCAATTCTATATTATTAATGCTTTTCGACCTTTCGAACACCGACATGCCATTCTTAACTCTTTCTACAATATTAAAATCATAAATTCCATCCTTTAATTTTATAATTTGATATCTATATATATTTATTGTTATTAGTAATAATTCACACATAGGTATTCTTTGCTTTGTTAAGACTTCAATCTTTTTTGTCACTAGGTCTTAGAAATTATTGATATCGTCCAACTATTCATCACTCGATCAACATGATTTCCATTAGGTGTGCTAAACAGTTTGATTAATAGTTTATTTGATTTATTTGGTTACGACTTGATTTAGGTTTATATGAACCCACCAAACCAAATTAAAAACATGTCAAACCGAACCGGATTCAGTCAATTAAACTGAATTCACGATTCAAATACTTGAATTCGGTTAACCGAACCGATAAACAATGTATTGTAAAATTAATAACCAAAACCGAAAACCGAATTCGCAATTAAGATACAATTAGGAACTAAACTGAAAATAAAATTTACAATCCACTTTGGTTTGTAATAGACATGGTTTGTTCTTCGGTTTTATTTGATTTATTGGACACTCTTGTGTTTCGTCCTTGTGATGGATGTGTGTTAGATAATATTATGAAGTTGGTGTAAAATCATCAATTTCTCACACCTAAGCCTACCCTCTCAATCACAATGACCCACCTAAGAAATCGGAACTATAGATTACACATTGTAAGAATTTTACGATTGCAAATTGTAATTTAAGGTTCTTAATGTTGTTTGGTTGGATATTTTAATGGAAGCTTTGTGTTTATATGTCGGAAAACCAGAGATGGTGATGATGGCTAAAGATGGTTGCTGGAGATGATGATCAGACAAAATATGATTGGTGGTTGGAGAGAGGTTGATTCGAGTTGAGGGAGGGCCTATGGGTAATTATATTTTCCCTTCTTTATGCAAGCAGCTAAAGAAACTCTTGGACTTGCAACAAATAAGACAGTAGGTCATAAGGAATCCTGGTGGTGGAACGAAAATGTACAGGAGAAGATAAGACTTAAATAACAAAGTTTTAGAGACCTTTTACAATGTAATAATGATGAAGAACGAGCAGAGCTAAAACATAAATATAAGGAGGCTAAGCGAGAGGCGAAAAAGTCTGTGTCAGAGGCAAAGAACACAGCGTACAAGAAAATGTATAAGCGATTAGAGACGAAAGAAGGAGAATATGACATGTTTAAGATTTCCAGGGTAAGAGAAAGTAGAAGACAGGACCTGAGAATGGTGAAGTTTATAAAGGCTGCGAATGGAAAGGTCTTGGTGAAGGAGAACGACATCAAGGTAAGATGGAAAACTTACTTCGATAACCTTTTCAACATAACGAACCCTAACCAACAATCAACCTTCGATAAAACAACCCAACCAAACCAACAAAACAAGTGTTATTGTAGAGACATCACTGTCGACGAAGTTACGAGGGCGCTGAAGAAAATGGGAAGGGCTAAGGCAGTGGGGTCAGACAACATACCGATAGAAGTGTGGAAGTGCCTGGGAGACGAGGGCCTGAAATGGCTAACAGACTTATTCAATACTATCATCAAAACCGGGAGGATGCCAGACCAATGGAGAAGCAGTGTCATAGTCCCCATATATAAGAAAAAAGGAGATGTACAATGTTGCGCAAATTACAGGGGAATAAAGTTATTGAGCCACACGATGAAACTATGGGAAAGAGTATTGACACGAGAACTAGACGAGAAACCCAGATAGCGGTAAACCAATTTGGATTTATGCCAGGACGCTCAACAACAGAAGCCATACACGTCATAAGAAGGATAATGGAGAAATATAGAAAAGAAAAGGGACCTACATATGGTTTTCATTGACCTAGAAAAAGCATATGACAGTGTGTCGCGTCAACTCATTTGGGAAAGTCTACAACTTAGAAGGGTACCAGAGAGGTATATCAAAATAATAATGGATATGTATGAAGGGGCAAAACGTGTGTGCGAGCACCAGTCGGAGACATAGACTTTTTTCCGGCGGAAGTGGGACTACACCAAGGATCGGTATTGAGCCCATTTCTCTTCATAATAGTGTTGGATGAGATGACTAAGTCTATACAAGAGCCAGTCCCTTGGTGCATGCTGTTTGCGGATGATATTGTCTTAATATCAGAATCTAAAACGGTGCTTAACGAGAGGCTAGAACAGTGGAGAGCCGCACTAGAGCGCAAAGGCTTAAGGATAAGTCGCTCTAAGACGGAATACATGCTTTGTAACTTTAGTGGTGAGGATGAAGAGGACACCCAAATCAGTATCCAGGGTATGACGGTACCACAGACGTCTAGGTTCAAATACCTGGGCTCGTACGTACAGAAGGACGGAGAGATACACAGCAATGTAGCTCACCATGTGCAGTCAGGATGATGCAAATGGAGAGCAGCAACAGGGATCCTGTGTGATAAGAGGTTCCCAGCAAAACTAAAGGGAAAACTATACAGAGTGGCAGTACGTCCAGCTATGTTATACGGAACAAACTGTTGGGCCATTAAGAAATCGCACCAGAGACAAATCAAGGTCGCGGAAATGCGAATGCTGAGGTGGATGTGTGGCCACACAAGATTGGATCGAATAAGAAACGACGTGTTTCGCCAGAGGCTAGAGGTGGCTAGTATCATAGATAAAATCCGAGAGGGAAGATTAAGATGGTTTGGGCACGTAAAGAGAAGGCCGAGATGGTAGCACCAATTAGAGCAGTAGAGAACATCAACGTAGAGGGTAGGAGGAGTAGAGGTAGACCTAGGTTGACTTGGGACGAGATAATTAGGCGAGATATGGTAGACTTGCACCTCTCTGAGCACATGATCGAGGATAGGAGTGCGTGGAGGCGGTAGAATTAAAATTAAGGACTTTTAGCGGGATCTGTGGGTAGGAAGGTTAGACGTAGACTTAGTTGCGGAATCCCTGTTTTCTTCAATCTGCCCTTTCTCGCGTTTCTTGCCGCTTATTTGCTGTACACACTCTTTGAGATTTTATGTGATCTTTACCTGTGTGTTGTATGCCGTATATTATGATTGCTACGGTTATTGTTTTCCTTATTGAGTCGGGGGTCTCCTCGGAAGCGGTCTCTCTATCTCCCAAGATAGAGGAAAAACTCGCCACCATCTACCCCTCCTAGACCCTGCTCTTGAGTGGGATTTACTGGGTATGTTTGTTTGTTTGTTTGTTTTTTGTTTTATAATTAAAATGTAAAATTTTATTTTACAATTTTTTTAGAATTTTCAATGGACATCCATTCTAGTAATGAAAAGCTTGACGTTTAAGTAAGGGCTGTTTGGTAACCTCTGAATAATTAAGTGTTGAACCAATAATATGTCTGAACCATTAAGTGTTGAATCATTAAAAAGTCTGAACCATTAAGAGCTAAAATATTACTTAACTATTTAAACACAAATGTCTGGTCAATTTAGATAAGAGTTCTTAACCATTCAACATTAGTATATTGCTTAACCATTTAGAGGCAAATGTCTGAACTATTCAGACATTTGCTCACGAAACAAACAATCTGAAACATTAAATGTTAAACCATCCAGACATATGAATCATTAAAAGGCTGATTCAGATGCTACCAAACAACCTTTAAGTAGTAGAAAAATATCTTTAATTTCTAGAATGTAACCACAAACCATGCAACAATCTCGGATCAACATTTAACAAAACTAGAATACATTAAGATTATATTACATTTATTAACTTTATCTCTATCACTAAACTTTTGAAGAAATAGTTTATAATATCATTCTATTGTATCTAGAGTTTGAGGTGGAGGTCACCCACATCCCATAAATTTTAAATGCTATATACACAATCAAAGGTTGACCGATCCCATGAAATTTTTACACCAAACTCCATAAAACTTTAAGTCGAGCCCAAAGAAATATTAACACTGACTCCAAAATATTTTAAGACCAATCCAATAATTTTGAAACCAACCTCTATGAAATAATTAACAAGTATTAATCAAATTAGTTTGGATGATACGTTCAATTAAAAATTAAAACTATTTTGGATAATTTACATCTAAATAGGTGGTATCCGACCGCGCTTTACGGCGGTTAAAAAACGATCATGGCTCCGCACAACGGTATATAATCTGGGTTCGAAGGCTCAAAAATGGCGTGTCATGACACGTTTTCATATCATCATTACCCTCAAACCATTAATATATATCCATCGTTGTTGGCTCCGAAATGGTTGTTTTGTGTGGGTGCACACATTAGTTTGCCACACCAAAGCAATGAACACATCTATTTTTTATCGTCATCGCCAAGCATAGTGACCCCCATAGGGAATTCCTTGCCAGTATAGAAAACCAAAAAAAACATTTTACTTGTGTAAAAAGGCCTTGAATGAATCAAGATTCATCATCATCGACCTAACCCTTACCTTCATCGACATAAGCAACCCCCACCACCATTAGCATAATCATCGTCAACCAACATATATCATAAACCAAACATGAATAAAAAAGATGTAAATGGGGTCTCAGGTGAAGAAAACCCTAACATCATTGACTAAAGATGAACCATGGATGGGAATCATAGTTCATAAAACTTAGTTAGCATTTTGAATGACAAATCAAACCCAGAACATCAGTTTAATATCTCAGATGAACCCTAGGTCATCGTCATCTACAGATTGTAACAAGTATAGCCACCAACGGCAGCAAGCACCACCATCAACGCATGCACGACATAGCGGCGGTGGGCAGCGAGAACTTAAAACCTAAAAGGGTATTGGAGAGATTGTGAGGCAAAGAGAGGCTAGAGGTGGTGGTACCACCACTATCGCCATCACGACTATCAGTTTCACCTCAACTTAGCGACAAATGACACCAACACCATCTCCACCTCCACAATCGGGAAAACAGATTTCACCGCCACGACCACCATGACTATCTCCAACACTAACAAAACAGGTGCTAATGGCCGCCAACGACAAACCAAAAAACCATCATTGGTTACGCGGCTGATGTTACAGGTCTAGACGCCACCATAGCAGAGAGGCGGCCACCGCCGATGTTACACTTTTCTCTCTAAAATAATCGAGTCACAACCACACACCCTGTGAGAGAGGTGGAATGACCAATAGTAAGGGCGCCTGAAATGTCGACGACAAACAAAGATACAACTACCGGATCGCCTACCGCCGGAGATGTGGTTTGCCTCTGCAGAGATGCAAATGACACCAAGTCACATTTAGAACCTGCACATAAAAGCATCAATAGGTTGTACACTAAGATCTAGAACATGTACATGCATTACGAGGTTGTACATAAAGCTTTAGAACTCACAAATTATTGTTCATTTTAACTCCTTTTTAAATATATAGGAAAATTTAAACAAATAAATTTTTAAGTCCACATCTTATAAATTTTAACTTATCAAACCTAATAACAAAATTCAATTTACCAATTGATAATTTATACAAAACTTTAATCTTGGTGTTAAATAAGAATGTAGAGAAGCTGAACCTATACTAAGCTTATCTATGCTCTTGTTGGGCTCATTATGCCTTATGGGAACTCAAGCTCATGTTCAAGCTTAACTTGTGTAGAATTTTAATTTTAAGTCTTCAGCACACTTTATATAGAACTTTAATTCTAAGACTCAAGCATTTTTAGTTTATTTTTTTAAAGTTCGAGCTCGATTTAGGCTCTCTTTTTTTATCGATGAACTATTTTTATTAAAACCAAATCCTAAAAGTATTTATATAAATATATTTTAATGGAATAAATAAAAAGTATATAAATAAAAAGCTCTTTTAGGCATACACGTGGACTTGATATGTGAAGCTCAAGCTCCAACTTGTTTATTAAAAAATCCCTAATATGAGCTTGATTTGTTTACGATCGGCTCGATTTAAGCTTTTTGCAAGCCAATCCTGAGTAGCTTACAAGCTAGCTTGACTCGTTTACAACTCTAGTTTTGATTGTTAACGTTAATTTGATAATTGAAAGATGTTGGTAGATCAATTTTCAGATTATTTGTTTTAGTTTGGTTTTTTATCTTCTTATTGTGTGATCTAACCCAACCTGACCCGTACTATACCAAACAATTTAATATTTGATGATAAACAACCGACCCTTAAAAAGTTCTGACCTCATGAAAAAAAAAATTATAGGTTCATCATTGTTTATTAGATTCACTATATCTGAACATTATTATCAGATTATAAAATATTATCATAGTAACCATTAAATTTAGGGAGCCGCTATTATTTAATCTTTAATCAAATTACTTTGTGTGTATAAAATGACAAAAAAACATAAAAAATAAGAATTTTTTAGTAAGAATAGGATAGAGATAGATAATCGGATGTTGAAGATTTTAAAAAATTAAGATATAAATTTAAAGAATTATGATTTTTAGTTGATTATAAAATAGAAATAATGAATTCATTTGGAATCCCTAATAAATTTACAATTGGTTTAGGTTATATAGAATATGTTCATTTTATATTAAATCCTGATTCGACTTTTAAAACTAGTTTGTGTTTAATACGAAGAGTCCATTAAGAAACATTGAAACCAATTAATGAGTTATTTGCGAAACTAAATTTGATTCTTCCTTGAATTGTGACTCATAAGATTTTTGTTTTGCTTCAGATCATTCAAATGTTTGTGAGGCATTTGTTAAATTTCACAAACATAATTTCTATGTTAACTATAAAGTGATCATTGCCTCACTTTAAGACTCAGATTCCATCCATTTTGTGGGCGTCTCTACTCTCTATTAAAAATCTTTCTTAAGGCCATCAAATCTTTTAGACCATCATTTAAAAACAATGATATATAAGTAATATTTATATAGGTTTGTTATTTGATTGTTTTCTATTAAAGATTTCCTCCATTTAGTGGTAACATGTATACCCATCGACTTAAGACACCTACATCATTTATTTTATACATGCATTATAAATTCTTTCATGTTTTGTACTTACTTTTTATTGTCTATATGTTTTTTATGTATTTTAATTTCGTTACCTTTTTGCATGACATAATACATTGATACTGAATAAGCTATTGTAGGCCTAAGAAAATCATATTTGTTTTGTGGTCAAATTTCCCAACTTAGTATTATAAATCAATGGAGTAAACACCAAGGTTTAACAAAACCTTTATTTTTTTCTAACAACTAGACATTCATTACAACTTTATTGTTGCTATGTGTCTTGCTTCTATACCATCATTACTCCTTACCACATTAGTATGCATATATTTAAATGTTTAATTCAGTTTAGTGATATTTTATCATAATATATTGTTTTCTTTAACCGACCTATGTGAAAAGAGTCTCTAGATTTTTATCTCGTTTAGGACCTATAAAATTATTGAGTCGGCACTGATCCTTTCATTTAGTCTTTGATTTGACTGAAATAGTGTTACATTTGTGATCATTGCCCTGCTTCAAGATTTAGAATCTATCCTTTTATTTGGTCTTCTATTTGACTGAAACGGTGTTGCATTTGTGATATCACCATAGAAAGTATTACTTAGACTAACATCATATAGCGAGTAAAACAGACACACAAAAAAATTCATCTTGTTGGGGTAAAGGCTTTGTGTGACAAACACTTACACATAACCCCATTGAACTGGCCATAAAGTTAGTGTGACAAACATATCAATTTTTTCATGTTGACCTAATGATCAATGTGACACCCACTGAGTTATGTTGCTCACTTTATGGTTACTATTTAGTGTGAGAATTCTAAAGCTTCCTTAGTGGAATTTCCAAGCTCACGAACTCACAACCATCTTTCACATATTCACGTAAGTAGTTGGATAAGTTTATATATTGAGTTGTTGATGGTACATTATATATATGAAGTTAGTTGATGTAGAGTTTATGGCATAATTCACAACATAAGTGGGGTTGTTTGCAACATATGAACCAACAAATGAATTCTTCACAATTTCTTTTAATCTACTCTTAAACTAAACGTGAAAGAAAGAGTAGGTTTTATATTTAGTGATAACTTGGAATTTTCAAAAATCATGTGAAAAATTTACATTAACTTATTTTAATAGTATGTATGTATAGTAAATTGAATAATACTTGGAGAGTTCAAGAAGGAATATAAATTTGATTAAATTTTTTTCTATAGAGGTCAAGGTTAAAGGCTCGAGAAATCAAATGATATTAATGTGCCAAAACATCATCACTCGAAAACATCATTGGAGTGAAAACATTAAAGGCCATGTGAAAATATCTCGGGCGAGAACATGTAGTTGGGGAGAGAACTTTTGCACATCTATATATTGTTTGCTTTAGAGCAATATTGAATGTAACACTTGTCATATTTCTGATATTGTAATGCTTTTGAGCAACTAGTAATCAATGAGAGTAAAACTTTATTTACTTGATTCTACTTTTTATTTGACTAGTGTGATTGTGTTATCATACTTTTCATATTCATTTCGCGTTTGATGAATATAATTCGATCATGTTGTGAGTTTGATAGAAAAATCCTGGATTTTATATTTTCATACCACAATGTGACCAAATCCTTTTCTATTTATATGAAGTGAATTAGTATAACATTTCAGTTAAACGTCATAACTCCCGACAACATAGTAGGTAATCAGTATTTTTTAATTGTCAACTGACTCTTACTTCAGTAGTTATTCTATAAAATAACATTTACTAGTAACAAAATTGCCACGACTCCTTAGTTTGAAACGACTGCTTTAGTTGGTACCAACCAACCTTTTTCTACCACGATACCAAAGTTGCTACTCAATGTCATTTTTACTACCTAAGATCACTTTTCTGATAATATTCTTTTACTATCGAATATCAAGTTTTGTGAAGATATTTGAGGATGATGAAGCTACTCAAAACACCTTTAAAATCTTGATTAAGTCATTAGATAAAGATTATGTGTCTACTTCTCGAAAGGTTTTGAAAAAACCTCAAAATTTTCGAGTAACTGTATCTTTCGAGCACTCTACATCTTTTGACAAACAATTCAACTATCGATTGGCAGCACCTTCTAATGTACTACATGTGTTTTAGCTCTAAGGAGTTGGAATCATTTGCTTCTTTATACCTATGTGTTGTTTATTTTATTTTAACTTTTTTAAGTATCCAATTAGAGCATAAAACTATGGTATATTAAACCTTAGGATATACGATATAGATGATTTTTTCTAGTGGTTATTTCAACTGTAAGAATTACCTATGAGCAGCTGGTTGTAGTCCTTAATGTATAACCTTTCATTGTAATAGTGATGATGTTCAATATAACACAATATCTTATTTTTGTAATTTTTTTTGATAATTATATAAACTTATTGTTATCTTTAACTGTGTTTACAATTAGGAGAACAAAATCATGCTATTTAACTAATTTATTTTTCAAAACTATTACTATTGAAGACAACATAATGATGATCAGATCACACAATGAGACATTTTATTATTTTATAATTAATATTATTTTGTGTTCTTGTCATTGTTTTTAATATATTAGATTAATAAGTTGTTAATTTATTATTATGTTTTACATACGAAAAATACACAATAGTGTTATTTGATCATTATATTATTTTAAAATTCATCACTTAGAAAACACAATAACTAAATAAAATATACAATGAACTGCCAACACAATCATAAGTAGAAATAATTTGAGTTAAAAAACATAAAAAAATTATTAACTTTTTAAAGAGCGAAATTATACCCGTTTTAAAGATAAAAAAAGTTTTTATGATGTAACTTTATAAAAAAATGACGCCGTATATAAATTTATTAACATTTTAAAAATGATAAATTTGAAAAAAGTTAATAAAAGTGCCTATGTCTAAATTAATTCTCCAACAAATTAACTTTTTCCATATTATTTAATTTCAACTATTAATTAAAAAAAATTAATAATTAAGATTACTTATTATCTTTTTAAATTAATTTTTTTTATTTGACGCCGCTCTCTAAAAACATGATGGATCCCTTCAACCATAACCGTGAACCACACCAAAAGAGTGCGGTCTTAACAATGGGGCCACACTGCAACATTAGACCACGTCTGAGACCTTGCTAGTACGCACACGGCCTATCAATATACCAAAATAGAAGAATCTAACAATACTACGTTTAGTCTACATCGTAAAAAGTAGGTTAAAATATTAAATGGCCACATCGATGAATTGTTTGTGGTCATATATAATTATACGTGGCTCATGATTTTTGATATTATTGGTATTATTCAATATCTATTTTGTTGACAATTAAATCCAACTTGAAGATGACATGTGTCCAGTGTTAGTTGTTAATACTAATTTTGATATTGTAGTACTGTTTTTAAAGACCCACACAAAAATACAATCAAATAGGAAACCAACGTTATAGAAAAACCATATTAAGTCATGCTTAAACCTGATGTCTAAAATCTAAGCACAAAATATCAATCTCATACCATAATACCAGGGAGGCCTGTTGTCGACATTATAACTTTTAGTGTTTAAAATAATACTTACAAAATTTTAAATAAAAGTTGTATATCTCATCTATGCTATTGCAATAATTAATTTTAAATCTAATACTTAATTATTTATTATGATATATCTCTTCGGCATCAATATTGTATTCCATATTATAAATTATACAATACAAAGCTAGGTGAATAATACGTGATATCTATTGGCTGTTTTTTTTTATTTCTGTTCTTAAATTTTTTTCACTTCAAGGACGTAATTTTTAGAATTTTTACCAAGGCCCATTAGGAAACCATAATAATCAACCTTAAATCGCTTCGACTGTGATTCTATATGATATATTATTTCATTGTAATAAAAGATTCTATATGATATATTATTTGAGGTTGGTTAGGGTTGATCAGAAGGTTAAAGAATATGATCATTTTTCATCTTTAATTGATAGTTTAACTATTTTAATTTTATATATAACCTATACGTTCGTTTTTATTTACCGCCGAGTATTAGAAACATGACCCCCATGAATTTATTGTGTGATCGAAATGAAATATTATAGATGATTAAACAGGTTATTTATCATCTCATGATATATTCACATAATGATTTAGTTTATCATCCCGAATCAACATTACATTTTCTTTTCTGATTCCAGTTTCAGGAACTTGTCACCACTCTCTACATTACAATAATCTTTTCTATAATCAATAGTTTTTGGATGCATGTGGTTGGATTTGGATATAAATGGAAATTGTGGCTTTAGCTATCACTTCCTATATATGAATAGGTGTGGGTAATGAGGCCAAACATAATCCATTAACTTCAGGTAGTGGTAACTCGATAAGTAGCACATTAAAGGTCGTGTTGTAAGAATCGTTCGCATATAAAGGAAGTTAGTAAACTACAATTACTATTACAACTGAAGTGAAAGAAATACAAGAAAAAAACCTTAAATACTTAATACGTAGTGTTAATGTGGGCTTTGCCCATATGATAGAGGCTTTGTATTTAAAAGAGTAAGTTCTGGGTTCAAACCCATAAATGATGTAATGTGTAGTAAATTAACAATAGAGAGATTTGTAATTCATAAGAAAAAAAAAAAAAAAACTCAATACTTACTTACATGGGGGGTGGGGTGGACTAGCGATGATTATTTAAAAGACGATATTGTTCACCGAGATCTCTGTTGCTACTTCTCATTATTGTGTTTATCTTTTTAGTATCATTGCTGCTAAAATCAAGACGTTTACGTTTTTCTTAAAAAATTATCTTATGCTTCTAGAAAAAAGTATCCGCTATCGATACACTATTTGTTATTAACCTATGTGATTTAGTTTTCATATAGTATACTAGGTTATAGAATTGTGTAATACACGAGTTCTATAAAAGAATGATATAATTATTAATCTGGAAATGTCTTTTAACTGAAAATACGTATTGAATATATAATAAATATGTCATATATTACACGAGTTAAAAAATTAAAAAGTAATATTTTCTATATCCGTACATTAAATTTAATAAAGTGAAATACGTTGGTTATTTAAAGATCATTTAAATTCATTTTGTGATTGTGCATGCATAAGAAAATGTACGAAATTGCAATAAATTCAAATATAGAATAAAGTAAGAATAATTCATACAATTAAAATGATGAAGTTTGATTAGGACATATACTTTGCATATAAATATTTATCTAAATTCAAATAAAGCCGATTGTTTGTCACGGTGTTATCTTGATAATTATATACGAATCGAAAGAAATACAATGCCAAAATACCATAAGAACTGAATTATAAGTTCATGAAAATTAGGAATACAAATTTTTAAAAATAATCATATGCAAATTAAATTAGGAACCGAACCACACTTATCTAGTTTTTCTTGAAAGTTAGACACATAATATGTAAATCCAAATGTTTTTTAATGTATGTAAGAGAAAAAAATTTAGTAGCCAGCTCCAGCTCCATCTGGCAATCATATTTATATTATGAATTATTACCATGGCAAGTGGATGACTCTTTGTCAAACTTATAGATAAGTTTACTATGCTACTTATCTACCAAAATAGTTTATCTTGTCTACCAAGTTGATTGATCTTTGTAGTATAAATACCACTTCAATGTAGAGGAGAAGATGCACCTCTTGTATACACTTTCATAAGTTATACATTTCTCTTCTTCTTGCTCTTGCAATTCTCTTTAAAGTTCTTAAGGTTATAACACTAATCTTGTGTTAATTATTATGATATTATAACACGTTAACAGCACGAGAGCTCTTAAACTCTAATCAAGAAGACTAATTGAGTATAAAGTCATCTACTAATCAAGGTAAGACCTTCATTAAGTAATAATATATAATACCTTATATTGAGAAGATAACTAATATAAATAAAATAAGCATAAAGGAGATCTTATTATGGACATTTTGATAACCATGAGACTACTAACAAACTAACTTTTATTTATGCATCTAACTTTTTGATTATGCAACTAACATTTTATCTTATGTCAATTAACATTTACTTATGCATCTAACCTTTACTTAATCTTTATCTATACAACTAACATTCCTTTTATGTCAACTAACATTTTGATTATATTGCTAACACATTATTCGTACTAACGTCTTATTCTTATCCTAATTTGTCGTTCTTATTCTATTTTGTTTTAATAAACTAAATTCATGTTTTTATAATATTATCTTATACTTATTTAAAAATTATTGTTGATATATACATAGACGACGATTATATAGCCGTTATGAACGGTTATATAGCCGTTGTAACAACCACATAACCGTTACAAACGGTTATAAATTAAACTATAAATTGACCACTATCAATTTATTTTCGTTTACAATAAACATATCATCTCTCAAGTTTATCCAAGAAAATCTTTCAAAGATGATACACCGGTTTTAATACTGGCAACCATAATGCTTATTTTAATTCTTATTCCCATTGCTGAACTACCACCCGAAGAATAGAATTTAACTTTTCTTATTTTGTATTTGTTCATAGCTCTACCACTTTATTGTATCGCAATGTTTATTGATATATATGGATTCTAATAATCATCTTACTATTTGCTTAATTCTTGTCTAGAAATCAGAATGTCGAATATTGCAAAAATTGAATTCCCGGCTCTTAGTATTAATGGAGAAAACTATATGCCTTGGACGGCCCATGTGAGAAGACATCAGGGTGTCTTAGAAACAATACAAGAGGGGAATGTTTGTTCGGAGCAAGACAAGGCGAAAGCCGATGTCTTTTTACATAAACATATCGATGAAATGTTACAATTTGAATATTCAAATTGTGAGGATCCGTATGTTTTATGGAAAGACTTACAAAGCAGATTTGATCATCAAAGGGAAGTTCTACTTCATACTGCTAGAGATGAAGGAACAATCTCAGGTTCTAAAATTTTAAAAAAGTAAACGAGTACACATCTGCTTTGTTCAGAATATGCTCGACCCTCATATTTTGTGGGCAAACTGTAACCGAGAAAGATATGTTGGAGAAAACTTTCTCCACATTTCATGCATCAAATATAAACTTGCAACAACAATATAGGTTGCAAAATTTAAAAGATATTCTGATTTGAATTCATTTCTCCTCGTGGCAGAAAAAAACAATGAGCTCTTGATGAAAAATCATCAAGCTCGCCCCACAGGATCATTAGCAATTCCAGAGATAAATGTTGCTACTAAAAACTCTGGAAGAAAGTGGGGACGAGGTCGTGGCCGAGGTTCCTTTGATAAAAGTTACCTTAATAACCGAAACTATTCTTTTAAAGGTAATAATAATTACCGAGGTAACTTTTATAACCGTGGACGTGGTCGTGGCCGTAGATATGGCCGTGGTAGAAATCAAAGAACAGTTAATTACCACGCCCCACAAAACAGTTCCAACCAGTACAAGGGGAATGAAGCTGGTAGGTCCGAAAACAATGACACTTCCTGTTTTAGATGTGGTAGCACAAACCACTGGTCGAAGGCTTGTCGCACAGCTCCACATTTGTGTGAACTATACCAAGCCTCTCTTAAAAGAAAAGAGAAGGAAGTAAACCATATTGATAATTTTAATGATCTCAATGTTGAGTTGAACACTGCAGACTTTGATATAGACCTTTGAAACACATGTTGCTTTACCACAATAGTTATATGCAACAATTTAGTGTTTTCTATCTTTAATCATGTATTTTTCTTCATGTAATGTTTTATATTTGATTAAATAAAGTTTTGTTAAAATATAAACAATTTCGTTGCTATTCACTTATTATTTTTCTTTATACTTTCAAGATTAAAATGAACATCAGTGGAGCGCAAGATCAAACAAATAAAGCAGATATATGTATAGCGGATAGTGGAGCCACACACACTATACTTAGATCTAAAAAATATTTTTATGAACTTAAACCAACAAAAGGAATCGTTAATACAATATCAGGCCCTACAGACCTGATAGAAGGAGTGGGAAAAGCTAATTTAGCATTACCAAATGGTACAAAGCTGAAATTAGAAAATGCTTTATTTTCCCCAAAATCAACAAGAAATCTGTTGAGTTTCAAAAACATATATCATAACGGATATGATACTCAGTCAAGGACTGTTGATAATGAAAAATATTTGCATATCATAAGCAAAGATCAGATATTAGAAAAACTGCCAATGCTTCAGTCTGGTTTACATTATACACATATTAGTATGCCTCAGGCATATATGGCAGTTAAAGAAAATTTTTGTGATCCTGAAACACTTAACTTATGGCATGACAGATTAGGTCATTCAGGATCTACAATGATGAAAAGAATTATTGAAAACACTCATGGGCATCCATTGAAATATCAAAAGATCCCACAATCGAATAAAATTCCTTTGTGTACATCTTGTTCTCTTGGAAAATTAATCACAAGGCCTTCGCCTGTGAAAATTGAAAAGGAATCACTTTTGTTTTTGAAAGAATTCAAGGAGATATATGTGGGCCAATTCACCCACCATGTGGACCATTTAGATACTTTATGGTTTTGATAGACGCATCAAGTAGATGGTCACATGTCTCTTGTTATCAACTCGTAATGTAGCATTTGCAAAATTTCTTGTACAAATTTCAAATTACGAGCACATTTCCTTGATTATACTATTAAAAGAGTGAGACTTGATAATGCTGGTGAATTCACATCACATGCTTTTAATGATTATTGCATGTCTGTGGGAATTATTGTTGAACACCCTGTTGCTCATGTACACACACAAAATGGCTTAGCTGAGTCGTTAATCAAACGTCTACAACTAATAGCTAGACCATTAATGTGACATCCGTCACTTTAAGGTCCGTCAATTAACGTGTTGTCCGTCATCTATTCTATGATTGGTCATTCCTCATCTTTATTTGACTCGTTATGTGGATATCATGTGTGCAATATTATCGTTGTATGTGCGCATTCGTTAAAACCATGAGTTGACCATAAAAAGACTTTTAAAACTTTCATTTTTGAAAACGTCAAATATATCATTTTATAAATATAATAAATGTTTTTAATATAACCATTTCTTAAGTCATAACAACATTAAATATACTTTTACAATAATATAAAACACCTAACGAAGTCGTTTTTCAACTGAACTGAAAAAATTTGGGAAAACTCGGGGGTTAAGTGCAGGGACTAAACTTGTAATTTTGTAAACTTGGGCTGGGTATAAATACCCTCTTATCAGCCCTAGAAACCCATTTCACCATCTTCTTCATCTTCACCCTCTACACACACAAAATCACCATTTAGCATCAAATCCAACCCGAGAGGTCTTGTTTTCTTCGTCTTGACACACGTCTACAGCCTAGACTACCCCTTAGCAGGTAGTTGTCTTTGGTTGTCCGTTTTCTAGCCTTTTCACGGCTGTCCAAAACTAGGGTTTCGGGTGTTCGGGTTCAACCCGAACATACAAGGTCGTATGGGTGCGTGTGAGGTCTCTTTGCTTGTTTTATGCTTGTGTATGTTTGTTGAGTGTTTCTGGAGGTCTTTGTGGTGTAAACCCGTTTTAGAGCAGCTCGGGGGCTGCTCACCCCGACCACAGTCGTGATTCTGCAGATCAGGCGACTGGGTCATCCATGCGATTGAGCCGTGCGACTGAGTGGGTCGTGCGACTGGATCATGCGTCTGAGTCAATCGCGCGACTGAGTTGTGCGACTAGGCTTGTCGTGCGACTGAGTTGTGCGACTGAGTTGTGCGACTGAGTGTCTGTATGCGATTGAGTCATGCGTGCGATTGAGTGTATGCGATTGAGTCATGCGATTGAGTGTTTGTGTGCGATTGAGTCAGGTGACCGACTGAATGTGTGCGAATGTGCGTGATTCGCACGACTGGAGTCCAATCGCACGAATGAAGGTTCAATCGTACGAAAGTAGCTAATTCGCACGACTGAAGTTGATTCGTGCGTATGGGAGTTGAGTCGTGCGATTGGGTGTTGGTGGTACGACTGAATGCCAGTCATACGAATGAAGGCTCAATCGTACGGAATGAAGCTGATTCGCACGATTGAGGGTTGATTCGCATGAATGGAAGTTGAGTCGTGCGTCTGACCTTGTTATGCGACTGAAATTGTAGAGTTTGATCCCTTGTGCGTGGTGTGAGTATGTCGTGTGGTGTTGAGGTAACACTAACAAAATAATGTCATTGTTCGGCCACAAAGATTAAAGTCAACGCGAGAAAGGGCACAGAAACTATTTTGAACAAATTGAACTAACGCTTTACAACGATCAAATTAACTTATAACTATTGACACTTATTCTTCAATAAACAACGATACTTTTACTTAAACATCATCATTAATTGCGACAATGTCTTGTACTTGGATCTACATAGGATCTAGTACGTGTGTCAGTCTGTGTGTGTGTTATACGCGACCCAGCCGATACGACCCGAACCGACCCATCATTATTACGCGCTTATACATATATCATATCATTAATGCTATACAATAACAGTCAATAGGTGTTTGACTGTTTATTTACATTCAACATTTGGGATACATCGATCATACATACTTACCACCAAACAAGTGAGTTTCGTGGCCCTTTTTACGCTTATACAATATTTCAATCATTTACAACTTGGGGGAAAAGTATGCTTACTCATTTTCAATGCTGTACTACTTACATATATTTTACATACAAGGAATCAACGTGATACTGTGTTGCAAGTACTATTTGATACATGCTTGGGTCTGCTGTGTGGTTCTATCTTTGCAACTATTTAATTCCAGTGTGGGAACCGACGGTTAGGTATTGGTAGTACTACTGGGTTGACACCCCCACCCTCGTCGATGGTATACTAGTTGGTACCATCAGTGGCCAGGAACGGGCCCTTGGGTGAATATATGCCGACAATTTTTTTATGTACGTCGCTAGGTTTGGTTGCAAAGCTCATGTCATGTGATATTTACTTGTGTATATAACTGTATTCACGGTATTCCGACGCGCTTACTTATTACAGAATCACTTACATTTTATTACATAAACCTGCGAGCTCACCAACAATTATGTTGACCGTTTTAAGCATATCTTTTCAGGTGATCATGCAAGTCCAGGAATCTAGGTGTGCTGCCTTAGTGGAGACCCTAGGATGCATTTTTGGGACTTATCATGTTTTGTTAAACAATCTTTTGAGCAATGTTAACGCTTGTAAACAATTATCAACTTTTGAAACTTGTTCCCGGGTTGTGGGAATTAATATTTATATTTTCATCTTTATGTGAATATGTGTTATCATTATCATGCTATGCTTATGGCTATGTTGTCATGAACATTGACTAAACACGACACAAGTCCCCTTGTTGTCGGGTGTCGTCATGACACGCTTGTCATCATTTATTTATATTGCTCTCTATCGCTTACCATGTGTTATGACGATCCCGGTCTCGTTACATCCCCGTGTTTCCGCTTTTAGTGGGGGGTGTGACAATTAATATGAGGACAAAACTCCATGTGTCTATTTAGGGTCATGCAATTCTTCATGCTGGATCACTAATTCGTATGAGACCAAGTGCAAATCTTAAATACTCTCCGTTACAATTTGTTACTGGTAATGAGCCAAACATTTCCCACCTTAGAATTTTTGGGTGTGCTGTGTATGTCCCTATAACACCACCACAACGCAAAAAAAATGGGTCCTCAAAGAAGGTTGGGAATATATGTTGGATATGAATCAGCTTCCATCATAAGATATCTTGAACCTTTAACTGGAGATGTATTTACAACACGTTTTGCTGATTGTCACTTTAACGAGTCAGTTTTCCCGGCATTAGGGGGAGAACAGAAAAAACAAGAAAATGATGTATCATGGTATGTTCCTTTCTTATTGAATCTTAATCCAGTAACTAAACAACGAGACAGAAGTTCAAAAGATAATACACCTGCAAGAAATTCCAAATCAATTACCTGATTCATTTACTGATACAAACAGAGTTACTAAATCTCATATACCAGCTGCTAATGCTCTAGCTCGAGTTGAGATTCCAATGAGCAATAGATAACACAATGGGTCATGAATCTCAAAAACGTTTAAAACGAGGAAGACCAATCGGTTCCAAGGATAAAAATCCTCGAAAAAGAAAAACTCATGAAAAGAAAGTTGACATAAAGTGAATGATCTTGATGAAACGCTACATACCAAAACCTCTCATGGGGAGGATTTGGATGAAAATAACAAAGAAATGTCAATTTACTATGGTCACACAGATATCTTATGGAATCAAGATGAAATGAAAAGTATTGATGAAATATTTTCTTATTCTGTAGCAAGTGACATCATGAGTGGAGATGATGATCCTGAACCACAGTCAGTTAGTGACTGTAAAAATAGACATGATTGGGATAAATGGAAAGGAGCTATGCAAGCTGAATTAGATTCACTTAACAAACGAAAGGTCTTTGGGCCTATTGTTATTACTCCGATGGTCGTAAAGCCTGTAGGGTATAAATGGGTTTTTGTACGAAAACGAAATGAGAAAAATAAGTTACAAGGTATAAAGCTAGACTTGTAGCTCAGGGTTTTTCACAAAGGCCAGGGATTGATTATGAGGAAACATACTCCCCTGTTATGGATGCAATAACCTTTAGATACTTAATCAGTTTAGCAGTCTCTAAAAATTTAGAGATGCGTCTTATGGATGTTGTCACAGCTTACTTGTATGGATCACTAGATAGTGACATTTATATGAAAATTCCTGAAGGTTTTTAATTCCCCGAAGCATTAAGCTCAAAGCCTAAGGAAATGTATTCCATCAAATTACAAAGATCCTTGTATGGACTCAAACAATCTGGAAGGATGTGGTATAATCGTTTGAGTGATTATTTGACAAGTAAAGAATACACAAGTAAATTATTGTCCATGCGTCTTTATTAAGAAAACAACATCAGGATATGTGATCATAACTGTGTATGTTGATGATCTAAATATAATTGGGACGCAAAAGGAAATAAATAAAGCAATTGCTCTTTTAAAGAAAGAATTTGAAATGAAAGACCTTGGAAAAACCAAATTGTCTTGGTTTGCAGATTGAGCATATGCATAATGGAATACTTGTACATCAGTCAACTATACTGAGAAACTCTTTAAAGCGTTTCAATATCGAAAAAGCAAATCCTTTAAGCACACCGATGGTTGTTAAATCACTCAATGTTGATAATGATCCATTCCGTCCTTGTGAAGATAATGAAGAGGTCTTGGTCCAGAGATACATATCTCAGTGCAATGGAGCTCTTAATGTATCTTACTAACTGTACGAGACCTGACATTCTTTTGCAGTTAATTTCTTAGCAAGATTTAGTTCACTCCTACTAACGGCACTGGAACGGGATTAAACATGTTTTTCGATATCTTCGAGGTACTATTAATTTAGGCTTGTTTTATCCTAATAATTCAAAGAAGGGTTGGTTGGTTATGCAGATGCAGGTTATTTATCTGATCCCCATAAAGCAAAATCTCAAACTGGATACGTATTTAAGAATGGAGGAACTGCGATTTCATGGCGTTCTCAGAAACAAACACTCGTTGCGACATCCTCAAATTATGCTGAAGTCATTGCACTACATGAAGCTTCAAGAGAATGTGTATGGTTAAGATCTATGACACAACTTATATCAATTTCTGTGGATTGAAGAAAGATGAAAATGCAACACCAATCTATGAAGATAATGCAGCTTGTGTCTCACAAATGAAAGAAGGGTATATTAAAAGTGATAGAACAAAACATATACCACCAAGATTCTTTTCATACACTCAAGATCTTATTAAAGATAAAAAGGTTGAAATGAGATACGTTCAATCTAGCAACAATTCAGCTGATCTTTTCACAAAGGCACTTCCTAAAACAACTTTCAGAAAACATGTTTATGATATTGGCATGCGGCACTACATGCAATGTAATGATCTACAAAAGACAATTTGAGGGGAAGTTATAAGTTGCACTCTTTTTTCCTTAGCTAAGGTTTTTTCCCACTAGGTTTTTCTTTAGCAAGGTTTTTAACGAGACAGTACTTAAACTCTTGAAGTTTGAAAAGTGTCATCCAAGGGGGAGTATTATGAATTATTACCATGGAAAGTGGATGAACTCTTTGTCAAACTTGTAGATAAGTTTACTATGCTACTTATCTACCAAAATAGTTTACCTTGTCTACCAAGTTGATTGATCTTTGTAGTATAAATACCATCTCAATGTAGAGGAGAAGATGCACATCTTGTATACACTTTCATAAGTTATACATTTCTCTTCTTCTTGCTCTTGCAATTCTCTTTAAAGTTCTTAAGGTTATAACACTAATCTTGTGTTAATTATTGTGATATTATAGTAATTTACATATAATAGAACATTATTGTACTTCTTTTGAGAATTTTGTCATGCTTTTATATAAATCATAATTTGATGAAGAAAGGAAAAAAGCATGCACCCAAACATGATAAAAGACATACTTGAAACAATTAAAATAACCATCACATAATTTTCAATTAGTGATTAGATCTTGTTTCAGTTTTGAACATAATTAAATATTATATATATATACTAACTATTAACTTCAATATGCATAAAACGTTATACAATATGCTATATTGGTTGTACTCATCTTTTTTTTTATTTTATTAATTCTAAATATTTATGTTTTTAACTCAATACATTATATCTTTATAATTTTGCCCCAATATTGCTTTACTTTCAATTTTAGTACACAATACTTTCATATTTTACAAATTGTTCGTTTTACGTTACGGTCTAAATTTTACGAGTTAACATGTTGTAACTTGCGTCTGTGGTTTAACAATTTACGTTTATTTATCCCCGTTTAACGGCCTTGTTGCAACACACTGTTTCTTGATCGACTTACTTATTATTTTATATGCTTTACGTTTGTCTGCTTTTTTCAACGTTTTTACGTATGCTTTTTGTTTGGTTTATTTTGTTTTGTTTGGTTTATTTTTTATTTTTTGAAACGAGCTTTCTCGATATTGGTGATCAATATACGTGGTGTGTCATTGATGCTACTTGGTACGGCTTACGCCTCCCGGTGCAATGCGTGGGGCGTAATACTAGTATATTACTAATTACCAACTTTTGTGTGCGTCAAGGTTGGTACTTTAGGCTTAATGGGTTGTACTCACTTTAGGATTTTTTAAAACTCCAATACTTTTACATATTTTACAAATTAACCTCTATAAAATTTCACTTTCCACTTTATCTCCTATACTTTTTATATTTTACAAGTTTTTCGTTTTATGTTTCGGTCTAATTTTACGAGTTAACACACTGCAACGTGCGTGTGTGATTTTAGGTTTATGCTTATTTTTCGTCTTTAACCGCTCATCATAACACGCAAGTCCTGGATCAACTTAATTATTTATTTAATTTTTTACGTTTCACGTGCGTGGTTTAACGTTTTACGTCTACTTTCTGTATGATTTTATATTTTTTGTTTTTATTTCTTTTTAATACAAGTTTTTTTTGGTGTTAGTGGTTGCTAACGGTAGTATGACATTATTGTTATTTGGTGATTTTACGTCCCCCGGCAACACGGGGGCTTAATACTAGTTTCTAACTAATTATCAAGCTAGAAATATATTTTTATATATTTCACATGCAAACAAGAGCAAAAAAGCCTCACTTTTTTCATTTAATTTGAACCATTATGAGCAAATAATAATAGTGCCAATGTGCAGCAAACATGCTAAATGCATATTTATAAAAAGAAATTTATTTTTTGACATCTTAAATAATATGATCCGTATAGGTTTATATTAATTAACTGAATGTTTTTACAAAAAAACGTTTTGTGTATGCAAACGTTAGCAAAAAAAGACTCTATTTTTTATTTAATTTGAACCATCATGAACAAATAACAATAGTGTCAATATGCAGCAAACGCGTAAAATACATGTTTATAAAAAAATTATTTTCTGATATCTTAATTAATTTGATCCTTATAGGTTTATATTAATTAACCGAAGGTTTTTGTGAGAAAGGTTTTGTGTTCTCCTCAAGATTTCCGTACTCGTCTTTGTATTTTGTATCCTCAATCTGAAGGTCTCAATGTTGACTTCATAGAAGCTTTCTAGTGATATACTAATCAATTTGGAAAGATTATTCTTTGGTGCGTACCTCCCTCGAGAGCTTACATAGAGTTATGTTTAGTCAAAACCCATAAAAGCATTCACAACCCAATACTCATTCTTATGCATATAATTACATCAAAAATTACTATTTTTACTCTCTTATTTTAATTAAATAATACTTTTTATATACGTAACATTACTTTTTCTATTTCCTCCACTCACAACCACTTAAAATATATTAATAACATTCTAAGGTTTTGAACAGTGTTTCCCAAAAATACAAATTAAAAGTAAACTTTTCATATCCTTCACTTACAACCACTTATAACTGTAAATCTGGATCTTTATCCAACTTTAATACATATATCCATTTGTACAAAAATTATTCTAATCTTTGGAAGCTTTTGAGATGAGTATGTATTTGGTCGATCTTTTCGACAGTACTTTTTACGATCTTCTTAACTACTACCAAGTTCACACTAACCGACTCATCCCAACACACTAGAGTTCATCACTTCCTATCATACAACATTTTATTGGAATGATTCCCTAGCTATACCGAAGTGCATGCTATCAGAAATTTGTTAATGGTAAATGTGTATCCAAATCTTCTTTGAAATCTATTATACACGCACACAACATACCCTCAAGGGTCTAAACAATCCTCTTATTTTGACCATTGGTTAGAAGGTGATATGTAAAACTAATCAATAATTTAGTGTCCAACTCTTAAACTTTTTTCCACAAATGAGAGGTAAATCGTGTGACTCAATCGAACACATATCAATTTGGCACACCTTTTCGAGACATCACCTCTTTTAAATACATATCCGCTGTGTCTCACAAATAACCTCATAGAGATGAGTTTTAAACCATAATTAAGCAATCAGAAAATTGTATCTCGTGTTGTTCATAAACATACATCGTCATGTGTATGATTACTTCACCTAGATTCTTTTTTCAAACGCGTTTGTCTGTATATTTAGTACAACGGTGTAGGAATGTGTTTGTCTCTTCTACGCGTGAAAGTGGCAGCAACCTTTTACTGATCGATGTCTTAGAAAGATAGTTGTTGATAATAGTGGTTGATTTTGTGTGGTGCTGGTGGTGATATGTGTACTGGTGAGTTATAATTTGTACAAAGTTAAATTTTGCTATATGTTTTGAGATGCATATGCTGATACCTGTTTGAGCATAAAAAGGACGCTTTGTCGCTTTTATTTTGTGTTGGCATATATTCCATATTCCATGTAGTGCAGCCTTGATATTTTACAGTTCAAAAATCTTATCGATAATGTTACTTGTTCATGTGATATAAATGCAACATAAATGATAAAATCCACACATTCAAGTGATCATTTACTGCCAATAAAGATGCAAGATTAATAAACCACAAGCTAATATAATTAACCAAGCCAAAATCCCTACTATCATATTATCCAAATCAAGTTCCAGACATCGGTGCTATAAAGCTCCCGCACGGCCACATGTGCATGCTCTGGGAAGGTATCATATCAATTTGGGTCTGATGTACGTAACTTTACCCTACAATAACTCTGAAATATTAGTCAACACGACCAAATATAGAAATAAATTGCATAATAGGGGCTGACACGGTTGAAACGGACACATGGTCGATCCACCCGGCACAAGGGCGTACCTAGCCCTTTGGGATGGGGTCGCCCACACCCATGAAACTTTTTTTTCCCTAATGTATAAGATCAAATCTCAACCGACGCTCATGGAATTTTGACACCGAACCCCATAGAATTTTGAGACGGACTCAAAAGAAATGTAAACACCAACCCCCATGTAATTTTAAAACCAACCTAATATGTAAAACCGAACCCCATAAAATAATAAACAAATAATCAAACACAAAACAATTAGGTTAGATGATGATGTCCAATCTAATAAACAAATTCTAGTTCGAAAAATAAACAATTTGATAGATCAATTATCAGAGTGTTTGTTTTGAATTGGTTTTTTTTGTATTATTATCATGTGATTTGACCCGACCACAAAAACTAAGAGTTCTTACATGAACCACCCTATATATATATATATATATATATATATATATATATATATATATATATATATATATATCCCGAATCAGATCATAGCAAAAAAGTTTTAATAATTACGATAAACAACTACTGACTCTTAAAATTTCCGACACCCAATAAAAAAGTTTCTAAGTCTGTCGCTAGCGATTCATAGTTGCATACATAAAAAACAAGGATAAAATGAACACTAACTACTATCATACATCGAAGTACAAGCGTACAACATGGGATAGAGAGAAGATGGATGGAGGAAATCAATGCTAGAATCTAAAGTGTAATAAATGTTGTGAAGTCCTGAATATTGATGATTCTAACAAAGTTCACTATTTTTATAAAATTCAAGTGTGTTATTTTTATAAGATTCCTGGCGAAAGAAAAGTCGGATTATGTGTGAAAAGAAGAAAACATAGAATTAGTGCAAAAGTTGAAAATTACAAAGGGGCCAAGTGGTCGAACTTTGAAATGTTCTCATCGGTTCGTTAATCATTAATAACGGCTTTAACGTAAAATGCTTTTAGTACATGACTTATAAAGGTAATATATATTGTTGGAATACTAGGATGTAGGAATGACAATATAGGTGGATATACGACGTCTATTGGTTAATCACAATTTCATATATGGTTATAGTCTATGTTTCATACCTGCCGATATAGTCATTGGATTTAAAGTATACTTGTGTGTATATGTGGTATATCTGTTCATGGTCTTTTATGATTAAATTTTACATGTTGTGATGCCATTAGTTGAAATCCAATTTTACACTCACCTAAAATAGTTACTTGAAATGTAAAATATTTGACAACCCTACCTACAAGTTTAATTGTTATAACTTAAGATTTTCAAAAACTTCAAATTACTATAACAATATTTCTTTAATTATCTGAAACAAGATCAGATTGGTCTTGCTTCCTCCCCCGCTGGTCGAGCTTAATTTGAATATATTTGTTTTATACTCGGTCCATATCACATACTTGTCCTGAATGTTTTAGTTTTTCCATTGATCAGTGTGGATTTGTTTGCCATCCTTATTAAAATGACAGAACCTAAAGGTGTAGTAAGTTAGTCGTCTTATGACGAGTAAACGATACTATACAATACTAGATTGTTGTTAGTAATCATGACAAACCATGATCCATCAACAATAGTCAACATGGTAATCCTTCATTGTCGTTATTTTCATTTTATTATCGATGGAAGGTGAGCATAACTAAAGTAGTAATCGATGATCGACTTTATCTTTGGAACCACTATATTGACCTGAGATATGCCTATCTTGTGTGTTAGTTATCATATTCTTATTATCAAGTATGTTTATATGCAATTCAAACAAATGAAATCCATACCATGAACAATAGCTAGAAAAAAAAATTATAGCAAGATTTAAACTACAAATAAAAGACTCTAATCACTAGAAGAAAGCTAGGTAGGAGTCGTTCAAAGCTTCAAGTTACCTCGGTTTGAAAATGCAAGATAGAAGGCCATTTTCCTTATAGAATATCATTTTGATGATGGTACAAGAATTCAAAATTGATACATGGTCACAATATTTCTTCTTATATTATTTGGTATTATGGTTTTTCGTGGTTCCGTTTAATAGTGAAGGAAATGGTCCCCTACAATACCTAAACTTTCTAAAATTTTATGTTGTATGTGTGTCATAATAAATGTTTCTCTCTTAAAGTTAACCAAATGCAATACAAAAAGGTGGGTCACTTATTTACCTACTTTCCCACCCCACTAGATTTTTCATTTTAACTAGAAAGAAGTACACGAATAACCCTCATGGCATGTTTATATTACCATTTTGATCCATAGATATAAAAATTTACATATTTGATTTCATTGTTCACTATACCATACCATGTTTGGTTTGTGACATTTCCTGCCGTTAATATTTCTATAAACTTTTATAATGACATTTGTTGATCCTGAAAAACAGCTTTCATCTGTATTTTGGATTGTCATCAAGAGCAAAGAAAATAAAATGCATGAAGTTATTGCTTTTTAATGTAAGCGGTAACACCTTTGCGACCTATATTTTGAACCTTCTGATCCCGATCAAGGTAATGAATTCGTTTAGCCTTGTTGATGTCCCTATCCTTCGTGTTCCTTTCAAGGAAACCATCTCCGAATCAAACTGAATTCCATCAAATAAAGTGGAAATATCACCACCATCAGACATTATGCTTCGTTTTTGATAATGTTGTTACTTTGGCTACAAGTTAAAGATTAAGCAAGCATAATCAAAAAGAAAAAATAACGTAACAAAATAAAAATGTTGTTGTAACAGCGGACAACAAACATGTAATTTCCTAAACCTTTAGGGACCAAAACCATTAGGGTTGATGGGTTGTTTTGTTTTAATCATACCAATAATTTTCTTAGAGATTATGGTTCTGCTTAGCATCTTCAACTAACTGACTAAGTATACCAATTAATTGGTTGCATTTGTTACAAATATCATAGCTCAATAGGGGAAAACTTTTCAACTTTTAGAATTCCCTTTTTCTGTATAGGAACCACATCAAGCAGATGCTTTTGACCAACTATGCACCAAAAGAAGTGCCACAAATTAACATAAAGCTATTTTTTATCACAACAACATATGATATTATTAGCAAACCTTAAAACAACACAAATACTAGGTAGCATTGTTGTTAGCTACCAAAGCAGGAATACTAGGTTCAGCAACCGTCAGCGCCCCAGTCGCGATCCTATGGGTCAGATCCTCCACACCAACTTTCATCACATCCCTCCTCATACCAATATCAGCAGCATAACGACTAGCACAATACACAGTCACAGCCGTCGCCACCATCCCATAAACATTTGTCGTCACCAGTCTAAGTGGCGTCGAGAGGACGGCTGCAAGGGGCCCGCCAATGATTGACACCGCCTGCCCACTTTGACCCATCGTCCTTTGGTCAACAACAAGAAGGCCTGTCTTGCAATAGATTGCAAAATCTTCACAGTTGTTCTTAAATACATTATAGCACCCAAACCCGTTGTTAAGAAGGTAATTTGCCCGGTGGACCACGATTTCATTCGGGTCCGAGACTGCAAGAGTGCAGGTCCCACCACGGGCTTTTGCAAGAAACACAGCAGGGGTGACCGCGTACTCAAACCGGTACAGAATCCCACCAGAAAGGAAGCAGTTCAGACATGAGGATACGACTCCATTGGTGTCATCAGTGTGGGTGCAGGTGGTGCAAGGGACCAGGGACCGGCGTGGACCTGAGCTAACCAAGAGCACATCAAGCACAGTTCCGGTCCCTACCTCTTGACCACGTCTGGTGAAATGAATAACTTTGTCATCACCAACATATATACCTGTTGACATTATTAAAGCACAACTTTCAACTTCCATAGTCCATACAACAAAATCAGTGTTATACTTCTTACAATGGACTCAAGAACGATCCTAAATTCACACGAATCTATAACGTGGACACAAACTGCAATACACAGATGCAATGATCCAAACAAATTATTAGGCTAATTTAGTACAAATTTCTACTTTCTGAATTCATAGTTTAATACTTCACTTGAGGATATAAAATCTTACAATAAGAACAATAATCACAAATTTCAAACCCTAATTTCAAAATTATCATACTTCAAGCAAACATTTAGAAATTGATGTGATCAATCCATAGAGAAAACGCCAAATTTCAGTAAATTACTTCAATTTAGTCGTTCAAGCATAAAATCAAACACCTAAGAACATGCGTACATAAAACGCAATCGATCAGAAATTAGGGTACATAGCTAAACGAAAACCACACAAAAATACTCATAGATCTGTGGAAAAAACTCGATTAGCGAAGAAAGTAACAAAATTTAATGCAGAAATACCGTGATGGGCATAAATGTAAGCAGAACGCCATGAATATATATGATCCCCTGGTTTGAGACTCCCTCTATCCAATCTACAACCCCCAATTCAAATCATTCATTGAACGATACATCAACACAAATGAATCAACCAAATAATCAAAATTGTTGAAGAAAAAACTCACCTGTTTGAAAGCAGACCCATGTTGAAGACGATGATGATGATGATGAACGATGGAGCCTTCACGTTTTGCGTTTTTTTCTTCAGGATGCAACCGTTTTGTTTTAGCAAGATTATTAATATTTTTTGTATTTAATATATGACGAATTTACCCCCTACACGGTCCTTCGTTGTTAAGGAAAGCATGAAGCGTCAGCATTGGGCCGTTGCCACATCGACAGGAAACGGCGGTGAACCGGACACGGGTCCGTCGAGATGCGTGATGGGCCGGTTCACGGTATTTGGTCTGTAATGGGCTGTGAAAATTGAAGCCCATTAAATACACGACACAACAAGATCACATTGATATATCGATGAACGGATGACTGCCTTGTGTCGACATGAGTGATGGGCCGGTTTCTTTTTTTTTTTTAGTTTTATAAATGCTGGGAAACATTTTATTGAAAACCACAAATATGTAAAGAACTACTAAGAACCACGTAAGTAATAGATATAACATCTTAATAAAAATGGTAATACTAAAAGATGATAGTTTAATTATCTTTTTTCATTGTTTCTTTCATTTTATCACGTCTCTTCTTAATTTTTTTAGAAAAATTATAAAATGTTCATATATGCAATACAATGTATGTGCATATATGCACATTATCAAAAGACGATAGATATCGTGTTTTTTAAAATTTTATATTGAAAGTAGTAAAATTACAAGCATCTTGAAATATTTATATAATAAATAGTACAAGAGTTAAAATGATTCTTTCTGGTTTTTTACAGATTTATGGTTCTCAATTGAATATCCCTCTATAAATCCTTACAAAATTAAACTTTTCTTAACCTTTAGAATTCTAGAAACAATAAAATATAAATCGATTACAAAAACATAATTTCTAACTTAATTATCATTAACTTAAAATTAAACAATTTTTACATCAAAAATAAAATAACTTAAAATTAAACTATTTCTAACTTAAAAACTATAATTAACTTAAGATTTAACAATTTATAACTTAAACAAATGACAAATTAGTTGTCGATTAAAAGGTCCCAAATTGCAAACTTAACAAATTGACATTTCATAGAGTCATGCATATTCAACACAAGATCTTCATCAGCTATCCCAACGATTCAATAGTTGTTTCCAACTGTTAAATTTGTACCTAGGTTGGATCGAGTCGGGTTGGGTTGCGACCAATTTGTGTAGAACTCTGGTTTTGCTCAAGATGATGGAATCAATTAGGACCTGTTGAGTTAGATTTGGTTCAAACGGGGTTGATTTAGGGTCGATCGTTGGGTCGGGTCAAGGACGCGGGTTGGCTGTGCACCTCTACTTGTGCCTAGATGTGTATAAACTGCTTGTTTGTAACAAGTTTGTAGTCTGGCTCTTTACGTTTCGAAAGTGGTATACTGGTATAACTTGAATTAAACCGGAACCGGTTTGGGAAAAACTTGGTTGGTAGTTGGTAGTTGGTACACCTCTAGCTAGAGTTGCACAAACCGGGTATTGGGCCGGACCCGGAACCGGGTTCAAACCGGGTTCGGTCCGGCCGGGTTTTTATGTACCCGGGTATTGGTGAACCCGGGTACGAACCCGACCCGGGTTGAATGAGGGGAAAACCCTACCCGGCCTACCCGGTTAGGGTCGGGTCCGGACCGGGTCGGGTCCAGAACCGGGTACAACCGGGTTTTTTTTTTTTTTTTTTTTACTATTATTATTATTCTTATTATTATTATTATTACTATTATTATTATTATTATTATTATTATTATTATTATTATTATTATTATTATTATTATTATTATTGTTCTTATTATTCTTCTTCTTATTATTATTATTATTATTATTATTATTATTATTATTATTATTATTATTATTGTTCTTATTATTCTTCTTATTATTATTATTATTATTATTATTATTATTATTATTATTATTATTATTATTATTATTATTATTATTATAGTTATTATTATTATTGTTATTATTATTATTATTATTATTATTGTTAATATTATTATTATTATTATAACAACATTAAAAAACATGTATAACAACATTAAAAAAACATATATAACTCATTAAAAGATTATTTATTATTAAAACAACTTAAAAATACATTAACTCATTAATCGTCTATTTTCTTCGGGAGCCTTCATCAAATGCTAATTCTTCGTCGGATATACCAAAAGATACTCCTTCTTCTACCTCTTCATCGTGTACTTTAGATTCGATTGCAATTTCGTCTTCAAGATTTGTTTTGTCTTGTATACGATCCATCGCGTCTAAGTGGTCTTTTAAACAAATGCACATCTCCACCGCTTCCGGAGTTAATCTTGTTCTCCGTAATGATATTACCCTGCCACTAAGAGAAAACGCAGACTCCGAAGCTACCGTAGAAGCTTGGACGCTTAGTAAATCACGGGCCATAGCGGAAAGAATTGGAAATTGGGATTCCTTTCCTTTCCACCAAGCCAAAATATCAATTCATGATAATCTTGAGTACTCATAGTCGAAATAAAATTCGTCGTACTATAAATACCAAGTTCGCTTGTTGGGGCGTTACCCCTTTGACGTTTAGCCGTCACATCTGGAACAACATTCAACATAGTCATAACGGGGTCTTTAAACGAGGTACTAGCACTTGATGTTGATTCTCTTGGCGTAGGTATATTTACGTTAGGCCCATATTTATTTAAATAAAAATTATAAATAATTTTCAAACTTGCATTAAAATCTTCTTTTGCATTGGTTGAAAAATTGGGGTTATCGTCATGTATATCCAAATTGTCATTTATCTCGTCTATTAAACATTCTACCCCCGCTACATTTAAAAAAGGATTTAAAGCAGCGGCACACGTAAAAACGGGTGGTAACTCAAGAAAGTATTTTTTAAACTTGTCTTTCATTGGTTCTATCATTTCTCTAAACATACTATTTTTATTTTGAAAATTTTTAAAATTCAAAGCCATGAAATATAATTCTTGAAGCACCGAATAACTAGTGGGATAATAAACTCCCGATAATTTTGTAGTTGAGTTTTTAAACACCTCAAGAAATTCGGATAAATGTTCAATATTTTTCCAACCCATATCCGGAAACAGGTCGGCTTCGCAATTATCCGAAAGACTATTATGAAAAGTTTTTAAAGTGCCTTTTTGTTTTAAAGCACAATCAAACATATGACAAGTCGAATTCCATCTAGTAGGTACATCCCAATTAGGCCCTAAAAATCTAGATTCTGTATCTTTACAAAGTTGTTTATAATCTTGATATCTTTTTCTACTTTTTTTAAAAACGTCGTGTAACATAAATCGAAAAGCTTTTATAAAGCTATCAACAAATGGTACGTTAAGACCATCTTGTACTACTAAATTAATAATATGTGCAACACAACGAGTATGAAAAAAATCACCGTTTGCAATCGGAAGATATTTTAATTTTAATTTTTCAACGGCGGTTGTGTTGTTGGAAGCGTTATCAAATGCCATTGAAAATATTTTATTTTGTAAATTAAATGTAGTTATTACATTATCCAAAAAGTAAAATAAAAACTCTCCGGTGTGTGGATACGAAAATAGATCAAATGCAATCGTACGTTTCATCAATTGCCATGAACTGGGATCTACCCAATGAGCAGTGACGCAAAGGTACGATTCGGGCAAACCGTGTGGCGCTGACCAAACGTCACTAGTTAAGTTTACACCGGTATTTAAATTTTCAAATAAAACAATTAAATCATTTTTTGCTTGCTTCCATAATTTTAAACAATAACGTCTAAGTGTAGTACGACTTACGTGAGTGTAACGAGGTTGAAGCGTCTCTCGAATTAAGTTGGTTAACCGAGGTTTGTCGAAGTGGTTGAAAGGCAAAGCTTCTTGAATCACGAACTTTGCCATTCGATCTCGAACCTCATTAACGTTGTATTAAATATTCCACCGTCTCCACTCAATTGTGTTTGTTGCGAATCCGGATTATTTTTCAACGACTTGCAAAACTTCTTGTTAATGTGCTTGTTCAAAGTCGTGTTAGAATCTTTAGCAAGTAAAGCTCCACAAAACTTGCAACGAGCCTTTACAGATACGTCACTCAACTCAACCATATCCCAATTGCACCAAACATCCATGTTACGATTGTGTGGAAGAACACGAACGACGGATGGAGAGTTCGATGAACCTTGACCAACGGAAGATTGAGAGTGAGCCATATTGAGATTTGAGAGTAAACGAGAGTAAATGAGAGTAAACGAGAGTAAACGAGAGTATTGTTTGCGGTTTTTGCGTATGTTTTTTTGTGTTTGAAGCTTGGGTACCTTACCATATCAACCCACACCTATTTATACTAATTTTAGAGCCAAAAACATCAAAAAAAACGGTCAAAAAACGTCCCCAACGGCTATATAGCCGTTAAAAACGGCTAGTTTAAAAAAAAAAAAATGGTCGGAACCGGGTACAACCCGGGTACAACCGGTTCGGGTCCGGTTCGGGTCCGGTTCCGGTTCGGGTCCGGTTCCTGGCAAAAATAAAATCACCAAACCGGTTCCAACCCGCCGGTTCCTGGGCGGGTAGGAACCGGGTCCACTCCAAACGGGTACTACCCGGACCCGGGTCCGGGTCGGGTACGCCGGGTCGGGTACGTACCCGGTTTTTTTGTGCTTGTCTACCTCTAGCAGTGTGCCCATTTATTGGGCTAATCGGTTATGCCCAAAGCCCCAAAAGAGCACACCAAAATGGGTCGGGTGAATCGGCCCACATGGCAAGAGATAAGTCAGAAGTGGCCTAATGGTGTTTTTTGTTGTGCAACATTTTTACCATGGTTCATGACTCTTTTTTATAGTATGAATATAAAGTATAAATTTAATAACGTTAGGACCGTAATATTTTATTAATTTAATAATATATTATTATATCGATAAATTAATAAATTATTAATTTAAAGGGTTAGCTTATATTCGTAAGCAATTATCAAATTAACGCATCAACCTTCAAAATTTCTATGTCCGTTCACTTTACATATTTTTATAAAACAAAAACAAGGACCTTCAAAAATCCCACTTACATTTATAATAATGAACTTGTCAAGTTCAATATACATAGATCTAGATTAATCATTTTAAAATGTTTGATGATAAAAAAACAAGTGACTATAAATTTACTTTGTAAAATTGATAAAAACAACTAAGGAAAAAGTCGTCTCTTTGGTTTTTAGACCACTTATGATCCTCACTTTCTTATTACGGGTGTTCCTAAGTCCTGACAATTGCAACAAGAGAAGATCTTACATTCATGTTCTTCTACATTGGTGTGTTTTTATCTTTTTTAAATATAAATACGATTTAAAGATAATAATTATTTACGTTTGATGTTTAATAATCAATCTTTATTTTTTTAGCAATTCATCTTTGACCAGTTGTTTACTTACTTTTTTCCGTATGATGTAAAACATGCTAAAATTTCTTGCGTGAATAAAATTATCTATTATAATAAAAATGTTATAAGAGAGGCACATGGCAACTTATGGTTAATTCACCTCTCTCTTCTATTAAAATATAATAATTTTAAATATGTAAACTAAACAATCATATATTTAAATTAAAATAAGCTTCGTACTAAACTATATAATTAGAGTAGAAAATACTTTAGTATTAATGAGGAGGAATGTGGGGAGGTCATGTCTTCTTTTTAATTACTATTTTCTAGAGTAGAAAGGTTATACCTTATTTTAAAATATAATTTTTATTTTTTATTATGTTTACTTATAATTTATTAGATATTCTTAGTTTTTTGTTTCACCAATGAGTCAATGACTAATGACATGTAACATACAAAACATTCATTAAAACTAATGATTTTAACATGTTGTATTCCACCCATGTAATACATAAGTTTAAACCTAGTATTATAATATTCATGTAAAATGATAATAAATATACTACTATGCAAAGACTTAATGACACAAATCACAAATGTCTGGTTGTGCATTTATAACTATTTATTTTTATACCAGACATACTTAAAACAATTTCAATATTATACGTTACTACGTTAGAACTCATGTATTACATGAGTGGAATATATCTAACTTCTTAAAATCATTACCTTTTTTATCAAAATTTTGTATATTAGATATTATCAACCATTGGTAAAAAAAGAAATAATAAATCTCTAAGAAATTATTAATGACGACAAATGAAGATTAAGAATTATAAAATTATATTTGAAAATATGATATAATTAAAATCTTATAATTTAGTAAAACTTAAAAAACTATTAGCATAAGAAGAATTACATTTCAGATGTATAATTATTTAGTTTACTTACTTAAAAGCATTATTATTTAATATTTAGATGAACTTATCAATAACTAAGAATATTACTTACCAGTAATTAAATCACAAAAAAACCAAGTGAATGATTTTGAAATTAATATTGAAAAGTTTATGTCGTTTGATTGTATAAAGATTTAAGAAAACTAAAATGAAAGAGATAAGTGCAGGAAACGAAATAAGAAAGTCATGTAATAAAAGGTAATGTTATTATAATAAGTATTCAAAACCATTTAAATTTAAATTTGTATATAGGTTTAGGTGGAAAAATCAATCTGAGAATGAACAGAATCGTGACACATGTTCTTATAACTCTTGATTTATTAGAATAGATGGATATGACGGTTATTTTTAACTTCTTAAAAGATAGTAAAAAGAGTGGCATGCCATTATTTGTATTTTAAAATGATATTAAAATAAACTATAAAGTTAGTGAACATTATAGTCTATAATATGAAATCTAACTTAATCTTTCTTACCGTTTTGTAGTGTGTGGACTTGGTTAACAAAACATACATGTAAATATGGAAGGAAGATTAACAATTAATTATATAGATGGGCTTAAAATTTGTGTTTTCCATAATTAAATAATAATACTAGTACGAATCAGTTCAAAACTCCCTTTGATGTGAGTACACTATTACATTTTTTTATATTTAGATAATTAGTTAGTGGTGATCACATATTAATCTAAAACTGCAGTTAACCACATGATGTAAATGCTGATCAGCTGATCAATAAATTTATTCATTTTTCCTGAAATTAAAGCATTATGCAGTTTATGCACTTTCGGTTAAATTGAATATATATACCACAATTTGCACTTACATCGTCCTTGGTGACATTTTAAAACGATGTGTGAGACAAAACCAAACGAATTATGGACTCCTCTTTTCACCTAATTCAAATCTTTGTCTTGGGTTTCCATCAGTAAAACATATTTTATTAATCCACACACAGAATATTCCTAAAGTGTATCAAATCTGGGTTTTGGCACCAGGGTTAAGTTGATCACCATATGTAAGAATTAAGTATTATATGTACTCATTTGTTTCTTTATGCTTTAACATATTCTTTAATCGTATTGGATTGGTAATGGCTTGATGTAAGCATATGTCATAAGATCGATCTTTACACATTCTGATTTCTGACACTAGTTTCTTTAATTATTATTTGATTACTAAGGTTTAAAAAATTGCTTGATGAAGTTAATTCCTGCTTACCAAATAGTTGTTGTACATTGAAGCGGATGTTTTGTTTTATAGGGAGTAATTGAACATTGCAATTGTGTTTGACTTTGTGAATATTGATATTTTAAGATTATTTGCTTTATAGAATAAGATGTTTAAAGTACTTTAATTATAATAATGATTAGCTAGAAATTAAATTAAATTTTAACAAAATTAACTCTAATTAAAATCTTTTTTATGAAACATTTTATTTAGCTTTAGAAAAAAAAAATAATTTGATTAAGATAATAGTAGATGTTCATTTATTAAGTAAAGTATATTTATGTAGTGAGTGCATATGTTCAAATTCTACATGGATCCTAGGTGGTCATTTAAAAAAAATGATATGTGACTTTTAAAGATTTTAATTTATTTGTATATATATGTTTCTATTCTGTCTTTCAAATGAATAACATAACATAATGTATTGCTTTTAAACAAATCATATATACAACTATTATCGACCTTAGAGTTTCGTTTTTCATAAATAAACTTAAGTTACCAACAACTTCAACGTCCTCTTCGACGGGCAGATTCTCGGCAATATACGTTTTTATATATAATTACGTATGTTATCATCGGTTTCAACATCCTTTTCAACAAGCAAAGCCCCAACAACATTTCAATGTTCATTTTATGGTTTTATGTCCCTTCAACACTCGGGTTTGCGACATTTTGATATTTTTATACGTCATTATACGCCTTCGCCGCAACACGAGGGTTTATAATACTTAGTTGCTATTAATACCAAACATAAAAGTATTATAATGCAATCACTTTAATAGCACTAGATTGTATAATTAACAAAAAAATTTTTGTAATGGTTTGTTTTGAGACAAAATGATTAGTTTTTTTTAAGAAACAAAAAAGTTTAAAAAATTATTATCATTGTTTTATTAGTTATAGTATTTATTTATACGTAATTTCAGTTATATAATATCTTAAAATATTATTTTATAATTACTAAATTATTATTATATTTAATATTTTATTTATTAAACCCGTGTAATAAACAAAGTTTCTAATAAAAAGTATATGCCCACTTATATCTTTAATTGAAGGGGTAGAAAGGTAATTTTAGACCGACTTCATGAAATTTTTTAAACTGACTTTCATCTTTAGGATGCAAAACATTACGTTTGTCCGAACATTTGGAATAAAGCTGTAACTTTTGGAACTTAAGGACGAAATGTGAAATTTAAATAAATATCAACAATCATCCGTGTAATTTACTTTTTTTTATTAACATTATTTAGTTTAACAAAACCTTAATTTTTTTAATAATGTTTATTTTTATGAAAGCTTGATTTTTTTTCTTATAATGGGAGTGGACCAAACATTAAGCAATTTTCAGAAAGAAATCAATGAAAATTTTCACCTAATGCACTATGGGTTGGGGACAGTACTCTACCCCTAACATGGTATACTCCAAATGGATGGACATTCACTTGAAAGTTCTAAATTTTAGCGAGATTTACGTGAATAATAAGAGTAACAAACGTAGCGGGCAAATCAACATATGTTTAGTGTGTACGAGTTTGTCCATGCTTACTACACACATGACGCTAGTTAGTAGCATTTTTATCAATCACAAGGCAGCACTTAGAAGTTTGCATAGCCAATAGTTTCTTCCTCTAGCACACACCTCCACACACATACCAAAAAAGGTAAACTTGTCAAAATGTTTCTTAAGAAGTATTAAACTATAAAAGCACTCCGTATGAGCACTTTTGATGCCAATATGCCACCTTTGTGCCTTTCTAGTGACCTTTATAATGGCACTTTGGATTCTGGATGCTGTCTTATTTGATCATCTAGAGAGAAGGTTCTTAAAGGATCAGATAAAAAGAACACAAAATGTTTAGTGATGCCCACGCGTAAATGGCACTAGCCCTCCTGCAAATAAAGAAAACCAAAGCACTTTGTGATACTCACGTAGTCACGTTTAGTTCCACATAATGCTTGTTAACTGTTTTTAGAGAAATCAATATAATTAAGAGACCAGTAACATATCTTCTGCTTCATATTTCCAATATGAACACTGATTGTAGGATCCAAACAATTTGTTTAACGCTGAGCATTCATTCTTGCCATAGTTTTAAAACTTGAGGTGCAAGTCAAAGTCAAAGTGCAAAAGAGGTTGAAATTATTTTGTGTCAAAATTTCCGATACTTCGTTTAGAGGTTGAATAATTCGTGGGAGGACTAGAGGTAGTGAAATGAAACAACCATTTTAGGCCCTTAAATTCCTGATTTCCTAGGATCTTTTAAGAAAATGTGTAAAATGCGTATATAAAATTTGTACTTTGGACTTGAAATATTTCGGAACATACCCTATAATTGTACAAGTTCGCTTAAGACTTTATAACAAGAAATTCACAAAATAGCCCTAAAATTGCATTTTGCTTAGGGCCACCGTAAAGATTGAGATCACCCTAAAATTATTTACTTTATTTAAGTTTGGTAGCATATCTTTATTCGGTTTAGAGTTAGATTTTGATACATATTTGTTTAATATAAGTAAGAGACTCTTGTAATTGTTTTGATGTTGGTTTTTAGTATTAAGAAAAAAAGTCAAACGGTTCGCTTTAAAAACCTCACGTGTTTTTTCTTTGATACCGATTCTAGGTTTCACATTTGACTATTTAACTTGAACCACAGTCAATTCAACTATTTAACTTGAACCATAGTCAATTGGTGTCCAATTTGAAAGGATTTCCACCAACAAAACACATTTGAGAAATGAACGACAAGTTTAATGTCTAGAAGGCCAATTTGCAGCAACTAAATCTAGTTAACTACTTATAGTTTACATTTAATTTATGTGACTGTTTTGCGATCGAAACTAAACGATTGAAAATTTGAGACATTTTACGACTGTTTTAGTTTTACATGCTCACAAATTTCTGCCGCCATTCAGATTAGGTCACAAACCAATCATAAATATACAAATGTTATTTTTTACTTAAATTTTAGTAGCTCATAATCATTTTTTCATAGTGAGTAATTAGGATTATATGAATATTTTCTATATAATTAGGTGACTAGATAACTTCGGCTCACAATGGGATTATAGATCAAGTAAAGGTATGCTTATGCTATCTCTTTTTAAAAATTACCAAATATACCACGCTTTTATCACCAAAAATGAACTTCAAATACGAGAAATGAAAGTTAAAGTGATCTTTAGAAAAGATTACTTTGTAGAGACTCAAATAAAGAAGAAGGGCACTCATGTGCTTTGCTGTTTCCCTCTTCAAATCCTTCTTATAATATCTATGGTCATTTGGTGCTGCTTTTGGATCCCACCATAATATTCTCTTCTTTTTATTATACTACCAATGATATATCCTTACAAGTGATACGCCAATTTGCTGTTCAACTATATATCTTGTGTGGTCGAAACTTGTTTAGATTAATAAGATAGCATATCTAATTTAAATCAACTTATGAAAGTGGGAAGATGTTGTTAGCAGCATATACGATTCTATCCATTAGTAAAGGACTCCCAAAAACTCATGATTCATGTGCAACATGTTACAACCTCGATGGGGATTCCATCTTTCATGACCCTAAGCTATTTTTTAAATTCATTACTTTAATACAATTTTAACTAGCTAATTGCAAATATAATATTAATTTAAAATAAATAAAAAGTATTTTAAAAAATATAAAAATAATACTCCATTAATTTTAAATTACCAGAATAAATCAAAATTAAAAAAATAAAATTAGAAAAAGAAAACAATTAAACATTAAATTAGATTCAACATCTCTAACATTCGACGATTATACGCTAGCTTATGATTCAACACTATATTCTACAGCAGTCCACGCAAGCTATCTTGTGGAGTTAAGATAAACTTTATATCTTCATAACTTTTTTGTTGTTCTTGCATTTTTGTTATTCTTGCCTATACATACATCGCCTCTTGATCACAATGGAGTTTACTTTCTTTTTGCATTTGCTTGATTCGCGATTTCTCTACTCGAACAAGTTTTTTTTTTTTATCACCAACCTCTTTGTTGTAACATCTAAATTCAATAACGAAATTTAAAAGTTCTTGATGTTCTATTGATGATGTTGTTGTGGGGTTCTTCCATTTTTGTTGTGGCCTTGGTAACGACTCTTCCTTGTCATCATTGTCGAGATTGAATGTATACTCACCTTTAGAAAACATTGTCCATGTATATGATTCAGTTGTCTTTGCTTTTTGTTGTAAAACTGATTCAAAGAAAGAACGAAATTGATAACAAATCCACTATTAAAATGATTCAATCGTTATTGAATATTGAGAAATATTGAAACACTATGAAATCTATATGAATTGAACATTGATAAGTCTATTCTAAACAACAACTGATCCTTATATACACGAATCCGGCTTAACAACCTTAACAACCTATTTACAATATACCCCTTCATGTTTAGTAAACATATCTTCCGAAGGTAAAATTTACTTCCAAAGTTAAGAAAACTTCCGAAGCTTAAACATCCTTTTTCCGAAGCAAACACTCTTCTTCCGAAGCCAACAAGATTTCTTTCGAAGCATTATTATACTTCTATGATCAACACTAACTTTTCACAATCTCCACCTTTAGAGTATGCATCATAGAACACTAATAACAATATCAACCAATACCAAGCTTTGTAACTCAAAACTCAAATTTAGAACCTGGCACCACCTTTGTAAGAATATCTGCAAGATTCTCATATGTTCCAACTTGCTTTACCAGAACTTCTTTATTGCTAATCACTTTCCGAATAAAATGCAGTTTAACATGAATATGCTTTGTCCTTTCATGAAAGACACTGTTCTTAGCAAGTTGTACAGCACCTTGATTGTCACAAAACACCATTGTATCAGACAATCTCACCCCTAACTCAACAGCGAGTCTTTGTAACCACAATGACTCCTTTACGGCTTCTCTTAGTGCCATATACTCTGCTTCAGTAGTAGACAATGCAACCACATGCTGCAACTGAGCTTTCCAGCTTACCACATTACCCATTACTATGAACACATAACCAGTGGTGGATCTTCCAAGGTTGTCAAGATATTTTGCAAAGTCAGAATCGACATATCCTTCAACTCTATCTTGACCTTCACCTTCCTTCAAACCAAAGATCAATCCCTAATCTTTAGTATACTTAAGATATCTAAGGATCCATTTAGAAACATCCCAATGAACTTTCCCAGGTGATGAAATAATCCTACTAACCAAGCTCACAGCATAAGCCAAATCAGGCCTGGTGCACGCCATTAGATACATAAGACTTCCCACTACATTTGCATATGGAACCTTTTCCATATATGCCAACTCATCTTCAGTACAAGGACTCTCTTCCATGGACAACTTGAAATGAGCCCTAATAGGAGCTTTAACAACTTTACACTCATGCATACCATAAAGCTTCAAGACTTTATTTGCATAAGAAGTCTGTTACAACTTCAACTGTTTGAAACTCCTATCTCTGATAATCTCCATTCCCAAAATATTCCAAGCATTCCCCTGTTCTTTCATTTAAAACTCCATCATGAGTAACTTATTTGTAGCTTCAATCTTATCTTGCACCTTGCATGCTATCAGCATATCATCTAAATACAACAACAAATACAAATAATCCCCACTAGAACATCTCCTATGATAAACACAACTATTATAGTCAATCCTAGTGAAACCATGGGTCACTACAAACTCATCAAAACGCTTGTACCATTGCCTTGGTGACTGCTTCAGACCATACAATGACCTCTTCAACAACACTTTATCCTCCTTGCCTTTAACCTCAAAACCTATAGGTTGCTTCATATATATCTTTTCATCCAAGAACCCATGTAAGAAAGCTATCTTAACATCTAGTTGTTCTAATTCTAGATCAAGAGCAGTTGTGATAGACAAAATTTTACGAATAGAAGTATACTTTACCACTGGTGAAAAGATCTCATTATAGTCAATACCTTCCTTTTGAGTAAATCCTTTAGCTACTAACCGAGCTTTAAACCTAGGACCCTCAGTACCAGGAACACCATACTTGACTTTATCAACCATTTACAAGCTACCAGCTTCTAATTTACTACCTTATCAACTAATTCCCATATTTCATTATTCTCTAGGAAATTCATCTCCTCAACCATAGCACCATACCACTTGTCACTTTCATCTGATGACATAGCCTCAGCAAAACTTAAAGGTTCATAGATACTCTCATCTTCAGCAGCTGTGAAGGCAACAACTGACACATCATGATCCTACCTGTATCTGATAGGAGCTACCACCTTTCTTCTAGGTCTATCTTTGGCAATGCTATGAGTAGTATGAGGTTCATGATTCACTTCACCTTCAACCCCACTGCTTGACCCAACAACCCTGTCTGAATCATCCTCATACTCCACCTCAATCTCAACTTTCTCTGGAGACTGAGTCTGGATGTTAACACCTACCATATCCTTATATAACAAGCCTTCTTGGAACTCTACATCCCTGCTTACTTGTAAGGCCCCGTTCCCGGGACGCTTACAGTTGGTCATTCATCGCGCATAAAATGTATAATTACAATTGCATTAAGAAAACATCGCAGCGGAAACATTTAAAAAGGACATCTCATTTCATTATAAAAACTTTAGCCAAATAATATAGCGTCAATCGGTTACAAACTACATTGTTGCATTACATCACAAAAGCATTAAATGAATGGATGCCATCCCAAAAGAGCTGAGTAGCCACCTCATGCCATCCTCAGCAATCATTTACCTGCCAACTGGAAAATGTAATAAAAGTCAGCGTTGCTGAGTGAGTTCTAGTTTTAATGATAAAACATACTTTACTTTCATATAAAACCATTCGTTACTTTTAACGTGATCACACATCATACGTACGCATAGATAATATCATTATTATCTTCTTCACTCATTCATTCGTTCGTTCATTCGTTCCTTTTAACTTACTTGCGCATCGGACATCATCCATACCAATACCATATGCTACACCCCAATTAGTCTCAGCTACCGGGCCGAAGTCAATAATGAACAGCTAAACGTATGCCACGGTACTGGGGTTAACCGATCAGTCTTAGCTACTGGGCCGAAGTCAATAAATGAACAGCTAAACGTATGCCACAGTACTAATGATAACTGACCAGTCATAGCCACTGGGCCGAAGTCAATAAATGAACAGCTAAACGTATGCCACAGTACTAAGGGTAAGCAGTAGAGGTTTCAGATAATGGTCAATCACAAAGAAGGACCCGTTATCCGATGCATGCAAGACATGTCATTTCTTTCCACTTCACGTTACATAATACTTTATTTCATTCGTCATAATACGTAAAGCCATAGGAAAGGTAGTCATACATCATATTAAGGAACAGATCATACACATTCATCATCATCATACAGGGCAACATCATACATTCATAATATGCATAAACATGCAACATCATCATCATCATGCCCTACATGCACTCTAGGGCCATAACCATACTCTTACATGCTCTTACGATTTACCTTACATCCAAACTTACATCTGCACCTTTCCCCGAAGGCCAGAAGTCAAACTACACATTCATTCGAGTGCAACAGTCCTATTCGGGCGTATGGACACCCTTCAGTCGCATGGCCTCCATGCGACTGAACATCATGCGACTGGACCCATGCGGATGGTCATCTATGCGAATGAACATCCAATCGTGCGTATGGACCTCGTGCAAATGGGACTACTGCGAATGGGCACCTATGCGACTAACCTCATGCGAATAGACTCATGCGACTAAGCATCTATGCGACTGAACCCTCAGTCGTACAACCCTCATGCGACTGGACTCCCAGTCGTGCGACTGAGTCCCAATCGTGCGAATGACCTTCAATCTCCCTCATTCGGCCGTATGGCCTTCATTCGGTCGCCTAGCCCTAGCTGATGCAGAATGGAGTTCATCCCGAACCCAATCTGCCATTTTCGGCCTCCAAGCTCATCCAAACCCATTCTAAGCCTAAATTAACCCTTCTGGACCTTAGGAATGCATACCATAACACCATACAAACACACACAAGCCCGAAATCATACACTAAACGCATCATACACATCACGCCCAAATGGGTCAAACATACACACACATAAAAACGGGTTTTTGACATCTTCCAGCCCCAAAATCAGTTGAAAACAAGTAAAAGTGGGGTCCTAGAACTCACACAATCGAGCACAAAGACAAGAGCTTCGATTTGGCTTGCTACACGACGGATTTGGACACCCGAATCACCCGAAACACCACTTTTTCTCCTTTTTCTCCTCTTTTCTCTCTTCTCCTCTTTGTGAGCTGAAATTTTGGAGTGTGTGGGGAGAGTGGGCTGCCCTCTCCCTACACATACCACCACATCTCCCAACTTTTCTTCGTTGGCGAGTTTGGTCCCTCAACTTTGGATTTTATTTCTTTTCTTTCTTCGCCGGCTTCAAAATAATAAATTTCCGGGTGTTACAAGTCCACCCCCCTTAAATAGGTTTCGTCCCCGAAACCTGTTATTCCTCGAACAAACGTGGGTAATGCTGTCTCATTTCTTCCTCGGTCTCCCACGTTGACTCGGATCCCTTCCTGTGCTTCCACTGTACACGCACAAGAGGAACCACTTTATTCCTTAGCCTTTTCTCCTTTCGGTCGATGATTGCCACTGGTTGCTCCATATAATTGAGCCGTTCATCTACTTCGATATCTTCCAATGGGACAATCATATCTTCATCTGCTAAGCACTTCCTTAGATGAGATACATGGAATGTCGGGTGAATTCCACTTAACTCATCTGGCAACTCCAGTCTATAGGCCACCTCTCCTACTCGAGCAATGATTCGGAAAGGGCCTATATACCTTGGGCTCAACTTTCCCCGCTTTCGGAAGCGAATGATACCCTTCCAAGGTGAGACCTTCAACATAACCCGGTCACCCACCTGGAACTCAATCGGCCTGCGTCGTTTATCAGCATACGACTTCTGTCTGTCTTTGGCTGCCTTCATGAAGGCTTTGATCTTCTCAAGCTTCTCAGTCGTAGCCTCGATTACCTCGACGCTCCCCAATTCCTTCTGACCAATATCACCCCAACAAACGGGTGTTCTGCATCTCCTACCGTATAGCATCTCATATGGAGGCATGCCAATGCTGGCGTGATAGCTGTTGTTATATGAGAATTCGGCTAACGGTAGGTGGTCATCCCAACTTCCACCAAAATCAATCACACATGCCCGAAGCATGTCTTCCAGCGTCTGGATGGTCCTTTCTGACTGACCATCAGTCTGGGGATGATAAGCCGTGCTGATATGTAACCTCGTCCCCATAGCATCGTGGAACTTCTTCCAGAATTTAGATGTAAACCGAGTGTCGCGATCCGACACGATAGACACCGGCACACCATGACGAGTCACAATCTCCTTGATGAACAGATCAGCCAACCTCTCAGATGAATATGTCTCGCGGATCGGTAGGAAGTGAGCACTCTTCGTCAAACGATCAACTATCACCCATATGGCATCATACCCTTTCGGGGTACGCGGCAGCTTTGTAATGAAATCCATGGTGATGTGCTCCCACTTCCATTCCGGTATATCCAAAGGTTGTATCTTCCCATACGGCTTTTGGTGCTCGGCCTTCACCTGTAAGCAAGTAAGGCACTTACTCACATACTCCACCACGTCGCGCTTCATACCCGGCCACCAATAATCTTTCTTCATATCATGGTACATCTTCGTGGCACCAGGATGAATGGAGTACCGAGTCTTGTGAGCTTCATCCATTATCTTCCCCCGTAGATCCCCAAAACGAGGAATCCACACACGATCAAATCGGGTTCTAACACCGATCGTGTTTTCACCCAATTCTCCAACCAGACCTCTCATCCTTTCAGAGTTAAGATGATCTTCTTTCAGTGCCTCATCTTGAAACTCTTTAACCTGCTTCATTACATCAGAGGTCATGATCAACTGATAGGCTTTCACCCGAATCGGCTCGGGCCTTCTTTCGGCTAAGGGCATCAGCCACCACATTGGCCTTGCCCGGATGGTAGTGGATCTCACAATCATAATCCTTTATAAGTTCCAACCACCGCCTCTGCCTCATGTTCAAATCCTTCTGCTCGAAGAAGTACTTCAGACTCTTGTGGTCAGTGAATATGGTGCACTTCGTCCCGTACAGATAGTGCCTCCAAATCTTTAATGCAAAGACCACAGCTGCTAGCTCCAAGTCATGAGTAGGATAATTGACCTCATGAACCTTCAACTGTCGGGATGCATAGGCTATAACCTTTCCTCTCTGCATTAACACACACCCCAACCCCGAGTAAGAAGCATCGGAATAAACCACCATATCTTCACTTCCATCGGGTAATGACAGAACAGGAGCTTGAGTCAATCTCGCCTTCAATTCTTCAAACGCCTTCTCTTGAGCTTGACCCCATACGAACTTCACTCTTTTCGGGTCAACTTAGTTAGTGGAGAAGCAATCTTGGAGAAGTCTTGGATAAATCTTCTGTAGTAGCCCGCCAAACCCAAGAAACTGCGAATCTCGGATGGCGTCTTTGGTGACTTCCATTGCATAACCGCCTCCACTTTTGCCGGGTCCACCATAATCCCATCAGGATTCACCACGTGACCCAAGAACTGAACTTCGCGCAACCAGAACGCGCACTTGGAGAATTTAGCATACAACTTCTCCCTCCTCAGCGTCTCTAGAACCTCCCGAATGTGACCGGCATGCTCTGCTTCGCTCCTCGAATAAATCAGGATATCATCAATAAACACAATCACTGATTTATCCAACATAGGCCGACACACACGGTTCATCAAATCCATAAAAGCAGCTGGCGCGTTGGTCAAGCCAAAGGACATGACAAGAAACTCGTAGTGACCATAGCGCGTACGGAAAGCTGTTTTAGGAATATCCTGCTCCTTCACCTTCAACTGATGGTAACCAGATCGAAGATCTATCCTTGAAAACCAACTGGCACCCTGAAGCTGATCAAACAAATCATCTATCCTCGGTAAGGGGTATCGGTTCTTCACTGTCAACTTGTTTAGCTCGCGGTAGTCGATGCACATCCTCATACTACCGTCCTTCTTCTTTACAAACAGGACCGGAGCACCCCAAGGAGAGATACTCGGTCTAATGAACCCCTTATCAAGCAACTCCTGCAACTGCTCCATCAACTCTTTCATCTCGGTCGGAGCCAACCGATACGGTGCCTTGGCAACAGGTTGGGCACCCGGTATCAAATCAATCTGAAACTCAATCTCTCTGTCAGGTGGCACTCCTGATAAGTCTTCCGGGAACACGTCTGGAAAGTCACACACAACTGGTACATCGGCTAGTTGTGGTGTTGGCGTATCCACATCCTTTACATAGGCCAAGTAGGCACTACATCCACGCCTCATACACTTTCCCGCCACTGCCATCGAGATCACCTTCGGAATCGTAGTAACCCGATCACCATAAACCGTCACTGAACTACCGTCAGGCGCCAACAACCGAATCATCTTCTTGCGACACACAATGTTCGCCTCGAAGTCCGCTAACCAATCCATCCCAAGAACCAAGTCAAAACCACCTAAGGTCATCACAAACGGTCTAACAGGAAACTTATGACCCTCGAGTTCCACATCACAGTTCTCTATCATCTCAGAAATCCTGGTAGACTTACCTATGGCAGTTTCTACGTCGAAGGGCGCATCAACACATCTACTACTAACAGGCAGCTTAGCACAGAAAGCAGCAGAAATAAAACTTTTACTAGCACCAGAATCAAATAACACAGAAGCTAAAGTTTGGTTCACCAGAAACGTACCGGACACAACGTCAGGGTCCGTCCTAGCCTCCTCCTGTGTCATGGTGAATGCCCTGGCGCTCGCCCTCGGTCCATCACCTCCCGTCCTCTTCGCCCCTGAACTCTCAGCCCTCGGCTTCTTGCAATCCCTGCTCATATGACCAATTTCCCCACAGTTAAAACATTTGCCCGTCAGGCAATCCTTCGCCATATGCCCAGTCTTCCCACACTTGAAGCACACGTTCAAACCCAGCCTGCATTCTCCCGCATGCTCCTTTCCACACTTTCCACACCTCCTCGACCCTGCTCCCGGTGTGGCCACGCGGCGGTCATCCACCCGTGCCTTTTTGTTACCCGTCGAGGCCTCACCCCGACCAAACCTCTTCCCGTTCCAGCTTCGATCACCACCTCCCTTCCTATTCGCTTCAACCACCACCGCTCCCCTCTCATCATAAAGTCTTCCGGCCAAATCGACCGCCGACCTAAACGTACTTGGCCGGGCGGCGATCATATGCCGGCGGACATCCACCGGTAAACCCTGAATGTACCTCTTGATCTTCCGAGAAAGAGGCGCCACCTGATCCGGCACCAACCGTGCCATCTCGTTGAACTTGGTAGTATATTGCTGGTGTGTCATGGATCCCGCCTCCAGCTGCAGGAACTCCCTCTCAATCTTATCCATTTCCCTGTGAGGACAGAACTCCTCAATTACCATCTTCTTCAGTTCGGGCAACCTCATTCTCCCGATCGCCCGATTACCCTCTGCTTGGACAATGTTGTCCCACCAGCATAGTGCCGAGTCCACGAAGGAGTGGGTGGCAAACTTTACCTTCTGATCTTCTCGGCACTCGCTTATGTCGAGAACAGCCTCCATTTCTCTCACCCATCGGTGAGCAGCAGCAGCATTGCCATTTCTCTCACCCATCGGTGAGCAGCAGCAGCATTGCCATTTCCGTCAAAGGTAGGGGGCTTGCATCTCATAAACACCCCGTAGTTACAGCCTCGTGCCACCTCCCGCACAGGCTCCTCTTCCTCTTCCTCCTCATTATCGGAGAAAATCGTTTCAGGCTCCGGTTGCTCCCCCGAGGCCCGGTTTCTCTCCTTCCTTTCCCCTTCCTTCACAGCTTTGATGACTTCGGTCACCACAGACGGTAAGATTGTCTGCATGACCTGATGTACTTCCTCAACAACAGCCTCCTTTACCGAGGCCCTCAGATTCGCACTCTCATCCCCAGCTTCTGGATGAGGAGTCTCAGGTTCTGCAGGAACCTCTTTCTCAGCTCTAGGCCTTCCTCTCTTAGGGCGTGGTTCAGCAACAGGGCCATCACGGCCTCCACCCCTAGAAGCTCTAGAAGATCTACCACCAGCCATTCTCTACCACACTGAAAGATTCAAACACCAACACGGTCATTCAAGGAAACAACTCAGTTTATGTCAAGTATAGTAAGTCCCTAATTACAGTGGCCAGTTGTGATTAGCCACTTACTGTACTCTTCATACCCCAAGTATTACCTGTCCTGACTACATCAGTATTCAAATCTACATACAACACATAACATATACCATGCGCACATAAACCGGTTAACTTTAAGAAAATACCTGATGGCACGCAACTACTCAGTTTGGCATCCCATTCCCCATTCGTCCCATTTTCAGTTTAAGTTAAGGTTTATTTTGAAAATTTACCCATTTCGCTTAAACTTTGGCTCTGATACCAACTTGTAAGGCCCCGTTCCCGGGACGCTTACAGTTGGTCATTCATCGCGCATAAAACGTATAATTACAATTGCATTAAGAAAACATCGCAGCGGAAACATTTAAAAAGGACATCTCATTTCATTATAAAAACTTTTGCCAAATAATACAGCGTCAATCGGTTACAAACTACATTGTTGCATTACATCACAAAAGCATTAAATGAATGGATGCCATCCCAAAAGAGCTGAGTAGCCACCTCATGCCATCCTCAGCAATCATTTACCTGCCAACTGGAAAATGTAATAAAAGTCAGCGTTGCTGAGTGAGTTCTAGTTTTAATGATAAAACATACTTTACTTTCATATAAAACCATTCGTTTTTTAACGTGATCACACATCATACGTACGCATAGATAATATCATTATTATCTTCTTCACTCATTCATTCGTTCGTTCATTCGTTCCTTTTAACTTACTTGCGCATCGGACATCATCCATACCAATACCATATGCTACACCCCAATTAGTCTCAGCTACCGGGCCGAAGTCAATAATGAACAGCTAAACGTATGCCACGGTACTGGGGTTAACCGATCAGTCTTAGCTACTGGGCCGAAGTCAATAAATGAACAGCTAAACGTATGCCACAGTACTAATGATAACTGACCAGTCATAGCCACTGGGCCGAAGTCAATAAATGAACAGCTAAACGTATGCCACTGTACTAAGGGTAAGCAGTAGAGGTTTCACATAATGGTCAATCACAAAGAAGGACCTGTTATTCGATGCATGCAAGACATGTCATTTCTTTCCACTTCACGTTACATAATACTTTATTTCATTCGTCATAATACGTAAAGCCATAGGAAAGGTAGTCATACATCATATTAAGGAACAGATCATACACATTCATCATCATCATACAGGGCAACATCATACATTCATAATATGCATAAACATGCAACATCATCATCATCATGCCCTACATGCACTCTAGGGCCATAACCATACTCCTACATGCTCTTACGATTTACCTTACATCCAAACTTACATCTGCACCTTTCCCCGAAGGCCAGAAGTCAAACTACACATTCATTCGAGTGCAACAGTCCTATTCGGGCGTATGGACACCCTTCAGTCGCATGGCCTCCATGCGACTGAACATCATGCGACTGGACCCATGCGGATGGTCATCTATGCGAATGAACATCCAATCGTGCGTATGGACCTCGTGCAAATGGGACTACTGCGAATGGGCACCTATGCGACTAACCTCATGCGAATAGACTCATGCGACTAAGCATCTATGCGACTGAACCCTCAGTCGTACAACCCTCATGCGACTGGACTCCCAGTCGTGCGACTGAGTCCCAATCGTGCGAATGACCTTCAATCGCCCTCATTCGGCCGTATGGCCTTCATTCGGTCGCCTAGCCCTAGCTGATGCAGAATGGAGTTCATCCCGAACCCAATCTGCCATTTTCGGCCTCCAAGCTCATCCAAACCCATTCTAAGCCTAAATTAACCCTTCTGGACCTTAGGAATGCATATCATAACACCATACAAGCACACACAAGCCCGAAATCATACACTAAACGCATCATACACATCACGCCCAAATGGGTCAAACATACACACACATAAAAACGGGTTTTTGACATCTTCCAGCCCCAAAATCAGTTGAAAACAAGTAAAAGTGGGGTCCTAGAACTCACACAATCGAGCACAAAGACAAGAGCTTCGATTTGGCTTGCTACACGACGGATTTGGACACCCGAATCACCCGAAACACCACTTTTTCTCCTTTTTCTCCTCTTTTCTCTCTTCTCCTCTTTGTGAGCTGAAATTTTGGAGTGTGTGGGGAGAGTGGGCTGCCCTCTCCCTACACATACCACCACATCTCCCAACTTTTCTTCGTTGGCGAGTTTGGTCCCTCAACTTTGGACTTTATTTCTTTTCTTTCTTCGCCGGCTTCAAAATAATAAATTTCCGGGTGTTACATTACTAATACCTATAACACCCGACTATTCTTTTAAAAGAAAGATAAGAAATGAAGAATAAAAGTAGGAAATGCAATTTAACCCAAGTTAAGGGGTTAAAAGTGTCAAAAGGACAAAAAGAATAAAAGTTAATACAAAAGCAACATGGCCGCCCACACCATGTTACTTTCCACCTTTTCATTCGGTTCTAGAGAGAGATAGAGCAGAGAACTCTCGGGTTGAAGAAGAAGAAGAAGAAGAAGAGGCTGAATTCAAGGTAAGAATTCATGGGTTTTAAGTGTTTATGATGGGTTTTGTCTCGGTTATGTGCTTATGTGTTTGTGTGTGTGTGTGTTCGTGTGTGTGTGTTTGGTGGGTTTCTAGGGGTTTGAACTCATTTGCATTCGGGTTAGAAGGAAGATATACCCAAAGTTGCACCAGGTGAGTTTCTAGACCCCGGTTTTACTTGTTTTAAACTCTTCTTGGGGCTGAAAATGTATTAAAACGGTTTATTATGATTATGTATGAATACCCGTATGTATTATGCATGTTTGATGATGTTCCTTAGGTGTTATTATGTTGTTCATGCTTAGAATGACCTTGGTAAGCTTAGAAAAAATAGGCTTGATGTTTGGGTTCAAAAATATCCTAGAAACATGTTGAGCAGAAGGTTCATGCGCCTAAATAAGGCTAATACGCCTGGAAATGCCTTAGAAATGTTTAAGTGTAACTCTGCGCCCAAACAGTACCCTCATGTGCCTAGAATATTAGTCGGACGACTAAGTGTAGGGCCATGCGCCTCAATAGTGTCCATGCGTCCGAATGGCCCATGCGCCTAAGTGTTCATGCGTCCGAATGGCCATGCGCCTAAGTGTCCATGCGTCCGAATGGACCATACGCCCGAATAGTTCATGCGCCTGAATAGTTCATGCGCATAAGTGTTAAAGCGGTTAAGTGTTGGCTGATGCGCCTGCATAGTGATGAAACGCCCAAACAGGGCTCATGCGCCCAAATGGTTTGATGCGCCTAAACCCTTAGAATTTATTACATGAATTTATGGGAGTTTGTGCAGTTAGGGTTTTGACCGTTGTTTGTCTAGGGTTTCTTAAATGCCTTCTTCCATGCATTATAATGATTGCTTCGTATCATTATTATTATTATTATTATTATTATTATTATTATTATTATTATTATTATTATTATTATTATTATTATTATTATTATTATCATTATTATTGTATGACTTTACGTGGTGTGTTTATTATCGTAACGTAAAGTATTACTAATAATAATAAAGCGAAAGAGTAATGAAGAAGAAGAGAAGTGGAACTTAAATAAAATGTTAACAAGTCTTGCAAGCTTATAGGAGGTTCACGACCATGTTGTCGTTAGCTCAACTGTGATGCGGGTTAGCTACCCTATTTTGCACACGAGGCCAGTCAATTGAGATTGGCGGACCTTTGCAGCGTACCCTAGGTGACTGGGCCGGCCTTGTATACAGTATTCAGAGCCCATTGAGGGATCAGAGGGCCCAGCACCAGTTTCCCCCGCGCACATAGTTTAGGGTATTGCTCATTGGTCCACATAGACAGTGAAAGATAAAGATAAAAGAGTACAAAATAAACAAGACATACAATAAAGAGAAAAAGCATTATCTGGTTGTATAGTTAATGCGTGCTCACGTATAAAGAGATAAATTTTCACAGAAAGAGTATTTTCATATCTATACCTTACAGAAAGTATTTTGTTACTTTTAAAACTAGAACTCACTCAACAACGCTGACTTTTATACATTTTCAGTTGGCAGGTAAACATTGCTGAGGATGGCACGAGGGTGAAGCTACTCGCCAGGAAAAGACTGACATCCATTCATACTCGTTATTGTTGTTGTTTTGTAATGCAATTAAACAATTCTTTTGTATTCGGTTAAACAATAGTGTATTGCTCAACAACAGTGTTTTTAATGAAATGAATGGCTTTTGTTAAAATAATTTCGCTGCTTAAGCTTGTAAATTTATAATGTTTAATGTATTTAATGCTGTAATGACCAACTGTGAGGTCTCCGGGAACGGGGCCTTACAATACCGGAGGCCCTTCTCCCTCTAACCTCCATATTCTATATCCCTTGACACCTTTAGGGTACCCCAAAAGAACACCCTTTTGAGCCCTAGAATCAAGTTTATTCTGACTAACATGAAAGTAGACCACTGACCCAATCACCTTTAAATAACTACAGTCAGGTTTAACCCTGTCCACATCTCCATAGGAGTCTTCATACCCAAAGCTCTAGATGGAGATCTGTTAATCAAATAAGCTATAGATGTAACTAATTCACCCCAAAAACCCTTTGGAAACCCAACACTAATCCTCATGCATCTAAGTCTTTCCAACAAAGTTCTGTTCATCCTCTCAGCCAACCCATTTTGTTGGGGAGTATCGGGTACATTAAGATGTCTGGCTATCCCATGAGTTCTACAAAACTCATTGAACTCACTATTACAGAATTCCAGCCCACTATCAGTCCTCAACTTCTTGATCTTCCTCTCACTTTGAGTCTCTAATAGAGTTTTTCACTCTACAAACTTCTTAAAAGCTTTATTCTTATGCTTAAGAACATACACCCAAACTCTCCGTGAGTAATCATCTATAATAGATAAGAAATAACTAGCTCCACCTAGAGTACTAGTTCTGGCAGGCCCCCATAGTTCAGAATGAACACAGTATAACACATTAGTTGAGATGTGTTTACCAGTCTTGAACTGAACCCTCTTACTTTTACCCAAAACACATGTCTCACAGAATCCTACATCATTCACCTTAAACTCATTAATGATGCCTTGTTTCCGTAATTCAATGAGACCATGTTCACTAAGATGATCAAATCTCTTATGCCACATCAAAGAGCTATCATTCTTAGTAAGTGACCAATTCTCCTTTTACTACCAGTTAACAATACCAAGGAACCCTTAACAATTCTAGCCTTACCATCTTTCAGCCCAACATAATAGTATGACTTCTCAAAAGTTCCTAGTGATAGCAAACTCCTTTTCAGACTAGGAATATACCTGATATCACTAATATCAACCTCGGTGCCATTATGTAACTTAAATGTGATAGTACCTGACCCTAGAATTTTACAAGGCCGATCATCCCCAATCTTTACTTCACCAAGATATTCTGTCTTCAACTCTTTAAAGAACTCT